>OY804592.1:1979457-2579457 GCA_963680895.1 Fragum sueziense
TGGCAAAAGAAGTCTTTCAAATAAAAAAGAAAAAATTCTAACAGTGAATCTATGATAAATGAAACAAAATTCAATAACATAGAAAGTAAACAATACATGAAAGCCCAACAAATCCTACAACGAAAAACGAAAAATGTCCACATTTAGTCAATTCTTTTTCTATTTAACAACAACTCTTGATTTTTTAACCAATTTAAACACACTGTGGCACCTTTTGACGGCCAAAAAGAAAAAAGGTTATGGAAAACAATGTGGGAAATGCTTGTGAAATGAAATTTCTTCATTTCCCACAATGTTTTCTACCAAGAAAGACCACAAAAAATCTGTTCACTTGAAATTGTTGTGCCCAACATCTTTGAAATTGGACCAGTCTAAAAATGCTGCCATTTGGTAATGGGTTAATATGGTCTTGGTGCTGCACAAAGTATGCCTACTAACCTTTATCAGTCTACATTTTAGCAAGAAGGTTATATGAAGCAAATTTCAGATTGCATGTGCATCCTGAACTTATTCCATTATGTCTACAACAGCGACTGGAACATGCACTCCAAGGATAGCTTGGCTGTTTTTTGTTTTTCAAAGGAACTTTTAAATCACATACGGAAATTCTAAACTTCACCAAGAGCCTGTAAAAGCTGGAGGTACATGTATAGTACAGATGGTAGGTCTATCTTTATGAACTCGCTTTTGTCAAGAAAGACAAGGGGGGGGGGGGGGGGGGGGGGGGGGGGGGGGGCAGTGTTTTATTTAACCCTTGTCATGCTATATTCTAAGAAGCAGACAGTGTAGAAAAAGACCAGCCTGCACATATGTAAAGGCTGTTCTTGTTCTATTCTGCCTGCCAAAGCGACCACAATATTCTGGGATCAGCATGATCAGGGTAAACATGGCCTTGCTGTTAAACACCAGTAATGGCAGCCAATGATCAAAAAGCAACCCCTGTGAAATGTAATTCATAAAATAATGAACATATTATGAATCTTAAGAATGTTTCATACATTACTCATTATCACTTCTTTAACACACTTCATAAAGTTTTCTGCATGAAGTATGATGATAATTGCTTCATGAAGACATTATGAAGATATTAATGATTGACAAAATCCTTAAAACCTTCATGATGAATGCAAAGGATTTATTATGAAGTTTTCATTTAAAAAAGTTCAATAAAGTTCTTAATTAGTTCATAAGATGTCTATTATTGTGCATAAAGAACTCATAAAGAATCTGGTCCAGTTTGAAAAAAGAAACATGAGCTGACCATGAATTAATAATGGATTGTAACAGTTCTTAAAATGTCACTAACATGCCCATAGTTTGAATAAAGAACTGTGTAAGAACTGGTAAAGAATCAGGCCTCGTTCTTTGAATATTCTTAATGTGTCCATTTGGAAAAAATGAACTGGTAATTTATTAGTAAGGGATGGTTACATTTCTTAAAAGGTACATACTAAGTCCATATTTTGAATAAAGAAGTGATTAAGGACTGATAAAGATTCAGACCCAGTTCTGTAAATATTCTTAATGTGTCCAATCTGGCAAAAAAACATGAACTAATCATGAACTGATAATGGATTATGTACAGTTCATAAAATATTCTTAAAACATTCATGATCTCCCAGTCTAATTTATGTTCCAGTCTATGACATGTGGTTTAGAAAATAATGGAGGGAATTTTGCTTGTCTGACTATTTTTTCAAGAAATATGTTTTTGTTAAGAGTTATAACTAATATTTTTAGTTATAATCAAGTGATTAAGGAGCTTACTAAATGATAAAACCAAGGAAGGCAATGTTAGTAAGTGTTCTTTAGACTAAATTTAACAAATTCAAATGTTTATTTCTTTTACCATTCCCCACCCACATAATTATTCTGTAAAATGGATATTATCATTTTGCTTCTATAAATAGGAATCATTGATTTTTAATGGCCTGTTACTTATTACAGTTCTGAAACTACCTGTTCTACAAAAAGTTTCTCAAGTTTTGTTCTGTCAGCAACATATTTGTACAAATTGTTTGGTAGTATTTTTCATGACCTTGACGTGTTTTTAAAAAGGAAATAATGGCTTGGTTTAAGGATTTATTATGCATTTCCAACTTCATAAAAAATTCATTACTCTGTGTTTAGAGACACCTGTATGTTTTTATGAAGTTTGTAAAGAAATATTATTCATGAATTCTTCATTGAAAAGAAGTGAACAGAAAATGGCCAATACTCATTTTTAACAAAATAATCATGATTTCTTCTTAAGATCGTTTGCGTATTTTTCTTGCATGAAGTCTTCATAAATTATATGATTATTTATTCATGAAGACTTCATGCCTTTTTCTCAGAATGCAAAACTGCATGGTTTAAGGATTTATTATGCATTTCCAACTTCATGAAAAATTCATTACTCTGTTTTTATGAAGATTTATGCAAAATGGGCCATTTTCTGTTCACTTCTTCTTCATGAAGATTTCATTTTTTCCGTTCTTGAATAGCTAATGAATATTTATTTAATACTTCATGAAGAATGACAAAGCATTTCACAGGGGCAGTCATTAAACTTAAAAGCCTCCAGCATATAGCAATGTTGAATTAGTAGAAGCTTAAAACATATTTTCTGTGCAAAAGAAACTACTTTTATATCATATAATTTCAAGAAGGTACATAATAGTTCAACCTAAAATATGTAAAACTATCAAGTTAGTAAAAGCAACAAGAGGACCATGATGGTCCTAAATCGCTCACCAAACACCAATAATTCATTCCATCATGACCATACAAAGATTCCAACAAAGCTTGGCATAATAAAGAACGAGCAAAATTAGATGAATGGGAATTTTAAGTTATATCTCATTTCAAATGGTTTCTAATAGAACTTCACAAACTGTTTGATTTGATGAAAAACCTAACTTTATGCATATAGCATATTCACTGGCGTTATTCAACCTACAAAGTGAAATAAACGAATCAATGACAGCTGTCTCAGACAATGAAAGACCACAAAAGCTCATCTAAGCACATTGTGCTCAGGTTAGCTACAGTACAGCTCCAATGTTTTTTGCCTAAAGCACACGCCCACCCAAGGAAAAATATATTTCAAGTGAAAAGTCAAGGTGATTGCAACAGCGACCTTGCGATATTCTGCACAAAACAACACATTTTGTGGTAATCACCGCGATTCGCTAAGGTACAGGAAGGGCTTATGAAGATGAGTGGTAAATCTCCGTGGAAAATCCCTGTGATTCCATGGGTTTGCATTTGAAAATACGCATCACCGCGGCCATTGGATTTTCCAACTGATACCACTCGAAATCTAATTGCAATGATAGATGTAAATAGGCAAAAAACAGAACAGCTGTACTGTACTGATAAAATATAACAATCTGTTTACACAACACTACTTTCACGGTGTATAATCATGTGACTTAGAATTTCCAATAATCTTCCAATAAATTTGTCAATACTAGACCAATTTGAATTTGATTTGAAGCAGGGAAGGTGGGAAAATGTCAGGAATAACCTGAATGAGGTGGATTTTTAAAAAATCATCTGATAAAAAAGTTATTGAAGATCAACCAAAATGTTGGTTGATCTTCAATAACTTCTTTATCAGTTGATTTTTCAAAAGTCCATCACATCTATCTAATGCGCAGTGTCTGCCAACATTCTTTGCTTCAAAGCAAATTCAGATCTGTCCAGTATTGACAAAATTATTGAAGGTTTTCTGAAAATATTGTATCACATGATTATCCACATCGACTTTGTTTACCTCATACTTCCATCATTAGCTACTATCACCCTGTCATTTAGAGTTAACAAAATTAATTAAGGTAGTTCACCCCTAATGAGATTCATGCAACGTCAGAAATTTTCGTGCGAAGTCGTTAGTATTTGTTACAATCGGAACCTATTCCGGCCACGCTATAAACATTCAGCTGTGGAATATTCCACCGACAAATGGTTACAATGTCCCCAAATAATTCCGACGTCGAATGAATCTCATTAGGAATGGTCTACCTTAAGGTAGTCCACTCCTAATGAGATTTACGCGACATCACAATTTTTGTGTGTGACATATTTAACTCTTGTTGCATATCAGATCTAAAACTATTCTGACAATGTCATAAACATTCAGTGGTTAAACATTCCACCACCTAATGTTTTCAACATCCCTAGAATAATTCCCATGTTGCGTGAATCTAATTGGGTTGGACTACCTTAATAAAATGATTAAATGATCAGCCAAAAATTTAGCATCAAGGTCCTAGTAAATCATGACATGTAATTTCAACACTGTTATTCTTAGCAAAACAACATCAGGCAAACATTACATTTTTTTTTAGCAAATTACATCATAATTATGTTTTACTCGCTATATCTGACAATTTTCTGTTTTGCGACTTTAATTTTGTATTTCTATCTTAACCATAGTTATACTCCATCTTGCAAAGTTATATGTCAGTTTTTAAGATGTCATCCTGTTAGCAAACATTCATTTTTCACATCCCAGTGTCTTTCAATTTTTAGCAAAATCAACATTAAATCACACAATATACTAGCCCATTAGCAAATTATTGTCTACTTGGACACCTTGACCAAACATAAAACCTTACATATCATAATAGACTTCTGGAAAAGAGTATCTGTGAATAGGTGAACTTGGTGAGGCTTCAGTTAACTCTTTCCCAAACAATACTTGGTTTTGACATCCCTAACAGAAAAGGCTGGAGAAAACATTGAAACGAAAGAAGAAAATGCTGATAATATATGCGATCTTGCAATCTATGCTATCTTTTCTACACAATAATAATATCCATTGTAATGTCTGCAGCAGCTTTCGAATTAAACCACTCTACAATTTGCTGTTTGAGAAAGAGCTAAATCATTTTCTCTGAAAGACAATATTTATGATCTGTATTTCCCATAGCTGTTCTCGTAAGATAAATCATTATAAATATGAAGAATTTTCAGGTGAAATAAACCCGAAATAATTTGCTTTCCCATTCGTGTACACAAAGAATCTTGTTATCATGAAAATAACATCTATTGAAAAGAATACAAATTTGAATAATAATAATTTCAATGGAATGATCATCAATAACAAATGAGGACTCTTTACTATTTTGACTCATTACCAGACGGCAAAATGTTAGACCAAACCAATTTCAAAGATGTTGCAGACATCACTAATAATTGCATGGAATTTTACACTTTTTCTGGGTTTTTGCAAAGAAAACCTTGTAGAAAATGAAGAAATTGCTTGTCACAAGCATTATTTCTCTATTTTCCACAAGGTTTTCCAAAGCTTTTATTTTATAAGGCAACAAACGGCGTCACATTGTGGTAATGGGTTAAGACAGACAGATGGATAGTAATAAAATATGCCCCAGACATTCCAATGGGTGTGGAGTTTGGGGGGTGAGGATGGGTGGGGTGGGGAGGGAACAACAATCTTTATATGTGTTGTGTGACAACACTCTTTACATTTGAGATACATCAGTAACATCACGCAAAAAGGGACCTTCTTTGAAGAGCGAAAGCTTAGACCCTATTCAGTTTGCAAAGGTGGCGCAGCCTGACTAGGATCAAAACTTTTCACTGTATTAAAATTTTCTAAGCGTACAATGTTTCCACTATCTTGCTATTATGTTCATTTTCCAAATACAAAACATGGTTGACCTCTGCTGAGGCTGATACATTTCTCTTAACCCTTTCCAAAACAGCAAAATTTTAGGGTGATCCTTTTTAAAAACTGCCACAAACGACAAAATGGATGTTACTAAAGATAGGATTTGTGTAAAATATGGCATAGAAAATATTGAGACAAAAGGAGAAACTGCTGGTTATCAGCAGTTTCTTCTTTTGTTTCAACGTTTTCCCAAACCTTTTCTATTAGGGACGTAAAAACAAGGTCTTGTTTGGGAAAGGGTTAATTTGGTTTTAAGGACTCCCCGTAAGGTCCCGTTTAGATAAGAGAAACATTCTTCATTCAAAAAATTACATAAGAGTGAAAAGTTTCGATATTTTTCACACTTTCCAAAAGGTCCATTTTAGCGTGATTTTTATACATTTGAGCCAGGATCTGGAAAAACATCCTTTATGGCATTTGAGAACAACCTGGATCCAGACCAGCCTGTGCATACCCACAGTCTGATCAGGATCCATGTTGTTCTCTGATAGCTTCTTTGTGACCTGTAGCAACCATAGAAGAGCAACATCGGTATCTACCAGTCTTCGCTTAGGCACAGGCTGTTCTTGAAATGTGGCTGTCTCAAATGCTATAAGGGACGTTTTTCCAGATCCCGGCTCATTTATAAAGGAGAACTCACCCTGTTGGCATCATATCTACCGGTCTATCACAGGAAATACAGTGGAACCTCTGTATAAGTTGTCTGAAAAAAAAGAAGAAAGATTTTAATCCTTTCAAAAACAACAAAATTTTAAGCTTGTCCCGATTGAAAGATGTTGCAGACCACATTTTGGATGTGAAGAAATTTTGATAACTAACAAATTTTGGGGTAGAAAACATTGTCGGAAATGAAGAAAATGCTTGTCAAAAGCAATTGCTTCATTTTCCACAATATTTTCCCAAGCCTTTAACTTGAGGGGCGTCAAAAAGTGTCAGTGTGTGGTAATAAGTTTAGAATTTGACCTTTTGACATTTCTGATCAAATTTTTGAAAACTTGTGCAAGGCTGTCTCAGGACAGCTAAGCCAAGCATGACTACCAAAAGCTGGATTGTGAAAAAAATCTAATTCTGAAAAGGGTAAACCTTTCATTAACCCTTTCCCAAACAGCAAAATATACAGCTAATCAATTTCAAAAGCTAAGGCAGCCATCAAAATAGATGTAAAAAAGACTGGTTTTGTGTAAATTATAACATAGAAAACATTGAGGCAAAAGGAGAAACTGCTGGTCATCAGCAGTTTCTTCTTTTGTTTCAATGTTTTCCCAAGCCATTTATACCAGGGACGTCAAAACCAGGTCTTGTTTGGGAAAGGGTTAAATCAAATGTCAAGAGTAACAGATCTTTGTCTAAAGGATGATATTATGGTCACAGAAGCATGTGTAAAGTTTGAAAGCAAAGATCTGTTATAGAAAAACAAGTTATCACAGATATATAAAAGTTGCATGTAAAAACTTTCTATGTCCAAAATGTTAAGCATTTTCAAAAGGTTTCAAAAGGTTAAACATTCTACTTACTTACATGTTAGAGTATTGAATCTTTGTCTAGAGACACATATGATTGATACTTTTTTGACCATGGTTGATATTTGTGACTCGTCACACTTAAAGGGACTTTATCCAAATTCCAGAAATCTAAATTATGACAAACTTGTCAGACTAAGCAAAGGCCAACGAGAAACTTTATGTGAAAAATGAACTTATATTTAAGATAGGGAAAACATTCCTGATTTAGAAAATTACATATAGATGAAAAGTGTCGGCCCTAGTCTGGCTGCGCGGACTGCGCAGACTGACTAGGGTCGATATTTTTCACACTTCCTTTAAGGTCCCTTTCAGCGTGACAGGTTTCATTTGTTTTTAACCACGGTTTTTAATTTTTGTGAAAAATCTCTATTTGTATAGCAGTCATATAATATTATTTCTTACTTCCTAATGCCTGCTGCGTCATCTTCACTCCAGTCCATATTTTTCTGGTATTTCTTGAGTTTATCATTGAGTGCCTTTAGTCTGGATTCTAGCCATTCTTTAAGGGGGTCAAGTTCCAGTCTATCTAGTTTACCATCGATGTCTTCTGTCAACTTGCTGTAGGCCGTCTTCCAGTCTTCATCCTATCATTAAATAAATGAGCAAATGTGAGACTTTCATTATCTCCATTCTAGTGTTTGACCTCCTTTTTGGACCAATGAAATAGCAGTATATTTTGAAATTTTGCCGAGATTGCCGGCTAGTTTATGTGACGTCTATACATAGCCACGCCCCGTCTCCAATGAACTGCTAGCAAACACCAAGTCAGATAGAGTCTGTACAGTACATTCTACATGATATAAACATTTAATGCGGTGTTCGCATTTGAATGTTTATTTCGCATAGAATCTACTTTACAGCCCCTGTCTAATACATAGAACTTTGATGGAAGAATAATAGTAAGATTGGGTGAATCTGAAATAAGTCTTCATAGATTACCTAATTTGAAAAGGAAATTATGCTAGAGCATAGAATATTATTTAACCTAAGGTAGTTAAAGTGTTTTAAAATTTTGTGAATCCTGCAAAGGCATGCAGTCTGATGTTTGCCTTCATTTTCTTCTCTTCTACAGACCTAATGACAGGATTGCTGTATTTCAGCCATTTACTTACTTCTCCTGCTTAACCCTTTCCCAAACAAGGCCTGGTTTTGACGTCCCTGATAGAAAAGGCTTAGGAAAACATTGAGACAAAAGAAGAAACTGCTGATATCCAGCAGTTTCTCCTTTTGTCTCAATATTTTCAATGCCATATTTTACAGAAATCCCATCTTTAATAATGTCCATTGTGTCACTTGTGGCGGTTTTTGATCACCCTAAAATTTTGCTGTTTGGGAAAGGGTTAATCTTCTTGTTGATGTTGGTCAAACAGTTTAGTGTTCACCTTAACTTCTAGTGACTGCACTTGCAACATTTTGTCTTTGGCAGCAAGTGAAGACAATGATCAGCCTGCATAGACATGCAGTCTGATCTTTGCATCAACTGTCTGCTCATCTTAAGATTTAAAACATTTACTGTTAGCTTTTTAATTTGCATGTCCTGCTAATTTATCCAGTATTTCCTTGATCATATTGTGGATATCATCTGTAGTTTGCATTCACTTCCTGCTCATATCAATGCAAGAATTGAAAGATAAATGATGGAGGTAAAGAGAATCTTCACTTTTCCCAATTTCCACAAGATCAATGCAAGCGCAGAGCATGGATAAAGGCAGTGAACAGGGATTAATTTCGCCTGTTGTGTGTGTGTGTGGGGGGGGTCTTCATGGAAATAAGCTAATTACAGAATTATTTTAGCTTTTTACTTACATGTCCTGCCAATTTATCAAGTATTTCTTTAATCATCTTGTTGATCTCGTCTGTAGTTTGGTCAAATAGTTTAGTGTTCACCTTCGCTTCAAGTGACTTCTTGTCGGCTTTCTGTACAATTCAAATAATAGAAAATAAAGTGAAAAAGTGTTTTACATAAAGATGTTTTTAGAATTTTTCATCTTTCAATAAAGCTGTATTTATATCTCAGGGGGTGCTGCCCAAGTTTATTGTAATAAAAAATGTCTTGTTTGGAGATGCATCGTTGTTAAATCACATAAAATCCATGTGAACTTCAATTGTATACTCATGACATTTAACTAAGACATTTAACCACCAAATTTATGAAATTTTTATAATATGACTTTGTTCTCAAGGTTTTCAAAATATAAATGATTTTTTGAAAAAGGAAAATAAACAAAAGCATCAAATCCCAACATAGTGTCACATAAATTAGGTCTAAAATTGACTATTTTCATGTGGCATCAAAGTCTCAAGGTTGATAATCACATGATACACAAATTCCAGAAAATTTTCAATAATTGTGTTAATCCAAGACCGATTTGAATTCGGTTAGAAGCAGAGAAGGTGGACTGACGTCACACATTAGATGAACATTGTTGTTTTTTGAAAAATCAGCTGATAAAAAAGTTATTGAAGATCAACCAAAATCTTGGTTGATCTTCAATAACTTTTGCATCAGTTGAGTTTTAAAACATCCACTGCATCCAACTTATTTTTGGCATATAAAAATTCTGCTTCAAACTGAATTCAAATTGGTCAATCATTAACAAAAATGTTCATGATTTTCTGAAATTCTGGGTCATATGATTATCCACTGTGAGTCTACAAAATTTAATGCTGACTGGCCAATCCAAACATTAGAATCTCTACCCCTGCGAAAAAAGTTCATAAACGCATTTAAGTTCAAGAGCTGTCCTAGAACATTCTAAATTGTTAAATGGCAGTTCTAGAACAGTTCTAGAACTGCCATAAAATGATCTAGAATGTTCTAGAACAGTTCTTTTTTCGCAGGGGTACAAATGTTGACTGGCCCATCCAAACATTAACCCTTTCCCAAATGACAAAATTTTAGGGTGGTCCAAAATAAAGGGTTTGCAGACAACAAAATAAATTAAAATAAATTATATCAAAAGGAGAAAATATTGAGGCGAAAGGAGAAAGTGCTGGTCACCAGCACTTTCTTCTTTTGCCTCAATGTTTTCCAAAGCATTTTCTATTAGGGTCGTCAAAACCAAGTCTTGTTTGGGAAAGGGTTAAAATCTCCACTAACCACATCGACCTCCATCTGCACATAGTCTTTGTCCGCCTTCTCTTGTTGTAGACGATCACAGTACTTCAATATATCCTGGAAAATAAACAAGATGCTGATGTTAGTGAATGAACATTCAATGCTGTAAAAATTGTTATTTTATTACATTGCCGAGGTTAAGGGGCCTTTTGTCTCACTATTCAGGCTAGCACAAGTTCAACAATGATTCAAAACTACCAGAGTAAACATTCATACGGTAGAGCTTGCTTTTTTTTGCCTAAAAAAATCGATCACCCACTGCAGTAGTGGAAAATCACGGCGATTGCCCACTGCGCCTCCCACAATATTCCAACAGGAAGGCTTATGAAGACTAGTGATAAATCACATTGATTCCACGGGTTTGCGTGGAAAATAATGAATTACCCCGGCTATTAGGATTATTTACACAAAATCACTCGAAATCAAATCACGGTGATGCATGAAAATATGCAAAATCAATGTGAGCTATAATATAGCCTGTTTAGCTCACACACAAATAATGAACAAGCAATTCCCCTAAAATTCAACAATATACAAACCTCAATCTGTTTAGTTTTGTATTTATTCTCATCTATAATGTCCGTAGTGGTATGATGTAGTTTCTCAACTTCAGCTTGTAACTGCAGAATAGCCTGTTGAGCTCGTGTCAGAGCATCACTGTCCTGTAAAACATGGGAACATAGTCAAATAATTATACTCTCGCATACTGATATCACGGCGGATAATCACATGATACAACAGTTTCAGAAAATTTTCAATAATCTTGTTAATACAGGAGCAATTTGAATTTGGTTTGAAGCAGAGAAGGCGGACAGACGTCACACATTAGATGGACAAGAGGGATTTTATAAAATCAGCTGATAAAAAAGTTATTGAAGATCAACCAAAATTTTGGTTGATCTTCAATAACTTTCTATCAGTTGATTTTTCAAGAATCCACACATCCAAATTATTCCTGGCAATTTACCCATCTTCTCTGCTTCAAACTGAATTCAAATTGGTCAAGTATCAAGAAATTCTGAGTAACATGATTAACCGCCACAGATATGGTGCAAACAAAATGTCTGATATTTCATTAATTATTCTCTTCAACTTGTACAATGAAAGACAAAATGTTTTAACAAATCTTTGAAAAACATGAAATAATGCTAAAATTAGCATTATGCTTTATTTCAAATTAAAGTCTTTATGACAGGCAATTTAATTTTATATCTCTCCATATAAATATCTGTTCTATTTTACAGTAAGAGGTTTGAAATCAAAGCTTGAAATTGAAAGAAAATAATTATGATTACTTTAATTTATGAATATAATCAGAAATTCCCATTACAACAGGTTCATTACAAAAATGAAGAAAAGGAAAAATTTGGAAATTAATGAACACAATATAAACTAAAGCTGAAAAACATTTAAAAATGAAGTGATTAAATGTGAGAAATTTGAAATAATAAACGGGAACAATCAAATGAATCTCAAGAAAGCAATATTGATTTGTACAATTTAAATAAAAGAACTAGATCTTGTCTGGAAGAAAACTGTTGTAGAGCATAACGTTGGTGTAAATGCAAAACCTCGTATGTCGATTCTAGCGATTTTCAAAGTACAAACTTGTCTGTCCAGTTAAAGACAATTCTTGCAGGTGTTGAGATATTTTTACTGATCAGTATTAATGACAAATCATTTGTGAACAATTATGTCCAAATTTCAAGTTAAACATTTCAGTTTAGGAAAAGTTATAACACTTTTTTTCCCCCTTTAAATTAAAGAAACGAGATACGAGGTTTTGCATTAACAACGATGATAAAAATGATCCATCAATCAAATAATTTGAGCCATTTAAGGATCTGTAAAAAGGGCCTTTTTTAGTTTAAAAAAATTGAGACCAGAATGGACTGAGATCAGCCTGTGTCTATATGCAGTCTGATCAATGTCTATAATGTTCTCATATATATTTACTTCATACCATGCATGCAGCAACTAAAACACAGCACCATGGATTCTTCTGTTTGGTACAATTTGGAAAATATTGAGGCACAAGGAGAAATTGCTGATAATCAGCATTTTCTCCTTTTGCATCAAAATTTTCTTTAGCTTCATTTTACAAAAAAAACTATCTTAATTATCAACATGAATTTTTATTTCTGCAGCTTCTTAGAAATTGGACAAATAAAAAAAAAAAATGGGATTTATGAAAAGAATTAATCCTGATTTTTTCTTGTCTCAAATTGTTTGCTATACAGGCCATTTTCCAGATCCTGGCTCTTTTGGAAGCTGTAAACAAGTAATAACAATAAACATACAATACAGTTAATTTAAACAATTATTGTGACCGGCCATGCTAAAAAGTACCTTATGTGAAGTCAATAAAACCAAATGTCCAGAAACGGACCAGACCCAACATCGGTCAAGCAGAATATTGAAATTTGAAAATGACAAGAGCCGTCAGAGACGGACAATGCTCCCCGAATAAGGCTTTGTCACAATAAATGTATGCCATACAGAGCTAAGATTAAGCTAACAAACAATAAGCCCCCTTTTTCCATGACATACTTTTTATACGCAAATTTCAAGTAGTTTATTGTCAAGGGCATCTGATTTGCTACTCAAATATGAAATTTCATCAAATTCTGACCATTAGACTATGAGAAATTAGAGAAAAAGTGTATTTGACCTTAAGTCCCCTTTTCCCATGACAAGGCCTCAAATCCAAAAACTGGGAAAAGTACATCGGCATTATGTCATAGGGAGTTCACATGGTAAGTTTCATTTGATTTGGCCCAAGGGTTATAGAGAAATCGCTTTGGACGGATGGACGGACGGAATGACGGACGGACGGACGGACAGACGAAGCGGCGACTATATGCTCTCCCTTCGGGAAGCATAAAAATATTTTAAGACAAAGGAAACATTCAAAATTTTAGAAATTTACCTAAGAGTGAAAGTATCGACCCTAGTCAGTCTGCACAATCTGTCCAGACTGATTAAGGCCAATATTTTTCACACATCTCATAAGGTCCCTTGTAGCGTGATGGGTCACAATTTCATGAAATGAACAGTATTCAATACTATTTCAACCCTTTCTCAAAACATACTGCAGCTCACCGCTAGACTCATATCTATCACTATTTACTTGGAAGCAAAACATTGACAGAAAAGTAAATGATTTCTATCATTTTTTCCGGCATTGCTTTATGTCTAAGTCTCATTAAGTTCTGATTAAACCAGAAGCGTGTTCTTTAGTGCAAGATATTTAAAGATTTCTAAGATGTTGAAGGTAGAGCGTTTTTAAGACCAAGATTCTGACTGAGATATTCCGAATACTCCTTACTTTATACAAATGATGTCATGATGACATCATTAAAATTTTGTATAAAGTATCGAGCATTCAAAACGCCATGGTCAATAAATTACGAAGCATTCAGAACAATTTGGAAAAAATCAAATTTCTCTACATTATTTCTACAGAGTTGACAAAGAGGTTCCGCAAGAAGAATAGGGTAATGGCGACTCCCATTGAGCGGCTTTAAGATCTTGCTCTAAAGAATGCACCTCTGGTAATGTTTAGGAAAGGGTTGCTATACCTTCATTTTGTTGTTAAATAACTCTTTTAGAGCTTTTACATCATTGTCTAATAATTCTGAATCGGCCTTGACTAGCTCTAGATCGACTCTATCCTGTTTAAATTAGTTCAGAGTAACATGTGACTGCTTTTCAGCAAAAACCTCATAACTACAGCTTATTTTGAGCTGCAGTTACAAGGTTTTGGTTGAAAATCGACAAAATAAGAAGGGATAAAAGAATTCTGAGAATGATCCAAGATTTCTGAGAAGGGGTTCGAGCATGCAAATAGGAGGGTTCATTTTTCTAGCAATACATAATTTTGACTGAATTTTTGCATGAAAGTTAAATATATTCAGTCTACAGAGTGGGCATTCAAAATTTTGTTATATCTAACCCAAACCCTATGGTGTGGGTACTCATTTGAATTGTCTTTATATGACAATTCAAATGAATACCCACATCAAAGGCTTTGTTTAGAAATTATCTATATTTCACAATTCGGAAGTTTTTGATAGTAATTAATAAAATCAACTAATTTTGACTTTCAAACCTAATTTAACCCTTTCGTTTGCAAGCGCGCTTTAAAGCGCGGTCGGGAACGCTTAATTATACTGTTTAGGGGGGGCATGGGCTTTTTAAAAGCAATTTTTACACTGTTAAAGTTATCATGACACCGGATACATGCTGAAATATTACGCAATAATGTTTTGTTCTCGTAAAATGTGAAGAAAAGCGCAGTTTTTGGGGTTTTATGAGCTGTAACGATGGCCAGGAGGGTTCAATATTTTGCAGAAGAGGTCCGGCGAATCATCATGTCAGTGCCCGACGATGATGATAGCGATTACACTGATTTTTTGGGTGTAAAAAGGTGATTTGAACAAAAGAAATGTTTCGGAGAATTTGAATAGTGACCCCGATAGTGATTACGATAAACCCTTAACCAAATCCAGTTTCGAATCGTAGGGGTGGGGTGGTCGGGGGTCATGGCAGGGGACCTGACAGGGGTCATGGGGCTAGAGGTCGAGATTTTGATGAGATGCAAATTTTCTATCAGTTACTCATCATATTGTTAAAGGAAATTCAATAACCTTTCCAATGATATATAGGTTTATGGGTTTTCTGCAAGCAAAATCTATCTATTATGCATTTGTATACATGAAGTGCTTAAAAATAGGGAAAAAGTCATTTCTGGGAAATAATTCTGCAAACGAAAGGGTTAAAGATTCTTTCTGCTATTTCAGTATCAGGTGGACTTGATTTTAATCTTACTGGGGTTTTACACTATTTTTAACTGCTTTGTATCGCGGCAGCTGGAGCATCTAACCGAAGGTTCCTCAATTATTTCTCTCACCAGTACCACAAACTGAGCCTCCGGCTGCTCTCTAACATAGATGATTCACACCCATTGATGAGAGACTTTTGTCAAATGTCAGAATGGATACTGGACGAGCCAGGGTTAGAACTCACGACCTCTCGATTGACAGACTCTGATGTAACCGACTGAGCTATTGGGGCTTGGCCTCAAATGAACCTAAATAATACTTTAACCCTTTCCCAAACGACAAAATTTTAGGGTGATCCACTTCAAAAACTGCAACAAATGACACAATTGATGTTATTAAGGATAGGAATTGTGTAAAATATGGCATAGAAAATATTGAGGCAAAAGGAGAAACTGCTGGTTATCAGCAGTTTCTTCTTTTGTCTCAATATTTTCCCAAGCCTTTTCTATTAGGGATGTCAAAACCAGATCTTGTTTGGGAAAGGGTTAAATGTTTGGAAAGAATTCAAAATCACAGAACAACATAACAAAAATTCTTATCACTTCAGATAGTGTACACATGTACTTGAATACCTTAACCCTTTTCCAAACAAGACCTGGATTTGACGTCCCTAATAGAAAAGGCTTGAGAAAAGATTGAAACAAAAGAAGAAACTGCTGATAACCAGCAGTTTCTCCTTATGTCTCAATATTTTCTGTGCTATATTGTACACAAACTCTATCTTAAACAAGGTCCATTAGTTGTCTGTAGCAGCTTTTGAAATGGAAATTTTGAAAATTTGCCGTTTGGGAAAGGGTTAATATCAATATATACAACTAACTAAATATTGTTAGTAAACTTGGGTCTTGAACACAATTATCTAATGAAAATGTTAATGGCTAAAACATTTTAGAAGAGATCATAAAAGTACATCCTCGGAAAACACAGCGGTCATAGCTCATAGCGTAGCTATGACCCCGGGGTTTCCGAGGATGATAAAAGTATAGGCAAAAGTCTACGTATAGCATGATGGATAATCACATGATACAACGATTTTAGAAAATCATCAACAAGTCCGTTAATACGGGACTGATTTGAATTTGATTTGAAGCAGAGAATGTTGACAGATGTTACACATTAGATGGATGTGGTGGATATATGAACAAGACTGCCATAGTCACAATATACGCCGCAAGGCTGCAATTTTGATAAGCCCCAGACACTAAGTTTTAAGGGGGCATAATTAACTCAGGCAAAAATCAATGAACCATAGAATCCTTACTTCATGCACATCTACTCAAACGGGTGATAACATTGACCAAGTTTCAAAAAGATCCAGCCAGAAACTTAGGAGGAGTTGCGTTGACAATAAAAGTGGATGTATTTACGGACAGACTGATGGATGGACAAGGGACAGAAGGACAGACGGAGAAGATGACGCCAATATATGACCGCCTCCAGCCGCATATAAAAATAAGCTGATAAAAAAGTTATTGAAGATCAACCAAGATTTGGTTGATCTTCAAATAACTTTTTTATCAGTTGATTATTCAAAAATCCACCACATCCAGATTATTCCTGACATTTCCCACCTCTGCTTCAAAGTGAAGTCAAATTGGTCAAATATTAACAAAAATATTGATAATTTTCTGAAATTCTGAGTCACATGATTAACTACTGTGTATATCTATAGTCCATCTTGGTCTTTGTTACCAGAATTTCTTTATATTAGTTATGACTGTATTCAAAAGTCATCAATTTTTGCTCTCCAACTGCTGAAATCAATGCTATCTATGGCCATATAATGATTCAAAGCAAACAGTTTTCAAGTATCCTATTTACATATCAATGCTGTAATATTGAACTTTCAGTCTATTACTTAACCCTATCCTTCTAGTCAACGATTTTTCAGATTGGCCTTAACCCATTACAGGACAGCAATATTTTGGACAGTTCCAATTAGAAAGGTGTTGCAGAGGACAATTTCAAGTTGATGCAATTTTAAAGTATTTCCATTTTGGGTAAGAAAACATTGTGGAAAATATAGAAATTGCTTGTCACAAGCATCTTTTTTCTGTCTTCACAATCATTTTCCAAAGTCTTCATCTCTTGGGGTGTCAAAAAGAGTCATGTTTCGGGAATGAGGCAATTATTTGTTAAAACAAGGAAAAGTATGTAATAATATTGAAGAAATAGAAGAAAATATCATGGAATTTAGCATTTTACATGACATCAATTTTCCTTGATATAAATGCGTAGGTATAAGTTCCATTGGGGATGGGAAGAAATTACTGATATTCAGTATTTCCCCTCTTTGATTTAATCATTTTTAGCAGTGACTTACAGATTTTCTTCGTGCTAGGTTTTTTTACCTCTGCTATTTCGCTGATTTTGGATCAGTCAACATTAATACAGATAATCTATGGCATCATCTTATAAAGGGTAATTTTAACCCTTTCCCAAACAAGACCTGGTTTTGACGTCCCTAGTAGAAAAGGCTTGGGAAAACACTGAAACAAAAGAAGAAACTGCTGATAACCAGCAGTTTCTCCTTTTGTCTCAATATTTTCTATGTCATATTATACACAAATTCTATCTTTAATAATTTTCGTTTTGTTATTTGTGGCAATTTTTGAAGTGGATCGCCCTCAAATTTTGCCGTTTGGGAAAGGGTAATTTGAAAACAAACATATTGAACCATTTATAGCTGAATAAACTATATAAAGTCAATCTGTACACAAAAGCTTCAGACAGGGAAAATCAAATATATATGCGTGGGCATCAAAAATGGTATAAGATCGGATGGGTTGTTGTGTAATTTTAAAAGTCAATTTAGAATTAGACTGA
Source organism: Fragum sueziense (assembly GCA_963680895.1). Taxonomy (NCBI): domain Eukaryota; kingdom Metazoa; phylum Mollusca; class Bivalvia; order Cardiida; family Cardiidae; genus Fragum; species Fragum sueziense. The sequence goes on from OY804592.1 coordinate 1,997,449, forward strand.
AATTTTCCTTGACTTTTCCCTGACGCGAGGCAACCCTGAAATATATGCGTGGGCATCAAATATGGCAAAACATATCCGCTAATCTTAACATTATCTAAATATTCTAGGGACTGTATTCACCAACATTTCTAAATTGATATTGTCTGGATCCAAATGACATATGTCTCGGCCAATCAGATGGGTTGTTGTATAATTTTATAGGTAAATTAAGAATTAGATTGGTTGGTGAATACCGCCCCAGGTCTTGGTCATCTAAAAGAAGAAAGCTCTGAACGCTATTGAGAAGGAGATAATGTGCAGCACCAATAGTGCATTTTTTTCCCCAAATTTTCATACTGCAAAATACATTTTTCTGTGACAGTATAAACTTGAACAGAAGTTCGAATGCGAAGCATTGTTAAGAACTAGCAGATTTTTATGAAATTTGGGATGTTATCTCAGAAAGCTTAATAGCACCTTACCACATGACCAACTTATACAAGGGGTGTTCACACTGATAAAATGCAGATACTTTTCTGTGAAGTTATTGAACACCCCTCTTATTACATGATATTCTAACAAATCAAACACAAAGTTCAAAATTTGTGATCTTATCAAGTCTTAACAGTTCACCTACCATTTAAATCATGCCTGCCATCTTAGCTCTCATAAGAGCAAACTCCACTCCCTTTGCCATTCTTTTGAGCTCTTGATCCACGAGGAACACTTTATCCCTCAATCCATGCAGCTGATCATTCATGTCATGCTCATCCTAGATTCTTTCCTTTCTTTTTGGCAGACAGCGAAGTTTAAGATCAGGCTGCATATACATGCAGTCTAATCTTATTCAACAATATCAGCCTGTCATTTATTTTGATCAAAAACTTTGTAACAGTTTACCTACCATTTCGTTCATGCCTGCCACCTTAGCTCTCATAAGAGCAAACTCGACACCCTTTGCCATTCTCTTGAGTTCTTGATCCACGAGGAACACTTTATCCCTCAATCCATGCAGCTGATCATTCAGGTTATGAGCCAGCTTCTTCAGTTTATCATGTGTCTCGTTGATTTCAGAAACATTCAGTCCAGGATCTGCCAGAAGTTCGTCTAGTTCATGTTTGATAGCTTCTTCCTCTGCCATTCTGTCTTCTACTTCTTCTCGTGGCTTCTTCTTCCTCTCTGGCACCTTCTCCTCCTTCTTTTCAGGAACTTGCTCAACAATGGACTTCTTTTTCTCCACTTCACTTGGTTTCTTCTCAGTTTCGATTGTCTCAGGTTCTGAATCGCCTAGTGAGTTAATGTCATTCAGATTACCAGCGATCTTGGTCTCCATTTGAGCCAGCCAACTTGTAAGGTCTGATACATCACTATGATATGCACTGTCGTCCATCAACATTTCTTGGAACAGTTTAAATCTATCCTCCAGGATCTTCAACCGGCTTTGTAATGTCTCCAGCGCTATGTCGCTCATTTTGCTACTATGCATAGCATTGAGGATTTCTTCGCTGGAGGAGAATTCCACATCGGTATCATCAGAGGAATTTTCTTGTGAAGATTTCCTTAATTTGGACAGAACACTGACTACAGAGGCTATTACACCGAAAGGTGTATGTTTCTAGAGATAGAGAAGAAAGAAAGAGAGAGAAAAGAGAAAGTTAGATAGAGGAAAAGAGACATATATTGTAGCCAGATGCTGTTAATATAGCAAAAATACAATCAACCTTGTAATCAAATAACTGTAATAATCCCTCATGCAGATTCATTATGTACTGTACACAAAAGTCTAGCCATGCTAAGTTAATTAACCCTTCTTAAACAACCCTCGGGTTTGACATCCAAGTAAAAGAAAGCCTTGGAAAACATTCAGGAAAAAGTAAAATGCCTAAGATCACCATTTTTTCTTCATTTTCAGAGCTTTAGCAAACAAAGTTCAAATTATTTTTTCCAATCACTCTGTTATTTGCAATACCAGATTAGAATTTTGCTGACTGGCAGAGGGTAATAAGACATGTAGAAAAAATAAAACAAAATAAGACTGCATGTAAGTGCACTGATCTTATTCTATCCTACATTTCAATGCAGCTATAGCATGGTATATAATCACGCAACTCGGAATTTCGGATAATCTTCAATATCTTTTTCAATACTTGACCAATTTGAATTCTGATTGAAGCAGAGAATGTGGACAGACGTCAGGCATTAGATGGACGTGGTTGATTTTTGAAAAATCAACAGATAAAAAAGTTATTGAAGATAAACCAAAATTTTGGTTTATCTTCAATAACTTTTTTATCAGTTGATTTTTTTAAAAATCTACTATGTCCATGTTATTTCTGACATTTTTCCACATTCTCTGCTTCAAACCGAATTAAAATTGGTCAAGTATTGACAAAGTTATTGAAGATTATCGGAAATTCCGAGTCGCGTGATTATACACCGTGTATAGACTACCAGGACATTTCAGGATCAGCATGACAGGGGTTCAACCATTACCAAACGACAAAATTTTACAACAGTCCAAATTGAAAGATACCTCAGATGACAATTTCAACAGAATGGAATTATCAAGTTTTAGGTCTATTTGGATGGAAAACATTGTGGGAAATGATTTTCCATAATGTTTGCCATATTGCCATTATTTTGTGGGGAGTCAAACAGAGTCATTGTGTGCTTATGGACTTATAGGTTACAAAATCAAACATGCAAATAAATTGTGGAAGTGTTTAAACAAATAAAATGAAATAAGGATGGGGTGGGGTAAAATATGGGAGGGGTGTTACATCGAAAACTCACAACTCTTTCCAAAGTTCTGACACTTTGTTTTTCAATTGTTTTGGGCTTTAGGGTTAGTGAGGTACTAGTTTTGGAAGCATTGTTAGATTCTATATGGGTAGAAGGAGTGGGCTGCAAGAGAAGATAGCATCAGAGATATCAAGATAGTGGAAACATCTTCAGAATGTAATTGCATAAGGTAGAAAACATGTAATGTAGCCATTATGAGATTCATAAAAAAAGTTTTTCTGGAGCTGTGTCGTTACATATCCAAACCTATTTGAGCGCAGTCGTAAACATTCCGCAGAGGAAAGATTCATCGCCGAATGATTTCGACGTAGCTCAAGTAATTGCACAAATCTCATTAGGGCTAGACTGCTTTAATTAATAAGTATCATAGAAATAATGAATGTTTCAAAACAAGAATATTCTAGCATGCAATAGATTGACAAATTGTTGCTGTTTGATAGTCTTACTTCTTTTCTATTAACTTCAATAACTTCATAACCCAAAAAAGTTACCTTTATTCAAAAAATCAAAATTAAGGTAAGAAGGGCCTAATTAGCACAAAAGAGCCAGTGGCAAAATTTGAAAAGTGCCAGTAATTCTTAAACTGTGTTACATGTCCAGTCCAAATACAAACATAAGCATTTTGTACAGTTTAGAATTTTGAATTCATGCATATTTATGGAAATATTTGACAAAAATGTTCAAAATTACCTCCCTTGCATATGAATATAGAGTAAAATGATATTTGTAAATTATATTCTTCTTGAAGCATAATCTTGAAATCCGGCACGGTGAATCAACTTATGTGAAGTGTATTTACAAGTGTGTGTAATTTGATACATTTCGTTTGGCTAGAAAGTGGTGTTTTTAATTAGGCACTTTATACCTTAAAATGTCTACTTTAACTTGAAACTGTATATCAATAATTAAATAGACATGAAATATAAGTAATTTGTTCTGACAAGGAAAGGATAGAATGGAAACTTAACCCTTTCCCAAACAAGACCTGGTTTTGATGTCCCTAAGAGAAAATGCTTAAGAAAACATTGAGACAAAAGAAGAAACTGCTGATAACCAGCAGTTTCTCCTTTTGCCTCAATATTTTCTATGCTATATTGTACACAAATCCCTTCCTTTTTAACATCAATCTTGTTGTCTAGAGCAGCTTTTAAAAAAGACCACCCTAAAATTTTGTTGTTTGGGAAAGGGTTAAGAGATTGAGATGACATGACAGGAGTTTCCATGCTTATGACCAAGATCAATTCTACATTCATAACTATTTTGGAAAAGGATAAAATATTTTGTAATCATATTATATCATAATTGAAAGAAGAATCACAAGAAAATCCCATCACCAAAGCAAGAGAAATTTAGAATTCAGCTTAAGAGTACTAGATATTAGCCACAATAGTTGAAGCAGTTAGAAGTTGTTAAAGTTAGAGCAGTTCAAACATCATTAAATGTGTTACACTTAGGCAAAACACACATCATAAATTCTTGCCATGCTAGAATGTAAGACTCCTCTTTAAGCTAAGTTAAAGGACAAGCACACATTGACTGATCAGATTGCATATTCGCACAATTTGATCAATGTCTATGCTGCCTACTAATTTAGGTCAAATCATAAGTTTTATTGCAAAACTTAGGTACGATGTTTTGCAATAACACAGATAAAATGATAAAATATCAGCATGTCAATTGTAAAGATTGTATGATCTATATCAGAAACCCCTGTGAAAAAAAGTTCAAGAACGTAACTATTTAAGTATAAGAACTGTTCTAGAACTTTACATGACAGTTCTAGAACTGTCCAAGAACTGATATTTAACATTCTAGAACAGTTCCAGAACTTAAATGTGTTCTTGAACTTTTTTCGCAGGGGAAGCACCATCAAAATCTAAACTTATATGAATCTACCAGCATCACAAAGGTGGCATACCTTATCTCTATCAGCAGCCAAGGCGTCCAACTCCTCCTTTAGTTTACCAATCTGTTCTAAAAGCTCTGGTGGGACACCTACACAAATTGTAAAGTATAAAATTGAGCCAGGATCTGGAAAAACATCTCTTACAGCATTTGAGAAAGCCGTATTTCCAGATCGGCCAGTACCTCAATAGACACTGGTAGAGACCCATACTGCTCTTTCTTGATTCATATAGGTCATGTGAGTCATTGGAGAACAACATGGCTTCTGATCTGACTGCATGTGTATGCAGGCTGATCTGAAACCATGTTGGTCTCAAAAGCCGCAAAGGACCTTTTCCAGACCCCAGCTAAACTTCAATAATATCAGTTGGTAGAATTTTTAATCACATTCCATACATTGACATACAGACAGACAAACAAGTGTTAGATAATATGACATTGTTATGCTGAAGTGATGGATATATTGAATCAGCAGCTTTGGTTTCCAATTCTTCATTTAGTTCACCAATTTGTTCTAGAACCAAACCAAATTGAAATATGTAATTGAAGAGAGCAGACAAAACTCATGCAATGAAGAAATGCACTATAAGTACTTTCAAAAACATTTTTGAAGTGCTTTAAAAAATGCTGTACCAATTCTTCAATTACATAAATCAAACATACTCATAATTGAGTAAACATATTAATCTATCTCAATTCCTTTAAATGATTGTGCACATGTATCAATATAGAGGTGATTTTATATGATCAACCATTCCCGAACAAGACAATACTTTTAGTTCTCTTCAACAAAAAAGTTTTGGAAAAATAAGGAAAAAGAAGCAATGTTGATAACCAGCAGTGAGCAGTTTCTTTCTTTTTTCTCAATGTTTCTGTTCTATATTGTACGCAATTTTTTTCCTATATAAATGCTCATTTTGCAACTTTGTCTGCAGCAGCTTTGAATATTGAAACAATCTAAGTTCTTCCCGCTGGGAAAAAGTTGCATTCGAAGTATTTCTTACAAAAAAAACTTCATCATTTCGCACATTCTATTATACATGCATTTCTGTTGAATTATTATCTTTTTTAAACACATTCTATACAGTTGAAGGTAGTCAAAAAATCCATTGACCTGCATAATCAAAATATGATATCATCCATTAAGATTCCTTTTTCCATGACACATTTTTTGTACATAGATTTAAAACTTATCAAACTTATCTTATTAAAACTTTATCACTTAAGTACAAAATTTCATTAACTTTTGCCTATTAGTTAAAGAGAAATAAGAGAAATTAATTGTACATTAAGGTCCCCTATTCCTTGACACAGCCTCAAATTAAGAAACGGAGAAAAAGTGTCTGGGAAATATTCCAGGGATTTCATGTATGAAACTTCATCTAATTTGGTTAAAGGGTTGCTGAGATCTGGCTGTGGACGGACGGACAACATGGCGACTATAATGTTGCCCTTAACCCTTTCCCAAACAAGACCGGGTTTTGACGTCCCTATTAGAAAAGGCTTGGGAAAACATTGAGACAAACGAAGAAAATGCTGATAATCAGCATTTTCTCCTTTTGCCTCAATGTTTTCTGTGCTATAGTATTTTACATCAAGTAACATCCATTTTGTGGTCTGAAGCAGCTTTCAAATTAGACCACCCTACAATTTTGCTGTTTGGGAAAGGGTTAAATCTTTTCGGGGAGAATAAAAACTGGACTTACCCAGTCCCTCAATAGCAGATTTGTCCAACTTGTTCTTCAATTCCTCCTGAAACAGGAAAACAATGCAAAGATTAGAGTTTAAGATTGTATTCAACCCTGACATGTTATAACTTTTCAAAGAAAACCTTGTAACTGCAGCTTGTATCTAGTTGGAAAAGCAGCAATATGCATTTAAGGTCTCAGAACCACAGAGGTACTAAGAAATTGAAGAATTCCTGAAATTGTTGTATCATGCAATTAGTCAACATGATAGGGAACAAAAGAAAGGCATACCTAAAGAGCATCTACCTGTTTCTTCAATGATTGGTGATCAGCGTCAAATTTACCAAGTCTTTCTAGAGTATCCTTGCTTTTCGACAAAAACCTAGTAACTGCAGTTACGAGGCATAAGCTGCAGTTACGAGGTTTTTGTTGAAAAGCAACAAAATTCAGCAAGACACATTTTGTGCTCTGATGGCCCTGAAGAGCTATGTCTTGATTGACAGACAGATAGACAAGACATGGCGAAACCAAAATAATACCCCCCCTCTACTTTGTATGTTTGAGTATAAAAATATTCTGTAAAGATGAAAAATAGCAATGATACCTCAAGAGCGTCAACCCTTTCCTTCAATGTTTGATGGTCAGTGTCTAGTTTACCAAGCCTCTCTAGGATATCCAGCAAGTGTTCTGACGGTCCAGTTGAGCTTACTCTGGATACAGGCCGGGAGGAACTCGGTCTTGACGGCTGAAATGGAAAAGAAATAATTAGCTTAATTATTGGCTGGTTCTAATTGGTTAACCCTTTTCCAAACAAGAGATAGTTTTGACATCTCTAAAGGAAAAGACTAGGGAAAACATTGAGGCAAAAGAAGAAAATGCTGATAATCAGCATTTTCTCCTTTTGCCTCAAAATTTTTTCGGCAATATTGCACACCAGTACTATCTTTATCAACATCAAATTTGTCGTAGAGAAACTCTTGAATTGGGGGACACTAAAATTTTGTCATTTGGGAAAGGGTTAAGACTGGTTCCACATTGGTTAATTGCAAAGTTCAGTCCTTGTGTTAAAATTTTAATATCTAACATTTTACGATGCTGAAATCTTTATAACCATGTTACAATGAGGCAAATAAAAACTCAGAAATTCAGAAAATGTGCATCCAATATTAGTATAAAGAAATTAAGAAAATCAAGTTCATTTAACTAAACTAAAAATTTGTAATAATTTCTATAAATATCTTCTACAGAAATGTTGAGAAAGCCTGAAAATGTTAGTATTTCTAGCAGAATTAATTTTAATTCATGCATCGATCACTTTTAAAATAATTTTACATGCCTACCATCTTTGGTTTTCAATTTTTTTATCGTTCGAGGACTGAAGGTTAAACAATCTGTATACACAGTGCATTATTTATGAACAATACAGGCAGTGCAAGAATAAATGACATATATATCATGGATAGAATGGTTTCTTGGAAATTATATAGCAGGATGCTTAAATAGAGTCCTGGGGAAAGCATTTTATTAGCCTTAATTTCTTAAACCGAAAAACAATGAATGAAAACAAATTTTTAAGATCAACATGAAAAGAAAAGAAAGATGAAATGAAATTTATTTAATTTACTTTTTTTTAAATTACATCTCTGAGATAAAGTTAACCCTTTCCCAAACGACAAAAATTTAGGATGGTCCAATCGGAAAGTTGCTGCAGACGACAAAATGGACATTGAAAAATAAAGGATTTTTGTACAATATAGCACAGAAAATATTGAGACAAAAGGAGAAACTGCTGGTTATCAGCAGTTTCTCCTTTTGTTTCAATGTTTTCCTAAGCCTTTTCTATAAGGGACGTCAAAACCAGGTCTTGTTTGGGAGAGGGTTAAAAGGGATTTTCACGAGAGATAAAATCTAACTGCATTATATTTTAAGAATTCGGGTGCACTTTCATTGGTTAGATCAATATATCAACAGTTTATTTCAAATCAATCATTATCAATTCCTTTGAAGTTTTACAAGTGCAAAAATTATGCAGCAATAAATCTCAGCAGTGTCCAAATGTCTTTGTCAATGAAAATCTTTTCTTATTTCAAATGTATCTGATTAAAAGTACAAGAAAACCAGAAGTTTACCATTTATCAATCACACTAAATTATGTGACCATTTTTTTTCATTTTCACTTTTCATCTTAACCTACTTTAAATAACAAATTTTTAGAGTGGTCCAATTCAAAGCTGCTGCAGACAACAAGATAGATGTTGATACAGATCTAAATTGTGTTTAATAAAGCATAGAAAATACTGATGCAAAAGGAGAAAATGCTCTTCACAAAATCTAGGTATTGACAGACATGATTCTTACCCTTAAGTAACGAGTTGTGAGACATCTCTTAGACAAGAATTATACTAAGGTCTTGTTTTGATGAATCTTGCCCCTGCAGGTCTTTTTGGGAACACATTAAATATGAAAAGTGCACTTGCCATGGTAACATTGTTGCTTTCCATGGCATAAAGTTTGATCTTTGTTGAAATTGAACAGGGAAAATGATTGACATTTGATCAAATAGAGGTTATGCCATTGTTTTCTAACAATGCATTACACTAGTAGCAACTTGTGGCTGTTCTATACAGAATTCAATAGATTTACTGTATTGAAAACAAGCCACATAAAAAATTATGTGGGTGATTGTTTGTTGCCAAGCAGATAGGTTTCAATCTCATAAATCATATTCATATCATTCATCTTTACTTATAAAATATCAAGTTGTGCAACATGGTATTATATATGAGCCAAAGTAGACACTGCCAGGCCATAAACTATTTATTTTAACTGATTTTTTTTTTTTTTTTCAACAATCTTAAGAATACTCATTGTTCAAGACATGGTAAATGTACAGTTGTCGCCACATTGTATGGCACAATGTTTATATTTTGTTCAAATGTAATTGAACGTTAAACAAAACATAAACACGTGCCATACAATGTGGCCACAACTGTAGCAGGTAGGGTTTTTTGCAACACTTAACCACACACAAAAAAGTGAAAAATCATAAGCTCCTCATGTATCATTATGGGGCATAGAAAGTTTCATGATAGACAGAAAGACTGGTGTATATGCAGAAGGACAGATAATTTAACGAAATCTTGTCAGTCCTGCTGATGGAAGCAAGGTAACTTTATTTTAATAACAATTTGTTGATATAAAGTTTTTAACCCTTTCCCAAACAAGACCTGGTTTTGAGGCCCCTAATATAAAAGGCTTGGGAAAACATTGAAACAAAAGAAGAAACTGCTGATAACCAGTCTCAATATTTTCCATGCAATATTTAACACAAATTCTATCTTTAATAGCATACATTTGTCATTTGTGACAGTTTTTGAAGAGGATCACCCTAAAAATTTGTCGTTTTGGAAAGGGTTAACGCTGAAATGAAGCATGCATCATAATATAGGATTGCATTGAGAATATAAAAGGATAAAATGCTGCAGCTAAAAAATCATTTTAATGTTTTTTGGTAAAAAATACCAGAGATTTATTTGTGAACAGAAAGAATCAAACTTAAAACATTGCTATAATAGCAATATGCAAAGAAAGACGGCAAAATTAATTCCATAATATGATAAACTATTTTCAGAATTTGTAATATACTCACATAAAATATAATTGAAAATTAATCATCCATATGATTAAAAGTTTCAGATTTCTTTCCTTCAGAAAACAATGACAATTATTTTACAAAACATCAATTTGTCTGTAAAAATTGATGTGTATGTAGTAACAGAGCAAGAAAATGTCGCGCATAACTTAGAAGAGACGAAAAATAACAGCACTACATGCTGACTAAAGTACCCCAGCTGAATTCTTGGAAGCATAAAACAAATCCTTTCAAAACTAACAAAATTTTAAACGCTAGTAATTTCAAAGGACAGCAGACAAGAAATGATCAATATCACAATATAACATTCCCTACCATGTTTTAGCATAAAAACATTCACAGAAAGACGATTTTGATGATGAATCATTAAGTAATAATTTCATTTGAATTTTATTTTTCTTTATACAACAAAACATCAGTTGACATGATTGAAATTTAATTGACAACAAAAAAATGACTATTTCAGCAGCAATTTTACATATATCGGTACAATTTTTGCAGGTTCTGTTTAAGCTTACCCATATTCTAACTTGTTTTTTAGCCTACAAATTAGATCCATGAATATTATAAGATTGTCATGCATAAACAGCATTAATCATGAGAGAAAGAAAAGCAGAATAATGAATAATTGAATAGTGATAAGCAAGCAGCAACTAAAATCAACCAGAGTATAGAAAAGAACTCCCCTGCGAAAAAAGTTCACGAAGTTCATGAACTTTGATGAACTTTTTATGAAATTCATGAAATTGCATGAACTAGCATTAAAAATCCATGAACATCCAGTTTCATTAATTCAAAGTTGGTGAACTTTTTACGAAGTTGATGAACTTTGTTGAACATTTTATGAACTTCATGAACAAATAAACACGTTCATGAACTTTGAATTTCCTAAATTCATAGTTCATGAACTTTTTACAAACATTTTGAAAGTTGTTGAACTTATTATGTTTAGTTCATGAACCTCCATTTAAAGAAACAAAATAGGTCTGCATTTTAATTCCAAAGTTCCTGAAGGAGTAAACCATTTCATCGATAGATAACATAATTATGTTGGCTACTAAATCAACAATTATAAAAAGTACCAATTCACAAACTAATAGCCAGGCTGTTTCAACCCTGACAAAGCAGTTTTGCATATATTTAAATTTCAATGATTTTGAAAATGGATGGAGAAATCAATAAGCTGTAGGAAGAACAGTTTAGCTGCTGACTAAATTATCTAAATAATTGCTAAACGACTGACTAAGGTCTATTTCTAGCTAACCTTCTGCTAGCTACTTTTGTGATCATCCAGTGTCTATTAACCAGTGTTTGTGACAAGGAATCTCTGAACCTAAACAGAATTATAAATTGGCTTTGTAATGAATTTCTTCTATCAAATTCATGAAAAGCTTAAAAAGTTCTAGAACTACTGTGAATGTTCATGAACTAGTTCATGAACTAGTTCATGAACTTATCTATAAAGTACATTTAGATTAAACTTCAAAGTCAAGGTCACAAGGTCAAAGGTCATGGTCTTAAATGAAAAGTCTTAGCATAATATATCCATGTGTGAAATGGTACATCTGTTTTTCATATAGTTCACAAGATACAGAATTAACTGGGTGAAATCAGACCTCCCAGTCTAATTTTATTCAAGTTTCCAGTCTATTACATGACATCACTTCCTGTTTATCAGAGAATAGGGGTTTGTCAAGCAAATAACGCGCATGCGCACAAGCCGTAATTCATTTACCTGTTTCCCTCGAGGGGGCAAGTCGATAACAATTCTATAGTGGGATAATAAGCGTGACGGATTAATCTGCAATTGTGATTCGTTAAATCGAAAAAATGGGCGGACACAATCATTGTTGCGTGTATGGGTGTGATCATAGACGGAATAAACTGTCAAATAATTGTAGATTCTTCACTTTTCCAAAAAAAAATCGGCATTAAAATGCGATGGATTCATGCGTCGGGTAGACATAACTTGAGTTTAAAAACACTTACAAATAACGTGAAAGTTTGTGGATGCCACTTTATTTTGGGAAAGCCAGATAGAACAATCCTGACTATGTACCAAATAGAAATATACCAAGTATTTTGACGAAGAAACCCACCAGACAATCTAAAACGAGCAAAAAATCGTCGGAATATACCAAGACTCTAGAAGCGGCCGAATAAAGCTCAACCATAGTTTCTAGAGTTACAAAGAGAAATCGACGACAATTATCACTGCGAAATCCCCAGTCCCTCCAATGAAATTGAGATATCTTCCGAAGTAAGTATTATTCATTTATAACTACATGTATTATGTCCGTCATTCAAAGGCCGAAGAAGATTTTGAGGTACGGAAATAACGAGAAAACTCCACAAAAGAAATCTAGATTGACTCCGTATTGGATTAAAATTTTGGAAAAGAAGATATATAATGGTCTGTTGAAATATTTATATACAAATCAGTTCACCATAAGGATCCTGTTCAAAACTGAATTATCATTTAAGTGCAAATATCGTATGGAAATACTGCATTCCGCATGATTTCGAAATCTTAAAATACCTACTCTTCGCATTTCCTCGAGCCAAATCCCACTATTCATCCGTGAGCTATAAAATTTCATAATTAGGCTATAGGTCTAATATATCATATCATCAAAACGGTATCGAAACTTAAGTTGATTTCTGTTCTGGGGTAAAAAAAAAACCTGACTTTTATTAACCCATTACCACACAGTGACTCCTTTTGACTCCCAACAAAAAAATAGCTTTGGAAAACATCGTGGGAAATGAAGAAATTGCTTGTGACAAGCAATTTCTTCAATTACCACAATGTTTTCTGCATAAATATACCAAAAAAAAAATCAAAATTTCATTCACTTCAAATTGTCGTCTGCATCATCTTTGATTTTTGAATAGTCTAAAAATTGCCGTTTGATTGTGGGTTAAGACACTATTAAATTCAAAATAAAGGCCAAATGAATACGTTCGTTTCCCTTCTTATTCGAAAAACACGGAACCTGATCAGTAAAATTAATGCTTAAATTGCGCTCCGACTGGGATGTTTAGCATTATTGATCATTATTTGGTTTTGAAATAATGATACCGATGATCTGTCTCACTACCGTATTGCTATTAATTTCGGTTGTTCGATTTTTTCCTTCGAATTCCGTTCAATGACAATTTCGTCTGATTTATCACATATCTTTGATTGGTGTCCAAAATTATCATTTTTACAGCTTGATTAAAGGTAAAAGTACATTTCGATTGCCAATATTGATGGGATCATTATTGTCAATACAAAGGGTTTTGCAGATAGGCCTACTGGTATATCACGCGTTTGACAGTCTCGTCGGTACAGTATCGCCTTATCAATATATCACAATCAACGTTATCGGCTTTTCAACAGCAACAAAAAACCTGTCATTTGTCATTCCAAAACCCTTTCCTCGCCGATATGTTCCAAAGAAACGTGCCAATGCGAATATTAAATCTCGAGGGAAAAAAAGAAAGAAAAAAGAAGGCTCGTTAGAACAGGGGCCGGTCGGTCATCAATCAAACCACCTTTTATAACGCTGAAGCAAATTAAGGGGAAATGCTTACCATCACCGTTTTATTCTTTTGTCAGAATGTTTTCACGAGTCAGGGACAGGCTTAGCAAATATTATGCATAATACCAAGTGGGGTTTATTCATAGTGGCGGATCCAGAGTCGTTTCGGGGGGATCAAATGCCCCACATCCTGTAGTGTAATTTATTCATTTTTTAAAACTTGTTTAACTATTTCCAAGACAGCAAATATTGAGACTGTTCTGATCGAATACAGTTGAACACGACATTACTATTACTGACAACAGAAACTGTGTAATAAATAGCCCACGATATATATTTGGGGAGAAAGACAACACTGGTCAGCAACTTTTCCCCCTTTGACATTTAAGTTTTCGTAGGCTATTACTTTCGAGGACGTGATAGCCTTGTCTTTGGGAAAGGTAAATGAACCCCTCGGTGGTGCTATAACATTGCATGTTTTACTTTAGAAATCAACAATTTTATAGCCCGTAACTCTTTTTGAAAATTGTGCCAGCCTTCAGTCGTTGGAGAAAGGGTAAAATCTCTCTGCAAAAATCGCATTTAATGGCAAAAACATCGTAAAAGTTGATTTGATGATTCGTTGTTACAATGTTCTCAATAACGAAATGTCGTTGACTGAATGGTTAAGACTATTATGTTGGAATATGCCAATCGCCGGTGTTATTGCAAAACCCCGTAACTGCAGTTTGATTTAAGCTGTAATAACAAGATTTTAAAATATATATTTGATATAGGAGTCGACATATACCGACTATTCATCCCATCAAAATATATGCGCAGACAAGTGAACGGGCTTCGTGGTCATTATGGGAATATGACAATAGGGATAAAAAGAAAACGATAGAAATGATGAAGTACATCTATTTATTTTCAATTTGGACCAATTTTGACATCTTGGAGTATAAGTGATTCATCTCGCACACAATTCGATGTATAATCATGTTTAAATGTGTAAATAAACTTAGTTTTTTAACGTGTATTCTACAAACAAAATAGAGCGATAATTTACCGGGAGTAAATAGTGCCCCCTCAAGAACACTGGAAGTACATTTTTAATTTTCTTTGTGAAGAGTTTCGCAAGGGGAATAACTCTTTGACAAACCTCTATTGGAGGGAATTTACTTGTCTGACTTTTTTTTCAAAAAAATTGTTTATTGTCATAATTTACATTCATATTTAACAATAATCAGGAGATAAAGAAGCTCACTGAACAGTTAAACCAAGTAAAGCAACATTGGTGAGTGTTCTTTTGACTAAATTTAACACATTTAAATGTTCAGTTTTATACACTTCCCCACCCACATATTGTGTAGTAAATAACTTTAGTTCATGAAATTATGATGAAAGTTCATGAAATGCAAAATTTGCCTTTAATGAACTTGCAAGAAGTTCTTGAACTTCAGAAGTTCATGAACTTCAGAAGTTCTTGAACTTTTGTTGGCAAACTTCAGTGGTTCATGAACTTACTGTTTCATGAACTTGGCTCACTTCCGAAGTTCAAGAACAAAAGTTCAAGAACTTCTTGAAATTCATGAAAGGCAAATTTTGCATTTCATGAACGTTCATCATAATTTCATGAACTTTTTCGCAGGGGCATGCTTATAGCTATAGCTACTCCCAGAATATTAACCCATTACCAATCTGTTTGAATATGAAAAGTGTTGCAGACAACAATAATATTATTGTAAATTCGGGATAATTTTTAAAAATCTTTGCATTTTGCCTAAGAAAACATTGTGGATAATAGAGAAATTAATTGCTTATAACAGTCATGGCGAAGACCGTCGGACCTGCGGACCTGTCCGATGAAATTACACTATGTCCGATATTTTTTTCCTTTCTGTCAGTCCAACTGTCCGACGCTAATTTTAAGGTTTGTTTGTATGAAAAGATCGACATTTTACTTAACAAGAACTAAGAATATAAATTAAAAGATAAATACCTTTTTTTCAATAATCCATGCTATAAATCTAGTGAATTTCCATCCCTTAACTAATGTGAGTCTCCAAAAATGGGCCAGTCAATTACAAAGCGTAGGTAGAATCAGACATCAAAAGACTGTACCGCGGAAGTGTTGGCACAGGGCCAAAAAAAATTTGTGTGAGTTGACCATTTTCTTTTTTGGATGAAACACTTGTCTTTTCTTTATTCAATTTATTTGTGGATCTGTCTTAGTCTGCATTTCTAAGAAAAAAAAACTTGCCTACTAATTATGAAAAAAGTTATCAGCAGCTGTCAGCTTGCTACCATAAAAGCCAAATTTTTTTAGAATACTCATTTCTCTATGCAATTTTGATATAGATCTACAAAATGGTAGAAAAACTAAAAACAGGGGGAAGGGGGGGAGGTTAAAAGCATTCCAAATCCATGCCCTGTGTTGTGGGTATTCATTTGAATAATCTGAAGATTGAAAATGTGTCTTATTTTATTCTGAACTTTCGGTCTGACAGAGTTTCATTCGGTCTGACAGATTATTTAGAATTGTCAGTCCGAATGTCTGACAAAAATTTCCAGGTCTTCGCCATGTCTGTTATAACACACAAATTAATTTCTTAATTTTAAACAATGTTTTTCCAAGTGCTTACCTTCAGAAGCATCATAAATATTGATGAACAAGGGCCGTCAGAGACGGACAATGCTCCCCGAATAAGGCATTGTTACAATAAATGTATGCCATGGAGAGCACTGTATTGTCAAGGGCATCTGATTTGCTACTCAAATATGAAATTTCATCAAATTCTGACCATTAGACTAGGAAAAACTATATTTCACCATATAAGTCCCCTTTTCCCATGACAAGGCCTCAAATCCAAAAACCGGGAAAAGTACATCGGCATTTTGTCACAGGGAGTTCACATGGTAAGTTTCATTTGATTTGGCCCAAGGGTTATGGAGATATTGCTTCGGACGGACGGAATGACGGACGGAATGACGGACGGAATGACGGACGGACAGGACGGACGGACGGACGGATGGACGGACAGACAGACGAAGCGGCGACTATATGCTCTCCCTTCGGGGAGCATAAAAAGAGGAAAATACTGATGATCAGCATTTTCCTCTTTTTCCTCAGTGTTTTCCCAATATTTTTCTGTAAGGTACATCAAAACCAGGTATTTTGTTTGGAAAAGTGTTAATGCTTTGGCAGGCAACAAAGACCAAGAGCAGCTTGTACTAACAACGAAACCTGATCTTTATCTAAATTACATGAATGGTATGAAAGTAAAAATGCAAACTTTTTTTCTGTATATCATCCTGCATATAGTAACAATCTTTTGCATAGCTTTGAATAAATAACTTATTTGAGGCAAATTCATTTTCATTGGAAATTAGAGTTAGAAGGATGATTCAGAAAGGGTTTACAGATTAAATTTCACCTTCATTCAAAAATATGTAAATGACGTAACAAATAGAAAATGTCAAGAGAGGGTGTGACTTCATTTTGAACATCAAAGATAAATTATCTAAATTGTGGGCTGGGTAAGCTGCAAAATAATCTTGTTCTCACCACTTTACTTCTACTAGAAACATGGTGGGGAATCACATTGACGACAAACCAAAATTTTGGTTGGTCTTAAATAACCTTTTCTATCAGGACTGGTGTTGTATAAAAGATTGACCAAATCCAGACAATTCCTGGCTTAATTTTATTTTATCCCTCTTCTACCCTTTGATAAACCTTTCCAAAACAAAACCTCAGGTTTTGACATCCCATCAGAAAAGGATTGGGCATACATTGAAGCAAGAGAAGATAATTTTTTATATAATGGTGATAATCAATCTATTACTAGACAGCAAAACTTTAGTTAACCTTGACGGCCATGGTCCCCTCCCCCTCTAAAAAATAAACCCCATTTAACCGTTGAATAAAATTAATGTAAAATTTTGCAAAATAAGAAAGGCTCCCAATTTTCAGTGATTTAAAAGTTATTGCCAAAGTTGAAATTCATAATTGTACAGACTGCAAATAAAGTATGACCAAAGGACAAACAAAATAATTTTTGTTCAGACTAACACCTGTGAACTGTTTTTCTGCCCAGACAATTTTAATCTGCCTCTTAAGACCTTAAGACCGTGACCTGAGTTGACCTTTTTATCATGTATACCATTTTGGACATGTTAGTAATGATCATTAGGTATTCTTATCTACTAAACATGATAAGTTTTATTTTCTTTAACCCTTTTCCAAACAAGACCAGGTTTTTTATATCCCTAGTAGAAATAGCTTGTGAAAACATTGAGACAAAAAAAGAAAATGCTGATAACCAGCATTTTCTTCTTCTGTCTCAATGTTTTTAGTGCAAGTCATTTCCTTCTTAACATCAATTTTGTCGTCTACCTAAGCTTTCTAATTGGATAACCACAAAATGCTGTTGTTTGGGAAAGGGTTAAACACTCAAATTCATGACCATTAAAATTTTGATCTTCCAAAATGAAGAGAGTCTTGTCACAAGAAAATGGGTTTAAAACTAATTCAAATTCAAAAACAGTTTAGGTCTCATTGCAGTTCTAAAATTATTATAAAGAAAAGAACAATTGGTCTGAACTGTTAAAGGATAATCATGATAACTTGAAAACTATTTTGGGTTGGATCCTAGCTCTCTTACGACTCATCTCTTACGACTCATATTTATACCGTAAGATGCGAAATTGGATTCATAGTCATGAATTGAAGAAATAATAAAACCATGATAAAAATGAACTAGAATAATCCATTCATAGCTTAACCCTTTCCCAAACACCAAAGTTTTAGGGTTGTCCAATTAGAAAGCTTAGAAGAAGACAATACCCATGTTTATAAAGGTGAAAATAGTAACTAATATAGCACAGAAAATATTGAGGCAAAAGGAGAAAATGCTGGTTATCAGCATTTTCTTCTTTTGCCTCAATGTTTTCCCAAGTTTTTTCTTTTAGGGAACGCAAAACCAGGTCTTTTTTGGGAAAGGGTTAATGCAAAATCATTGTAACTATGCAGCTATGACCATTCAACATTCAATTCTTTTATCATTGAACATGAAAACAGCTGCTGGATTAAGGACTTTCAATAAGGAGGTCAATTTCGAAAGTTGGTGAAAAAGTCATTCATATTCAACACAAATTATAAATAATCTCTATAATTTGTTAAATAAAATGTCCATTTTTATCCATTGTGTAGAAACATTTTATTAGCAACATAAATAGTTGAAAAATATCATGTCAATTTATACTTGAATTATTTCAAAGCTAAACTATATTCATTGTTAGATCATGCATTTATGACAAAAAACTTGCATCAAACCCTAAAGTTATAGTGATTATACCCTATCACAACAACAAACTAAGAAAGGGACAGCAAAAAATCAAAGGAAGACTACAGTAAAAAACTGTTGGCGCCACATCGTATGGCACAATGTTTATATTTTGTACAAATGTAATTGAATGTTAAACAAAACATAAACACGTGCCATACGATGTGGCGCCATCTGTACTTCCATTTCATTTTAGATATATAACTTCAAATTTGTTGACAAAAAAATCCTGAGAAAAACAATTGTGACCCATCACCCTAAAAGGGACCTTATTGGAAGTATGAAAAGTATCGACCCTGGTCAGTCTGCGCAGTCCGTACAGTCTGACTAGGATAGAAAATTCTCACTCTTATATCATAATTGAGCCGGGATCTGGAAAAACTTCCCTTATAGCATTTGAGACATCCACGTTTCAAGACCAGCCTGTGCCTAAGCAAAGACTGGCAGACACCGATGCTACTCTTCTATGGTTGCTACAGGTCACAAAGAAGCTATTAGAGAACAACATGGATCCTGATCAGATTGTGCGTATGCACAGGCTGGTCTGGATCCAGGTTGTTCTCAAATGCTATAAGGGACGTTTTTCCAGATCCTGGCTCAATTATTTTTATGAATGTAGAATGCTTCCCCTATCTTGCTACATGTTCATTTTCCAAATATGACATCTGGTTGACCTCTGTTTGGTCTGGTCCGTTTCTCAAAATTTGATTTTATGGACATCACTTAAGGTCCATTTTAGCTTGTAGGGTCACAAAATTATTATTAAAGTGACATTTCACAATTATTTCATTTTTTAAAAGTATGTCTTGATGCAAAGATTGCTTATTCTAATGCGTAGAAATGCTATCAGTGTTTTGAAGTTGTTATTTATAAGCGAGAAATACACCCTTAAAGTTGAGACAGAAATGACAAATTCTGTATAAATCTGAACTGTTGTCCACAACAATTTGTTTAATATTAGCACAAAAATATACATTTCTAGTAAACTGTTCAATATTTTGGCTTGAAATTTTCAGAATTTTCATAAGAAAATCTGCTCTTTCAGATAGAATAAAAGTAAAATTTATATTAAAATAATCGTGAAATGTCACTTTAAGGTAGTCTATCCCTAATGAGATTCTTGCGACATCAGTGTTATTCGGGCGACATCCAAAACATTCGGCAGTGGAACTTTCCACCGCTGAATGTTTATGACCGCGCCCGAATAGGGTTTGGCATGTAACAATGCAGCTCGAAAAAATCTGATGTTTAATGAATTTCAAAATGGGCATATTACAGGTATTCTACCTAAATATGATAAAGTTTCACCCTAACAGTGTCAGCAAACTTATAGCAGCCAAAAGGACAGTCACCACAGTGTTTAGTCATGTGACACAGAATATGGGAGAAATGCCAGGAACTAGTTGAATTTGGAGGCTCTTTTGAAAATCAGCTGATAAAAATGTTATTGACAATCAACCAAACTTTTTTATCACCCGAGTTTTAAAAAATCAACCATGACTATATAATGCCTGATGCCTGCCCACCTTTTCTGCTTCAAACTGAATTCAAATATGATGTGTAGTAACAAAATAATTGGAGATTTTCTAAAATCATTGTGTCAAGTGATTATCCACCATGGTCACCCCTATATCACCCAAATATCAGCCCTGCATTCAGTAGACAAACTGTTAGCTAACGTTACCAATATTCGCAACTTCTTTGACCCAAATTTCACAGAATTGACTGAGTATTTCGAATGAAACAGTTAAATGTTATCTAACGTTTTGTCTTACTGAACGCATGGCTGATATCTATATAACCTGAAACCTTATACCTATCATTCTTTGGTTTAAATCTCTTAGATTCATAAATTCAGCTTTTTAACCCTTTCCCAAACGGCAAAATTTTAGGACGGTCCATTTCAAAAACTGCTACAAATGACAAATGGATCTTAACAAAGAAAGGATTCGTGTAAAATGATATGGCATAGAAAATATCGCAACAAAAGGAGAAACTGCTCAGGTTATCAGCAGTTTCTTCTTTTGGTTCAATGTTTTCCTAAACCTTTTCTATTAGAGACAACAAAACCAGGTCTTGTTTGGGAAAGGGTTAATAATTTCAATGAATTTGGCTGCTGCCCCTATTGCTTCGAAGCCTCAAAATCAGAAACAGAGAATTTGTAAATTATAAACAGTCATTGCACCTAACTGTTCACTTATTTTAACAAAATGTTGAAACAACATTTTAATTTAAAACCTCCATGACCATATTTGGAAAACATTGCTAACTCAACATTCAAATCACAAAAACAGACAAACACATCCATATTCAGTGAACATTGCACATGACAATACATGCCATTTTAACCCAACATAACACTTACATTGATTTTCTTCTGAAAAAATTATCAAAAATAAAACTTTATAACATTTTGAACATTATAACAATTTCGAGTTAGTGAAATTTCAAAAATCTTAATGGCAATTTTGAGTTGGAAAACATTGTGGACAAGAAATTTCTTCATTTTCCACAATGTCTTCCCAAGCATTTTTCTTGATGCCCATCAAAAAGTGTCATTGTTTGATAATGGGTTAATTCTGATTGATCAGTATTCAAGAAAGGGGTTATACTGCAAAAATGATAAAAGGGGAAACATAATAATGAAATTATTCACTTATAAATGTTTGTCTTGATTGTAGAAGAAAGAATAACTAAAGTATAAGCAGTAATAATAGCACTAAATAGCACTAAAGATAGAGATGCTTAAAGTGACATTTCACATTTATTTCATTTTTTAAAGTATGTCTTGATGCAAAGATTGTCTATTCTAATGCGTAGAAATGGTATCAGTTTTTGAAGTTGTTATTTATAAGCGAAAAATACACCGTTAAAGTTGAGACAGAAATGACAAATTCTATATAAATCTGAACTGTTGTCCACAACAATTTGTTTATTTTTAGCACAAAAATATATATTTCTCATAAACGGTTCAATGTTTTGGCTTGAAATTTTCAGAATTTTCATAAGGAAACATGGTCTTTTAGATATAATAAAAGAAAGTTTATGTAAAAATAATCGTGAAATGTCACTTTAATACAAAGCAATTACTACAAGTCTAGCAACCTTGTTATTTTACAAGATTACGATTACTGTGTTACATTCATAATAATATTGCTGCTTTTCAACAAAAACCTTGTAGCTGCAGCTTAAAGGGGCTCATTCTATGTTTTTATGCTTCCGAACTGTTCGGGAACTCATATTTGTGCATGGAAAAACAATTAGCAATGGATAAAAACCTAAATCTTGGCGAAAAAACATCTTTCCTTTGCTATAGATCAATCCTTTACAAGCGTGTTTACACATTCTATTTTTACTTCAAAACAAGACAAGGTCAACGAGACACACCTCCGTGATATTAACACACCGTACAACCGGCTGTGTCGATGACTGTGATCTTATTTGCGAGGAATACGTGAAAAGGTTTATTTTGTACAAGCACTGAACATTTATACGCGTATTTATCAACTATAGAATACCAAAGATCCTTTCGTTTATTTATAAAAGTAAATTCATTTGACCTACCATGCACATGACATCAGATGCCGAATCTGTCTTCGCTGACTTTCTACGCAGCCGGTTGTACGGTGTTTTAAATCTCACTGAGCACAGATGACGTATCTTTGACGTAATTGATTTTTGAAGGTTGGGCATATGTAGCCGTTACAAAACAAAAACAAGGACGACCAGCATGTTATTAATTGACTTGGATTTTAATACTTAATAAAGCTCGACGAGTGGTAACAATGGACATAAATGATCTACCCCTTCAGGTTGGTAATTTCATACGTTATTTCTAGTTTGTAATTATTGTGCCATTTGCATTTTCGACAGCCTAGCTCGTCCCCCTTTAAAACATGCTGCAGTTACGACATTTTCGATGAAAAGCGAGGATATAGTGATACAGAAGTTAATTCTACCTACATGTAGAAGCTAAAGAAAAAAGTTGTAATAAAAGAAAATATTTTTTATTAAGTAATAAAACGCGAGATTTTTTTCTAAAGAACAAAAATTGCTGTTTACACCACTTCTTTAAACTTACAAAATTATTTAAGCCATAGTACCGTCACAATATCATGGCACACATTTACAAAATTATTTACTTTTCTAAACAACACAAAATCAAACTCCCACTTCTGTAATTTTGCATGTGATGGTTCGAATCTTGCAGGTGTCTACCACCTGCAAGATTCAAACCAACACATGCAAAATGTTATTGAAAATTAAGAAAACTTTTCACCTTGTTTTACATAGGTAAAATTTGTAAACTTGAGCAATATTATCGTGACAGGACTAGAGTTATACAAAGTCTTTGGTGCCTTGACTCGACATAAGAGGTTGAAAAAGTAATAGTCTTGTATGTATTCTTAACTTTAACATAGTTTTGCTCACATATGATCACGGTGGATAATCAGTGATACAATATTTACTGAATATCTTCAATAACTTTGAAAATACTTGACCGATTTGAATTTGGTTTGAAGCAGAAAATGTGGACAGAGGTCACGCATTAGATGGACTTAGTTGATTTTTGAAAATTTAACTGATAAAAAAGTTATTGAAGATAAACCAAAATTTTGGTTTATCTTCAATAACTTTTTTATCAGTTAATTTTTTAAAAATATCTGACATCCATGTTATTTCTGACATTTTTCCACATTCTCTGCTTCAAACCGAATTCAAATTGGTCAAGTATTGACAAAGTTATTGAAGATTATCAGAAATTCTAAGTCACATGATTATACACCATGATGATGCTTCATTAGTTTTCAGGGAAAATGAAACTTTCTTCTGGCTGTAAGTTTTTACTGCATTTAAATTTAGATTTAGACATGAATATAACCCATTCCCACATATTGACACTTTTTGATGCCCTGCAAGTAAAAGGCTTAGGAAATCATTGTGGTAAATGAAGAAATTGCTTGTCACAAGCAACTTCTTAATTTTCCACAATGTATTCCAAAACTTTTATCTTGAAGTGTGTAAGCTATGGTCACAATATACACCGCCCCAGAGACTAAGTTTTAAGGTGCAAAACTCAGGCAAAAATCGATGAACCATAAAATCCTTCCTTCATGCATCTACCAATTGAGGTGATAACATTGACCAAGTTTCAAACAGATCCAGCCAGAAACTTAGGAGGAGTTGCGCTGACAAGAAAAGTGGACGGACATACGGACAGATGGACGGACGAATGGACAGACGGACAGGCGGAGAAGATGACACCAATATCTGACCACCTCAGGTGGCATATAAAAAGGTGTCACATAGTGGACATGGGATAAAGAGTCAAAAGGCATCACTGTGAGATAAAAGCTTAACTTACTGGTTCAGTTTGACTAGACATCTCAATGACAACCCTCTCCGGTTGTTGTAGGTCATCTCGGATACCTTTAAGCGCATCTTCCAGACCCGGCCACGTCACAAACTGGCTCAACTCATCCGGTGTAGGCAGTAGACTAAACTTGTCATTGAGTTCCGTCTGGAAAAGGGAAGTAATTCATTAATAATATGGAATAAAGGGAAGTAATTTATTAAAATATTGACTAAATATCTCAATGACAACCCTCTCTGGTGGTTGTAAATCATCATGGGAATACCTTTGAAGGCATCTTGTAATCCTTGCCATGTCACAAATGAACCCTTTCCTGAACGACAACATTTTAGAGTGATCCACTTCAAAAACTGCCGCAAATGACAAAATGGATATTATTAAACAGTGGCGGATCCAGAGGGGGTTCGAGGGGTTCAAACGAACCCCCCTCTGTAGCCTAATTCTTTCATTTTCATGCAGAAATTCAGTCAAATTTGGAAATTAGTAGGAAAACGAACCCCCCTAATTGTAAATTCGAACCCCCCTTTCAGAAATCCTGGATCCGCCACTGTTAAAGATAGGATTTGTGTAAAATATGGCAAAGAAAATATTGAGACAAAAGGAGAAACTGCTGATTATCAGCAGTTTCTTCTTTTGTTTCAATGATTTCCCAAGCATTTTCTATTAGGGACGTCAAAACCAGGTCTTGTTTGGAAAAGGGTTAACTCATTTTGTCTGTGGTAGGCAGTAAGCTGAACATTCCATGGAGCTTTGTTTCAAAACGGGAGGTAATTTACCAGTAATTTGGAATAAAGGGAAGGAATAAATAAATAAGTTCTGCCTATAAATAAATGGAAGCATTTCCTTCTTTTGTCTCACTGTTTTCCCAAGCTTTCTCCATTTAAGGGTCTTCAAAATTCATCGTTTGAGAAATTAAGGCCAACGACTGTTTGTACTAAATTTTACAGCAGAAGTTTAGACTCATTAAGTATTTATATGTTTATGGCAACTATTATGTTCCAACAATAAATGCAACTAAATAGTGAATTACTGTTCATGTATAAATGTCAATTGAGAGAAAATTTATCGCAGTTTGGTTCGGGGTCAAACCTATATACGTGAGAGAAATTATTCCTCTTGGCCTCATCATATTCATTTATCATTTTGAAAAATATTATAAAGAGACATTTATTAACCTATTACAAAAAGCAAACTTATAGACATTTCAAAATTCCAAGACATTGCAGAGTGGAGATGACAATTTCAAGCAAATGAAATTTCAAAAAATTTTGGTATTCCTGGATAGAAAACACCATGGTTATATCCAAAGCCTTTAATTAACCCTTTTCCAAACAACAAAATTTCAGGGTGATCCACTTCAAAAACTGCCACAAAATGACAAAATGGATGTTATTAAAGAAAGAATTTTTGTAAAATATGGCACAGAAAATATTGAGACAAAAGGAGAAACTGCTGGTTATCAGCAGTTTCTTCTTTTGTTTCAATGTTTTCCAAAGCCTTTTCTATTAGGGACGTCAAAACCAGGTCTTTGGGAAAGGGTTAACTTGTGGAGCATTGAAAAGTGTCATTCTGTGGGAATGGGTTAATGAGATTTGGTTGGTTTCAGGTCTCAATTCCAGTCCTACAAAACATATCATAATCTTCAATCTGATTGGCTGAAACGTCCCATCCAATCAGATAGCTTGTAATATAATTCAAAATTTGACACCAGATTAAGAATAATTATGGTGACAATAGACATTGACCCATAAATTGGTAAGCAGACAATGAAGAACAAACTATGTCCATATAATGTGCGGACTGATCTTGTTGTTATTATGCTACCTGTACCTGCCAAACTGAGTTATTCTTTTACTACTGCAACCTAGTGATAAGTGTCCCCTCCCATTCATAATCAACATTAACACGGTGGAGATTGTGCATGATAGGATGGATAACGAACTATATGGACAAATTTACCTCGCTTCAGGTAAGAAATTGTGCATTAATTTTCTTATTTCTGCGTCAATTTTCAAGCGGTTTGTTGCATGTACCCCGCATTACTGAGCTCTTTCCTCTGATATATGACTTGTTTGTAGAATCTTTGTACTTTGTCCAAAAATTGATCCCAACCGACCAGGAAAAAAACAAAAAAATCAGGCCCTTTTTCTAGTCGTTTGGGATAGGTTTTTGAGAAAAGTGGGAGTACCTACCAGAAGCAGAAGCAGATCTGGTTGTTGTTTTGGTTTTTTGACTGGTCAAATAAGCTATTGCAGATAACAAGATGGTTGCTGACAAGGACAGGATATGTTTATAATATACAGTTACTATAGAATATATTGAGGCAAAAAGAGACAATACTGGTTATCAGCATTAGCATAGAGTATACTGAGGCAAAAGGACACAATTATGCTGGTTATCAGCATTCCCTTCTTTGGCCTCAGATTTTTTTTAAGCCTTTTCATTAGGGACGTCAACAGCTCTTGTTCAGGAAAGGGCCTTACAAGAATATTAATCAATGTTTGGTTTAGGGTCAGGGAAACCCAAGGGAGGAATTAAAAGACGGATTGACAATAACATGATAAACTCTCGTCACATCAATTTAACGGACATAAAATGGATGAATGTAGATTTCTATAAATAAAATATGAGTAACCATTTCAATGAATAAACTGTTCCCGCACTGAATATTTGAGTTACTGTATCAAAGTCAAAACAATCAATTCTGTTCAATAGCAGATTCGCCACAGCCATAGCGCAGTTGGAAGCCAATCTGCCTCTAACTTGAGAGATCCTGGGTTCGATTCCCGGCCTTTGCAACTATCCTTTCAGACAAAAATGTCACCCACAAATGGTTAGATATTGTTGGCCTATGTGGGCAAGCAGTTGGAAGAACTTTTCGTTAGACCTTCTTTTTGCCCATGTTTTCTAAAAGTGCTCTTCACAAGTATAATTATTACATATGATGATATTTTGTCATTTGTGAACAGTTTTCTTATGGTGTCACATCCAACTTGGCATTACTATGGTGGATAATCATGTGAAACAACAATTTCAGAAAATCTTCGATAATTTTGCTAATAACTTTGAATTCAGTTTGAAGCAGAGAAGATGGACAGACGTCACGCATTAGATGGACATGGTAGATTTTTTGGAACATCAGCTAATAAAAAAGTTATTGAAAATCAACCAAAATTTTGGTTGATCTTCAATAACTTTTTCATCAGTTTATTTTTCAAATATCTACCACATCCAGCTATTCCTGGCATTTTCCCATTTTCTCTGCTTCAAACCGAATTCAAATTGGTCAAGCATGAAAAAAATATTAGTGATTTTCTGAAATTCTGTGTCATGTGATTATGACCCAAGGGGCGGAGGTGGTTCGGTGGTAACACGCTGGACTTGAAACACAGGGGTCGTTGGTTCGATCCCCCGCTTCTCCAGTCTTTCCGATGAGACTCTAAACAGAGGTCCCATCTCCATATGACCTTAGCTGTTGAGTGGGACGTAAAACTCCATACAATCCAATCCAGAAGACCCAATTTCAAACACAATGTCATTTAAATAAGAGATTTTATCAAGACAATCATTCTGACTAAATTTTATGTGATTGGGCAAAAAATGTGCCCTCCAGAAGGCACATAAAGTCTTTTCAGATAATGACCCCATGACCTAGTTTATGACCTAAGATGGCCTATTTGAATCTGTTTCATAAAAAATATCCTTCTGTCCAATTTTCAAGTTGATTGGGCCAAAAATGTGGCCTGAAGAGTGCACAAACGTTTTTTCTAAGATTTGAAACCATGGCCTAATTTATGACCCCAAATGACCCAATTTCAAAATCATAAGAGATTTTCTCTCAACAATCATTGTGACCCAATTTCAGGTTGATTGGGCAAATAATGGCTTCTAGAGTGCACACAAGGTTTTTCTAATATTTGACTGCATGACCTACTTTTTGACCCCAGATGACCCAGTTTCAAACTTTTCCAAGATTTTATCAAGAATATCATATTGACCAGTTTTCAGGTTGATTGGGCAAAAAATGTGGCCTCTAGAGTGCACACAAAGTTTTTCTAAAATTTGACCCTATGACCTAGTTTTTGACCCAAGATGACCCAATTTCAAAAACTAATACAAGTTTCTATCAGGACATTATAATTCTGACCAAAATTAGGGTTGATTGGATAAAAACTGTGGCCTCTAGAATGTACACAAGGCAAAGTTTGACGGACGAAGGGCACAGGGATATCACAATAACTCTCCATGAGCACTTTCGTGCTCAGATGTGCTAAAAACTTGTGCAGCCTTTTAAATAGATTTAGTGGGAGTTGATGGCTTGAGGTAGGTATTATATTGAGTACAATTTATCTAACAAGGCCATGTTAAAATATTGGACAATGGGGACTTAATGCGTCTAGTGTAAAAATAATCCCGCTGGATTTGGGTACCCTCCTCAATATAAATGACACAATATTGAATTTTTGTACATTTACAGTATGTAAATTGAAAAAGTGTAATTGCAAAACCTTGAAACTCTAGCTTTAATAATAAGATGGAGGAACAAAGTTTTGCAATAACACCAATTATTATTTGGTGTGAAGATTGGTTATTCTAATTTCTTTTCATGCTATTAGTTTTTTTTAAATGTTGCTGATAAGCCAGAAAAATGCTTTTAAGTTGAGATGAAAATGACAAATTTGATTTAGCCTTATCCCACTGGTCTAAGACTGGTTAAAGCCCCAAAAGGTACAATGTTACACAGATAAATACAGCTGGGTATGAGTTGAATTGTAGTTTACCACACTTAATTTAAGTACAAAAATCTTCGTAAACAGCGCAATACTTTGATTAAGAATTTTCAGAATTTTCATAAAAAAGTATGCATTTTCAGATAAAAATAAAAGTAAAATTTATAATAGAAGATTTATGGGACATTTCAATTATTCAGGATACCTTAATGTTAACTTCTTTACCTATTCAGAAGGTACAAACAATTTAGATAGAAGTGTCAAACCCACCCATTCATTATGTAAAATTTCACTTATAAATTCAATGTCGTCATGACAGTGAAATTTGAGACATCGCCTATTAATCATTTCACAAATTCAATGTATTTACTTAATTTCATGTATTACAATTATTCAACACATATTAGTTATTACCGCAGTTGCATTTTAAACAAATTATGGTATACACCGAACCATGTACCCGTTACAGTACAGCTCACATGGTTTTTGCCTAAAACACTAGCCCTACGAGGAAAAAAAGTTTGGGTTGATAATCGCGGTGATTGTCCATCACATTTTTCCACTCACAATTTGGAAAATCGCTGTGATTACCGAATAGAGCTGAAATGCCAGATTAAGTAAAAGCTTGTCCACACAAATCACTGTGATTCGTGGTGATCAAGTGGAAAATCTTGGTGATTCCATGGGTTAGGCCATCTTCGCAAGCCAAGGGTGACATCTTTGACGTAACATCGTTTCTGTATTCACCCTTGGCGTATTTAGTCCGAATTTCTTGGTCTCCTGGAAAGCGTTTTCATTGGTTCCAGCGAGGTCTAGCTGGAACCAATCAGATTGTCGACTGATACATTTGTTATGAGTAACCAAATCATGACAACGGGCAGGAAAAAGCGTTGCATTTGCAACTCAAAAAGTGAAGATGGGCAATTTTTCCTAAGAATTTCACTGCAATAGACAGGAATTCCCTAACTTTAATCGACAAATTATTATACTTTCGATATTTCGACAAAAAAAGCAGCTAACTTTTACATAATCCGCATGACGTATGACGCGAAAGACAACACACCTTAATGACGTCATCAATAATGGACGTAAACAATCAGCAGAACAATCGCTAGGCGGCGCTTTGTGATTTCAAGAAAATCGGACTAAATCCGCCAAGGGTGAATACAAACGTAGGTGGGTTCAACCATGGCTAGCGAAGATGGTGTTTGGCTGGATGAACACGCTCACAGTGGCCATCAAGTTTTAAGATTGAATTAAGAGAAATATTACTAGACTTTCATTGAACAATATTTAAACTATTCCCAAACAACAAAATTTCAAGCTTGTCCATATTTGTAAGAAGTTGCAAATGATATTTTCCATGTGATGAAATTTTAGCACTTTTTGGATGGATAACATTGTGGGAAATGAAGAAATTGCTTGTCACAAGCAATTTCTTCATTTTCTGCAATGTTTTCCAAAGCCTGTATATTGTTCGGTGTCATAATTATCTGGCAATGTGTAAAAAGTGTAATCTGATCTTAAAGAGACATTTCATAGATATTTTTCATAAAATTAATAAATTTTTATTTCTATCTGAAAGAACTTAATTAATCTACTTATGCAAATTCTGAACAAGAGCTGTCCGAAGACAGCGCGCTCGACTTTCTAAGTTGCTTAGTATAAAGGGGGCATAACTCCAAATAGAGTGGTCCTAGGGTCATGGGCCCTGATAGTAAGGTAGAGGGTGTGATGGTGAATAAGTATTCCAAGTTTGGGTTGAATCCCTTTGATAGTATGGAAGTTATTGATGTTTGAAAAAACTTTAACCTTGGTTGCAACGCCAACGCCGACGCCCGGGTGACAGTATATTAAGCTCTCATTTTCTTCGAAAAGTCGAGCTAAAAATTCAAGTCAAAGTATTGCTCCATTCACAAGGAACATATTTTTTTGTTAAAATTATTTTAACTAATTGTGCTTTACCACATTTCAGTTGTAAATGAAATTTAATTTGTCATTTCTGTTTCAACTTTAAAGGTGTTTAGCTTTTTTTTTTTTTTTTTTTTTTTTTTTTTTGAGGGGGGGGGGGGGGTGCTGTTCAGCAACAATTTTAGAATGCTGACAGCATTTAAACACATAAGAACAACCTATCTTGGCAAATTAAGCTATATACTGATTTCAAATTTTCAATTTTCAACTATGCAAGGGTTAATGGATCTGTCCGCCTAAAATCCTTTCAAGTGGATTTAAGATAAATGGATTACTTTATAATAATGCCAGAAAGAGGAATTTAGACATTTAAAGGTGTCCGCTGAGGCCATAGACCCGTTTGTAAGATGTCTAGCTCTTAACCCTTTCCCAAACAAGACCTGGTTTTGATGTCCCCAATAGAAAAGGCTTGGGAAAACATTGAAACAAAAGTAGAAACTGCTGATAACCATCAGTTTCTCCCTTTGTCTCAATATTTTCTGTGCCATATATTACACAAATTGTATCTTAAATAACATCCATTTTGTCATTTGTGGCAGTTTTTGAAATGGATCACCCTTGAATTTTGTTGTTTGGGAAAGGGTTAACTATGGGGTCACTGGTTTGATTCCAGGCCATGCTGAACATCCTATCTACAGGGTTTCCGCCTACTTTCAAATCTGGGGGTAAAAAAACATACTTTTACAGCATGCCTGTACCCCCTCTATTAGAGATATAGAAGGCTGCTTCCAGAAAATGGGATACAATTAACCTTTTCCCAAACGATAAAATGTTAGGTTCAATTTGAAAGCTCCTGCAGACGACAAAATTGATGATGAAAAGGAAGTTATTTGTGTACAATATAGCACAGGAAATATTGAGACAAAAGAAGAAACTGCTGGTTATCAGCAGTTTCTTCTTTTGTCTCAATGTTTTCCAAAGCCTATTCTATTAAGCACATCAAAACCAGGTCTTGTTTGGGAGAGGGTTAAGATTCGTTTTCGCGGTAAAAATTTGGGTTTTTGGACACCTTGTTTCCAACATTAGAGTCCTGGCACTAAGTGGATAATCATAAACTTAGAAGGATAAGCAGCTGTAGGCATGGAAGAGATGCTGTGGTAGTACTGGTGAGTTTTGATTTTATTGGGGTTTTACGCCGTTTTCAACTTCTATGGTCATATCGCGACGGCTGGAGTACCTAACCATGGGTTCCTGGTATTTCTCGCACCAGTACAATCACAATATCTAAACCGAGCCTCCAGCTGCTCTCTCACATAGATGATTCACACCAATTGGTGAGAGACAAATGACTTTTGTCAAATGTCAGAATGGATACTGGCCGAGCCGGGGTTCGAACTGGAGACCCCTGGATTGACAGACTCCGACATAACCGACTGAGCTATCCGGGCTCGGCAGTACTGGTGAGACAAACTATCATCATGGTTAGGTACCCCAGCAGTTGTGATATGAAAATACTGTTAAAATTGGTAGTAACCCTTTCTCAAACAAGACCTAGTTTTGACGTTCCCTGTAGAACTAGTTTGGGAAAATATTGAGGGAAAAAAAGAAATTGCTGATGATCAGTTATTTCTACTTTTCCCTCAATAGCTGTCTTATGCAACTATTTTGTTGTCTGCAACTCTTTTCAAATGGGATTAGTTTAAATTTGCCATTTAAGAGAGGTTTAAATGAATTAAAGGTTTGGTGTCTTTTTGCATGACATGGTGCTTAAAAGAAAATCTTAAAAGTTTGTTTAACCCTTTCCAAAACCACAAACTTTTAGAGTGGTTCAATTTGAAAGCTGCTGCAGACAAAATGTATGTCAATAAGAAAAGATTTTGTGTATAACTTAGCTTAGAAAATATTGAGGCAAAAGGAGAAAATGCTGATGATCAGCATTTTCTTCTTTGGCCTCAATGTTTTCCCAAGCCTTTTCTAATGGGGACAACAAATGTAGGTCTTATTTAGGAAAGGGTTAAAAGTTCAAGCGGGTAGACTTGCTGTAAACTAAATAAATGATATTTGAATTATTGTACCTGGTCAAATATGGCCCGGCCATTACGTTATGAATTTCAATAAAATCAAAACCCAATAAATGGTATATTTAAACATCTTTTACCTTGAAAATTATTAAAGTAAACATTTCGCAATCTTTAAGACAGACCTTAGGTCAAGATGTCGAGAAATTTGTATTTGGAAAAAGCATAAGATTTTTTATGAATTTTTCAAGCTTAAGGTCAAAATGTGTCTCATTTCAATGTACACCTTCCCATAATCAAAATAAAAAGTCCTTGGAACATAAGGAAAAGGGGAACAGCAATTTCTCTCTTTCCTTCAATGATTTCTTTGCACAAATATCCTTGAAAACAGAAACATTTGGAGGCACAGTCCTTTTCTTTTTGATAAAGAAAACAGAAAGGAATGACAAGAAAAAAAGAAATACCGGTACTGGGTTTTCTCTAAATATTTTCTACAATGTTGCTGACTTTTTTTACCAGTGTCCAGTCTAGCTAGAGTGTCGTTTTGATTGATTGATCAAGGGTTTAACCCTTTCCCAAACTGCAAAATTTTAGGGTGATCCACTTCAAAAACTGCCACAAATCACAAAACGGAAGATATTACAGATAGAATTTGTGTAAAATATGGCACAGAAAATATTGAGACAAAAGGAGAAACTGCTGGTTATCAGCAGTTTCTTCTTTTGTTTCAATGTTTTTCAAAGCCTTTTCTATTAGGGACGTCAAAACAAGGTCTTGTTTGGGAAAGGGTTTAACAATGTGTTCCATATTTTTCTTGCTCTACTGCGGATGGTGGAGCACCTAACTGTATATTCCTGGTATTTCTGGCACCTTTGCAAACACAGCATCCAAATTTGAGCCACCAGCTGCTAATAAACCCATTACCAGACTACAAATTTTTGAACAGTTCAAAGGAAAATGTTGTAAATGACAATTATAAGTTGATGAAATTTTAAAAATCTTTTCATTTTCGGTCAGAAAATATTGTGGAAAATGAAGAGATTGCTTGTAACAAGCAATTTCTTCATCTTCCACAATATTTTCCCGAGTATTTTTCTTGAGGGGCGTCAAAAAACCGTCACTGTGTGGGAATGGGTAATATAGTTGCACTTATTGGACAATTGATAAACAATTCATCCATTGGGGCAGAAATTAGTTTCATCAAAATGCCAGAAAAGATATTGGCCGAGCTCTTTAGGTCTCCCCATAACCCCTGGATTGAAGACCAACTCTGACATTAGAGTTACATCATCAAATGTGAAGATAATTAACCCCTGAGAAAAGTTCATCTAAGTTCAAGAACTGTTCTTCAATGTTAAACGGCACTTCTAGAACAGTTCTAGAACTGACATTTGACATTCTAGAACAGTTCAAGAACATTCTAGAACAGTTCTAGAACTAGAAATGCTTTCTTGATCTTTTTTTTTGCAGGGGATGTTTTTCACTTTCAGTTCTGCACTCTATTATGAAATGATTAATTACAATTTCTGACATCAATAATGATCAATTGTCAAAATTAATTAATAATTATTGATTGATATTTTGTGTCAATAAATTGTTTACAACAATCTCAGTTCCATTTAACCCTTTCCAAAATGGCAATTATATATATTTTAGAGTTATCCAATTCGAAGAGTTCTATTGCAGAACTGATGACAAAACTAATACTTACTTGTGTAAGAAATGTCTATGTTATAGCATAGGAAACCTTGAAGGAAAAGAAGAAAATACTGATTATCAGCATTTTCTTCTTTTCCAGCAAGATTTTCTGAACCATATCCAATGGGGGTCATCAAAAGGAATCACTATATTATATCACTATAAGGGAATGGATTATCTGCAAGGAAGCAATGCATTAGTTGATCCAGAAACAAGTGATTCTGTGGAGATAGTCACCAGCATGAAACATATGTGACCCGTCAAGCTAAAAGGGACCTTATTGGATGTGTGAAAAATCTCGACCCTAGTCAGTCTGCGCAGTCCGCGCAGCCAGACTAGGGTCGACACTTTTCACTTTTATGTAATTCTCTTAATCTGGGATGTTTTTCCTATCTCAAGATATCTTCATTTTTCGGGATCTGGTTGACCTGTGGTGAGTCTGACAAGTTTGTCAAAATTTGGATTTTTGGAGTTGGGATAAGGTCCCTTTTAGCATGACCGGTCACATTTATCAAAACTATGACATTCATGGAAGGACAATTTAAGTTTTGCGAAGATCCCGTGAATCTCATTAGGATGGGACTATACCTTAATGATTTTTTGCAGTTTCCATGGATTTTATAGAATTAAAACATTTTCACTTACTGTTATTTTCTCTAAATCTTCTAATCTTTTCTTCAAGTCATCAACATTTAACTGTAAATAAAAATGAAATGAGCCAGGATCTGAGAAAAAGGTCCCTGATAGTGTTTGAGGCATCCAATGTTTCCAGATAAGCCTGTGCGTAAATGGAGTCTAACCGGAACCCATGCTGCCTCCAAACTGTTGCTACAGCACATCTAGAAGGTATTGCGGAGAACAACTTGGTTCTAGATCAGATTGTGTGTTTACCCAAGCTTATCTGGCACCATGTTGGGCTCAACAGCTTTAACCCTTTCCCAAATGGCAAAATTTTAGGATGATCCACTTCAAAAACTGCCACAAATGAAAAAACGGATATTACTAAAGATAGAATTTGTGTAAAATATGGCATAGAAAATATTGAGACAAAAGGAGAAACTGCTGGTTTCTTCTTTTGTCTCTATGTTTTCCAAAGCCTATTTCCATAGGGACATCAAAACCAGATCTTGTTTGGGAAAGGGTTAAAGGACCTTATTGCAGATCATTGGCTTAGTTTTATTTTAGATAACATCAAAACAATTCTTAATGTTTTCAACTGGCTTAACCCTTTCCCAAACGACAAAATTTTAGGGTGATCCACTTCAAAAACAGCCACAAATGTCAAAATGGAAGTAACTAAAGATAGAATTTGTGTAAAATAATGGCATAGAAAATATTTAGACAAAAGGAGAAACTGCTGGTTATCAGCAGTTTCTTCTTTTGTTTCAATGTTTTCCCAAGCCTATTTCCTTAGGGTCGTCAAAACCAGGTCTTGTTTGGGAAAGGGTTAATCATGATGATCCATATTTATCAATACTCATAACATTATTTCATCATTTTGACTTGTAAATTATACCATATGAATAATGTAAAACAAACTTAATTTGAAAATAAGAAAAAAACATTCTTTTAAAAAATATCAGAAATTGAAACCTATCATTTTTGTAAAAATCTTACTGTAAGAAACTTAAAAACTGTGTCTTCTGTTCTAATTTCACTTCATTTTTTTCTTATAAAAGAATCAAATTACCTTGAGCTTGAAGGCCCTACTTCAGTTGCAGTTTAGAAATTATTTTGTAATACATCACTGTATAAAATGAAAGTCTTTCTTCCTTATGCAGGATTGATAAAAATGCATGAAAACATCAATGAAACTATTTCTTGAAAACAAAATTTCATCGCTTGTCAATGAAAACCTCGTAACTGCAGCTTGTTTTAAGCCTTTCCCAAACGACAAAATTTTAGGGTGATCCATTTCAAAAACTACTTCAAATGACAAAGTGGATGTTATTAAAGATATGATTGGTGCAAAATATGGCACAGAAAATATTGAGACAAAGGGAGAAACTGCTGGTTATCAGCAGTTTCTTCTTTTGTCTCAATGTTTTCTCAAGTATTTTCTATAAGGGACGTCAAAACCAGGTCTTGTTTTGGAAAGGGTTAAAGCTGCAGTTACGCGGTTTTTGCTGAAAAGCAGCAACTTGATCTAACAAAACAAGAATGATAAAAGAAACGTGAAAGTTCATGAAAAACACTAAAAGAGCTGAAATAAAGCTCAAATAATTACATTATAAATATGAAGATGGAAAATGATGAAAAACCCAACAGTCTAACTCAGGCTCAACAGCAATCATTTGTCACTCTAGCAGTTCTTTTCTTGTAAAGTATAGTTAACCCATTACCAAACAACAAAATTTTGGGCTATTATCCAAACTCAAAGATGTTGCAGACGACAATTTCAAGGGAACGGAATTTGAGATTTTTTGGGTAGAAAACATTGTGGGAAATGAAGAAATTGCTTGTCACAAGCAATTTCTCCATTTTCCACAATGTTTTCCAAAGCCATTATCTTGTGAGGTGTCAAAAGGCGGCATTATGTGGGAATGGGTTAAATCAGGATTTTTATAGGATTCCAAAATAATCCCAAAAACAGTAAAGATTATATGATTGGCAAATTCTGCACAATCTTTACTAACTAAGATGAACCTAAGTTTTTGAGGCCTAAATGTATATTTGGCAAGTCAAAATACATGATAGGTAGCAAGTTTTGGCTTATGAGACAATCTCTTCTGAATGCACAGTACCTTCAGATTCCCCACTCATGATGCCAGGCGTCTGGCAGAGATGAGTCTACGGTAACCAATAGCTCTATAACTAGCTGGCGGCTTAACAACAGGTCACTTTAGTTCTAACCTGGCAGGCTATACATGTGTTCATTAGAAGCACCATAGCATAAATTTTGATCACAGACCTCAGTTTGTAAACAAATGATTGCTGTTGAAGTATATACCTTCATCATAAGTGCTTTAAGAGCACCAAGGTCTTTAGCAATAGCATTATGGTTCTCATTATGCATCACATTTGATGAGTCTACATTTTCTTGTATCTATTTGTGAATTGGTAAAATTATGGTGGTGCAACACTTATAAGTTAACCCTTTCCAAAACGACAAAATTTTGTGGTGGTCCTATTCAAAAGCTGCTGCAGATGACAATATTAATGTTGTTAATGATAAAATTTGTGTAGAAAATAGCTAAGAAAATATTGAGACAAAAGGAGAAACTGCTGCTTATCAGCAGTTTCTTCTTTTGTCTCAATGTATTTCCAAAATCTCTATTAGGAACATCAAAACCAGGCCCCGGTTTCTCAAAAAAACTTAAGTACATACTCATGAGAACATGCTCAACTTCAAAGGAATACTCACCAACGTTGATGGGTATTCGATTGAAGTTCATATGGATTTCGTGCAATTTGAGCACGGTGCTCAGATTTGAGCATGAGAACGTACTTAAGTTTTTTCGAGAAACCGAGGCCAGGTCTTGTTTGGGAAAAAGGTAAACCTATTACCAGAGGACAATATTTTGGGGTGATCCAAATTGAAAAAAGTTGTAAAACACATTTTGAATTGGATGAAATGAGAAATCTTAAAGAGTAGAAAACATTTTTGAAAATGAAGACTTTTCTAATGTCACTCTCCACAATGTTTTCTCCTACCAGCCTTTTCTTGAGGGTCAATTTGTGGGTATGCCAGGTTATCTTATAATACAATAGATGTTTGATTTTAAAACATCACCAAATGGACCATTGAAATACCTACATAAAGATTTCAGTACCTTTATAATGATTATTGTGAAGTTGAGTGATCCAAATTATTGTTAATTGAGTTTAAATCAAATTGTCACTTTTCTTCAAAAACCTTGTAACTGCATCTTGTTTTAAGCTGCAGTTACCAGGGCCCGTATTCACCAACATTTCTAAATTGGTTTTCTAAAGTAAAATTAGATTCCAACCAATCAGAGTGGCCGGGACAAATGTCTTGGCCACTCTGATTGGTTGGAGTGTCACTTTACTTTAGAAAATCAATTTATACACTTTGTTGAATATGGGCCCAGGTTTCTGATGACAAGTGACATTAATTTTTATGAAAAGCTGTTGTCATATCAGAAGAAGAGCCTATTCTATACTCAAGACACTAACAGGTGGATAAAAGCGTGATAAAATACTTTCAAAAAATCTTCAATAATTTTGCTAATACATGACCGATTCGAATTCAGTTTAAAACAGAGAAGGTGGGAAGATGCCAGGAATAGCTTTATGTGGATGATTTTTAAGAAATTTTCTGATAACAAAATTATTGAAGACTAAAATTTTGGTTGATCTTTAAAGGGCGACGGTAACAGATGGTCTAATTGCAAAAAATGAATTTTTTTGAAAAAATATGCAAAACTTTTGTGTTGACCACCTCGGGATGGTTAATAATATGCAATTCAGACAGAGAATGAGCCGAAATTACAAGACAGATAGCTGAATTTAGGGAGAATCCAAACCTAAATTCAACCCCCTCTCAGATGGGGTTAGAATTATTTTTAAATTGTTGCGCATGCGCATACAGCGCGGACCATGATTCAAATGAGATTCATACTTGAATTTCAATATGACGTCATCATGTATGTTGTGACGTCATTTAAGAAAGTCGCATGTCCTACTGTTTTGACCTACTTTCGACATCGCTCCATGAAATTGGTATCAAATTGCGAAAAAATGAGTCGTTGCTTCAATAGTTTGTCGTAATCATTTAATCGGGTCATATAAACTTAAAAGCTTAAAAAGTGTACATTTCGTTTGTATTTGACAATTTTGGGGTCAAAATCTGGGAAATAGTAGCTTTAATAACTTTATCAGCAGATTTTTCAAAAATCCACCATGTCAATATAATGTGTGATGTCTGTCAGCCTTCTCTGCTTCAAACCGAATGCAAATCGGTCATGTATTAACAAAATTATTGAAGATTCTATGAAATTATTAGCCACATGATTCACCACCATGTCATTCTATTCTCAAGACAATAATTAAGACTCCTTACCCCTTTAATTTTGTCCTGTAACTGTTGATTTGCATCTTTGAGTCACACCTTTAACCCTTTCTCAAACGTCAAAATTTTATGATGATCTACTTCAAAAACTGCCACAAATGACAAAATGGATGTTATTAAAGATATGATTTGTGTAACATATGGCACGGAAGATATTGAGACAAAAGGAGAAACTGCTGGTTATCAGCAGTTTCTTCTTTTGTTTCAATGTTTTCCCAAGCCTTTTCTATTGGGGACGTCAAAAACAGGTCTTGTTTGGGAAAGGGTTAACCTGCACCGTGAATGAGTAAAATTGCTTACCCCTTTAATTTTGTCCTGTAACAGCTGATTTGCATCTTTGAGCTCCTTCATTTCTTTCATCATATCTTCAATCAGGGAAAACAACTGAAAATATACAAAAATGTTGGTGTAAAAGCAAGCAAGCAAAATAATAAACAAACAACAGTATGCTTACAGTTGTCGCCACATCGTATGGCACAATGTTTATATTTTGTTCAAATGCAATTGAACGTTAAACAAAACATAAACACGTGCCATACGATGTGGCAACAACTGTAGTACGACAAGATGTGTTAGTGAAACACAAATGCCCCCGAAATGGCCATTCTTCTAAAATGTTAAGTTTTCATGTAAAGGGTTGATAAGGGTTAAAGGATGACCTTGAGGAAGGTCATATTGCATGGAACATATAGATATCATTGAAAGAAAGTTGCATACCAAATTTGAGCTTTGTATGTAGAATAATTTTGGAGAAAAGGAAAATGTTAAGTAAGGTTTCTGACAGACAGACAGATGGACATTATCTCTCAATATGGGGGCAAAAAAAATAAAAAAAATATTGTTGTAAGAGCAAGCAAAATAACAAACAAACAAACAACATTATGCATGGTACAAAAGCAATTGAATTTGTTTGAAAAAAGTTGCAGATCACATTTCAAGTTGCTGACAATTTATATTTCTGGTCTTTCTTAAATTGGTAGGAAACATTGTGGAAAATGGAGAATTGGCTTATTGGGCATTAAAAAGTGTCAATGTGTAGGAATGGGTTAGTGGGTATTAGATTATAGTACAGTACAGCTCATCCGGTTTTTGCCTAAAACACTCCCCCACCGCGGACAAAACAAGAGCTGTCCGAAGACAGCACGCTCGACTTTCTAAGTTGCTTAGTATAAAGGGGGCATAACTCCAAAAATAGTGGAGCCAGGGTCATGGGCCCTGAAAGTAAGGTAGAGGGTGTGATGGTGAATAAGTATTCCAAGTTTGGGTTGAATCCCTTTGATAGTATGGAAGTTATTGATGTTTGAAAAAACTTTAACCTTTGTTGCAACGCCAACGCCGACACCGACGCCCGGGTGACAGTTTAAGCTCTCATTTCCTTCGAAAAGTCGAGCTAAAAAAATCAGGTGCAAAATCACGTTGATTTGCCATCACGACCACTGCGTTTTTCAACTCGAAATTTCCGCGCATCACGGCGATGGGTGGAAAATTGTGATGATCATGGCGATTTGCCGCGTTCCAGTGTAAATGCCAGGTAAGACCAATATTACCTGTCCACCCAAATCACTGCGATTTGCAGTGGTCAAGTGGAAAATCAAGGCGATTTCTACGGATGCGGGTGGGAAAAGACGCTTGCCGCAGCCATTAAATTTTTCCAACTGAATCTACCCAAAATCCAATCGCAGCAACGCGTGGAAATAGGCAAAATATGCGTGAGCTGTACTGTAGCATTTCAGAATTTTATTTAGGAAAAGGTCAATCTAAGAATGTGTGTAATTAAATTACAGCCATTTTTGTCATGGCTATTTGAGGCTAATTGAAATATCTATGCTTGATTTACAAAATTTACATGAGAAAGATTTCCATATAAATTAATCCTGTATAGCATTGAGGAAAATTAACCATAGGTACATCATGAATTTGAAAAGGAAAAGAAAATGATCCTTTCCCAAATAAGTTTTTCACCTAGTCTTAATGGCGTAGAATGCAGAGGAGAATGTGTGTTAATAATATGTCATCAATAAAGCATGAATTAACGCCAAGCATTTAAAATGCCACAATTGATTGTTGCTACTCCATAACCACAAGCAGGACAACAGCTAGGCGGCATATCAGGATACAAAAAAATTCAGACTGAGGGCTTAGGGTGAATACAAACATCGGTGGCTGTTCAACCTTGGCTGAGCTAAGATGGGGGGGGGGGGGGGGTAACACCCAAATTAGCACCCCTTTTACCCCTACCACCCCTTTTCCTAGGGGCATGCAGATCAAAACAAGTGCTATCGCAGAACATACTATTACCTTCTTTTACTTTTCCATATCAAAGACAAAATTATTAATTTTCAAAGGGTAAGTTAATGTTTACTAACCAATCAAGACAAAGGATGGAAAATAAATATTTGTGTTTTCTTTTTAATTTCTGTTGAAGTTACCTCCCATTACAAGTCAAGATTTATGGACTATTTTATGTACAGGAATGAATAATAAAAGAGAGGTGGTGATTTTTACACCATTTTATTGACCTTACACTGGAAAAAACAAGTTTCAGACTAAGGGCTAACAAAAGACCTTTAGGAAAGGAAAGTGGCTTTTCTAAATGCAATGCTTCATTATCTTTTTATCAAATCCCATATTGTCCGAACTTATAAAGACGATTCCAAGAAATTCATTCACCAAAGACATTACCACATGAGGTAAAGAGCATTAACCCATTACTACACACTGACAGTGACATCTTTTGACACCCTCACAAGACAAGGCTGGGAAAAACATTGTAGAAAATGAAGAAATTGCTTGTGACAAGCAATTTCTTTATTTTCCACAATGTTTTGCTATCCAAAATGGGAATGTTCTTTTTATTTTCATCAACTTGAATTTCTCCTTTGCAACATCTTTGAAATTGGAAAAGTCCAAAATTTTGCCTTCTGGTAATGGGTTAATTGCTGCTGCATTGATGAACGTTGAAAGAAAACTGAGAGAAAGCTAAAATAAGGAATTCATAGCTGCCTTAATTTTAATTGTGTCAAAAGAAAGGAAAAGATAGTAAGCTATCTCCTGTATCATTGTTTGAATATTTGACTCCGACAGATCAAACAATTGACGCAACAACCAGATAAACATTAAAAAAAACTTTCAAAGCACAAGGCTTGCTATAATATAAGAGGTAAAATGGACATTTCTTAAACTCTTAAACAAGAATTTGCAAATCATGAAAGTTAGTAGTAAACATATCTACAGATTTATAGTGCAAGTCAAATAGGGAAAAATTTTATCCAGTTAAGCTAGACATTATTTCAGATAAACAATACCATTATCACGGGTGGTAAACAGAGAAACTAGCTCCAAAATGAGGTAGTTGCATAGAGCGAAAATTCGTAGGTCACGAACACATTTTCTAAAATTATTTCTTTTAAAGCGAGTTTTTGAGAAATCAGGCGATGCTGTAATATGAAGAAATGGTCGAAGTTTGTTGTGCACGGGAGTATACGGTATTAGTAGCAGGGTTTTAATACAATCGTTGAAAAACATTTCAAAATCGAAAGTAAAAAAATGTTTTACTTTCGATTTTGAAATGTTTTTCAACGATTGTATTCAAACTCTGCTTCATAACATCGAATATTCTCGTGCACAACAAACTTCGACCATTTCTTCATATTATAGCATCGCCGGATTTTTCAAAAACTCTACAGGTTTTCGCTCTATGCAACTACCTCGGTAGAGGCCGGATGTCACGAGGAAACAAAATACCGTTGACTCTTTTTGGGGCTAGTTTCTCTGTTTACCACCCGTGCATTTTGCAGGTGTTGTTATAAAATTTCGTAACTATGGCCTGATTGTAGCTATCAAAGTTTATAGTGGCATTGACGATTTATCGAAACCAAATGGTAACCCTGTCTATTTTTAGCACAAAATTAATTGCTATTCATTAGCACAATTTAGCTGATTTACAAGCTAATTGTCCATGTCAGGGTGTATAAATCCATTTGAAGATTTCAAAATTTTAGATTAACCCTTTCCCAAACGACACAATTTTAGGGTGATCAACTTCAAAAACTGCCACAAATGACTAAATGGATGCTATTAAAGATAAGATTTCTGTAAAATATGGCACAGAAAATATTGAGACAAAAGGAGAAACTGCTGGTTATCAGCAGTTTCTGTTTTTGTCTCAATGTTTTCCCAAGCATTTTCTTTTAGGGATGTCAAAACCAGGTCTTGTTTGGGAAAGGGTTAATCCACATTCAAAAACGTCTGATGTTGCAGTTGACAATTCTAACTAAATAAAATTTACAATTTTTTGTCATTCATGGAAAAAAAACCTTTTTCATGAGGGGTGTAAAAGTGTCAATGTTTGGGAATGGGTTAAAAAATATTTCTTTTTTTGCTTAATTCTGATCTTATTGTAGTTTCCTTTTACTTTATGATTTTTTTTTTTG
Organism: Fragum sueziense; assembly: GCA_963680895.1. Classification (NCBI taxonomy): domain Eukaryota; kingdom Metazoa; phylum Mollusca; class Bivalvia; order Cardiida; family Cardiidae; genus Fragum; species Fragum sueziense. The sequence continues at coordinate 2,041,528 of OY804592.1, forward strand.
CATTCAACTTGGATGTTTCAATTATCAAATAAATATGTGGCAGGAAATTTATGATACATGTAATCATTATTTGAATATATGATCATATTTATAAATCAAGGGTTCTATAGTGTTCAATGATTAATTATTTGTCAACCTGATAGTGCAAATCAAATTCTGTCACAATAAAGTGGTAATGACAAGCATTTTGTCACTCTGATCATCTCCCCGTAACAAGCTTCTTAATTACATGGATCAATGACTATCGGCCGTATCAAAAATTCAACGTCAATGGAGATGCCAATAAAGTTTTACAATGCTCCATTGTTTGATTGAAGCGGGATGAGGATAAAATAGTCATAGAGATCTGCTTGATTGCACACAAATATAGATTTATGATGTAAACATTATTATATTATTATACAGTGGCGGATCCAGAGGGGGTTCGGGGGGTTGTTCAAACGAACCCCCCTCTGTAGCCAGATTATTTCATTTTCATGCAGAAATTCAGTCACAATTGTGAACTACTAGGAAAACGAACCCCCCTATTTGAATATTCGAACCCCCCTCACAGAAATCCTGGATCCGCCGCTATTATATCACTGCTTTTCAACGAAAACCTCGCATCTGCAGCTTGATTTAAGCTGAAGATACGAAGTTTTCCCTGATAAGCTGAAATATGTTCAGTAATCTAAATTCAATTGCTTACTACATAAAATTATTCCCTATTTGTAGTGTTTCATTTTTGATGTTGTTGTTGACTTTAATTTTCCTTTCAAGACTTCTCTATATAATGCTCTTATTTTAATACACAAAGTTAAGGACCCACCCACACTAAAATCAAAGTGTCATCTCAATGATATGTTTGTAAATATATCTTAAATAAGACCAATATTTTTATAATTTATCCCATCATAAATTCTGTCCTATGCCAAATATTTACCAAACCCTTTGTATTGTTTATCAAAATGAGAAACATTAAATATACATGTATATAATTTTAGTCCATGAAAATTAAGCTGTCCCATAGAAAGTCTGTTAGTTGAGCGTCTTAACAAAACATTGCTGAAGTGGGGTCATTACATATTCAGATGTCCCTGGTTAATGTTGCTGGACTATACCTACAATAGTACCGGCCGAAAATGACAGTGATGTGGGCTAATGTTTACTACTTGACAACCAATCAACTCTGTTTGTATTTGTAACGGTGCAAATCAGATGAATTGATTGGTTTTGCAGCAGTAAACATCAGCTTACGCCACTGTCATTTTCGGCTGGGACTATTGCATGAGTCTCTGTTTAATGTTTATTTATCAATGCCCATTTTGTTGAATCAAATGATAGTACCAACGCCAAACTACATCTTCAAAATCTGACTTATTCATACAAATTATAGCCATGGTATTGGCATTTGTGCAGCGAAAGTGAGCTCTGTGACATTTGTGAGAATCCATCCTGACAAAGGTTAATGCACCAAGGCAAAAGTTAACCCTTTCCCAAACAAGACCTGGTTTTGACGTCCCTAATAGAAAAGGCTTGGGAAAACATTGAAACAAAAGAAGAAACTGCTGATAACCAGCAGTTTCTCCTTTTATCTCAATATTTTCTGTGCCATATTTTACACAAATCTTATCCTTAATTACATCCATTTCGTCATTTGTGGCAGTTTTTGAAGTGGATCACCCTAAAATTTTGTCGTTTGGGAAAGGGTTAATTGAGTTTGAATCACTCCATGATTGCATTCATTCCAGCATTGATATCCAACAGTCAACAATAGGTCCAATTGTGTCGGACCAGAATTAATCTATATCAGGCTCTTGTTTGATCCTTATCCAGAAATAAATTTTATTATTTTACACTGGTTTAACCCTTTCCCAAACAAGACCTGGTTTTGACGTACCTAATAGAATTGACGTGGGAAAACATTGAGACAAAAGAAGAAACTGCTGATAACCAGCAGTTTCTCCTTTTGCCTCAATATTTTCTGTGTGGTCTTCTTCACAAATTCTGACTTACAAACATGTATGTTGCCGCCTGCAGCAGCTTTCAAATTGAACCATCCTTAAATTTTGTCGTTTGGTAATGGGTTAATTTAAAAGCTATAATTAACCTGATGTAAATGACACAATTCACATTACTATACACAGAAAAATTGATTACTACAACACTGAAATATTTCTCCTTTTTCCTCAATGTTTTCCAAGGCTGTTTAGCTTTAGGTTCTCGAAGACAGAACTTCAAAACAATGAGCAAATCAATATGTTTGTGTTACACAGTCCTAAGTGATTGTAAATTATGTTGGTATATAGCTTGGTATTGCACTTACAAGTTCAAACAAAGTTCCAATTTTCAATAGGCTTCTAGGCCGTTATTTACGGTGGGATTCATTTATGGAAAGGTCAAAAGATTACAGACTTTGCCTGATGATAACAATAATAGACTTTTTTCCATTTTAGTTCTCATTTGCATTTAAGCTAGACAAGACCATAACTATAATGTCAATGTAACCTTAAGGTAGAATACCTGTAATGTGACCATTTTGAGATTCATGAAACATCAGATATTTTTTAGCGTAGTTACATATCCAAACTTATTTGGAACCAGTCGTAAACATTCATAGATGGCATGTTCCACTGCTGAATGTTTTCGACATCACTCTCACTCCTTTAATTACGATGTTGTGCCAATATCATTAGGGGTGGATAACCTGAATTGTTTTTATAACTTTCAGTTTATTCTTTGCCTTACTGAAATTATCCCATTCCTAAACAGTGGTGCTTTTTAATATCTTTGTTTGAAAATGCTTTGGAAACATGGAGACAAAAGAGGAAGAAAAGATAACCAGCATATTCTCCTTTTGCCTGAATATTATCTCAGCTATAATATACACATTTCCAGGGGTAAAAGTTGAAAATTTTGAAAAACCTGAAAACCTGAAAAAGTCTGTATCTATATAGTAAAAATTGAGAAAATGGGGCATTTTGCAATACTCAAAAACCTGAACTTCAGGCATATGCCTGAAAACTTTCACCCCTGCATGATTTTCTTCTTTTGACCTGTAGAATTTTCCATCTAGATTATATGCAGACATTACTGCAAAATAATAAGCCCTCCAAAACATGAAAGTTGCCCTCTCGACTTATGAGTGATATGTCAACCTATAGCCAAAGATATAAGATAATCCTTTGCCTGTATTAAAGGCACTTGAGAAATGTGTTAAAGTATACATGTTCAGAGTGTTACTTTGCCGTATATCCTGTAAAATGAGTGAATCAGATTTTTAAGACTTTATTTTTGTTTTCTCTTGACAAACTAGTCTAGATTAAGTCTTCAGACTTTTAACCCATTCCCAAACAACAAAATTGTAGGGTGATCCACTTCAAAAACTGTCACAGAGGACAATTTAAAATGGATGCTATCAAAGATAGAATTTGTGTAAAATATGACATAGAAAATATTGAGACAAATGAAGAAACTGCTGGTTATCAGCAGTTTCTTCTTTTGTTTTGATGTTTTCCCACACCTTTCTATTAGGGACGTCAAAACCAGGTCATGTTTGGGAATCCTGCTTGTCCTTCAACAACAATCTTCTTCTTCCCATACTGTGCGTATATCCCTCTCTGGGGCATTATCAACTGTCGTACTGTTTGACATGTCTGATGGACTCTTCCTCAGTCTTGCTCTTTATCCCGTTCTATCAGACAGACAGACTGACAGTTATCTTGATCTTCGATAAAGTGAATAATTTGGTCTGACAAAATTTTAGTTAGTCTGACAGATTATACAGTACTGTCAGACAGAATGGCTGACAAATTTTTAAAGGCATTCCCCATGTCTGGGATGACAACATACCAATAGACGAAATACCAACAATCTTTGTCAGACATTCAGTCTGACAGTACCGAACAATCTGTCTGACTGAATGAAATTTTGTCAGACAGAACTCTCATTCACTATCTTGACAGATCAAAAGGAGTGTCAGACTTTAGGACTGACAGTAGTAAAAAAATCATTAGACCAAGGGAAATTTTATCAGATATGTCTGATTGTCTGACAGGATTTCGCCATGTCTGTAACAATTGATCATTTCCACACCCCTACCTTATAAATCCTTCAGATGTTACTGTACTTTGAAAATATTTATTTTACATTGATTAACCCTTTCCCAAATGATAGAACTTTAGGGCAGTCCAATTTGAAAGCTGCTGTAGACGACCAATGATGATGATAAAAATATGATTTGTGTGAAATATAACAAGGGAAAATATTGAGACAAAAGGAGAAAATGCTGAGGATCAGCATTTCCTACTTTTGTGTCGATGTTTTCCCATTCCAACTGTATTACCGATGTCAGAACCAAGTCTAGTTAAAGAAAGGGTTAAGAAGTAATTCTTTAGAACTTTCTGGGATTACAATAGTACCCGCTCCAAGTGTGTGGGCCAAGGAAAATTTCAAGAACTACATCCGCTACTCGAAACCTCTTGGTCGCAAGGTCAAGTGCTTGATAGTGAAAATTCTAGGTCTGAAAAGGGTAAAATTTCAATCAAATTAAATGCCAGAGTAATTAATCTTTGCCTACTCTCTAAGAACAGAGCACATTATCTCTACATTCCATTTCGATAGAATGAGCTCTGTTCTCGCGGGGTCATTTCACGTCTAATCTCAGGGCCTTGGCGGGATTTCAGTATCCAATCGTTGGCGATACACACCAAAACAATTTAAAAAGCTGATACAAGCTTTCATTGGCTGACGCTTCAAATTACCGGCTTCAGCCAAAAATAGAAGCGACGTAATGTATACGTAATCAAACCAGATCAAACTGAACGATTTTGATTCGATAATTCAAATGATGTGCTATAATTAGATTATGATGACCAAATAGGCTGTTGGCGTACCGAAAACTGCAGAGGGCATATTTGATGGTTTAATCAATAGACCTAGGCTTTGGAGAGTAATCTTTGCCTAGAGGCTGATATAATGGCAACAGAAGCATGTGCAAAGTTTTAAAGCATAGGTTAAGTTAAATAAAAAAGTTATCACAGACACATGTTTCAAACAAAGCAATAAATAAAGTGTGTGACTGTGTTTCGAAACAGACAATTTTTCACTTCATTTTTATCGTTTTTATGTGTAAAAAATTAGTAACCAGTTTAGCAAGGATGTTCTGACCAATCAACAAACGTTTTAGAGTAGGAAAGTATGGTGCGACTATAGAATTGAACCCGGACAAAATGTCTGATGAAGTCGAGTCGATTTCGGACATACTGATTTTTTTCTGGACTACGTTCGAGGGCCGACACCAAAATGAATCACTGCAGTGTTTCCACTCAGATTTTTATTTAGGGGTTTTGCACGCACTGTCATTGAAAAATGGGGGTATGGGACAGAAAATAGGGGTAAAAACCAATAAAACAATGAAATATGTGTGTAATTTGCAATGCACGCTTATTAAAAGTGTTGCGCGGAATTATCGCTATATTCCGATATCCTTCGCCGACGTGGTACGATTTGGAAATATCAGTTTTTCGGGAATCTTCGGTAGTTTCCGAAAATTATATCAAAGTACACAAAAAATTGTATTTTTGTTTTGTTTCTTCGGTATAAATGACAGACAGGGTACGCGCTGGCGATCGCCACTTCGTCTTCAAAAGCCATAAGTGAGTAAGGCGACAATAAAAAAATTTTTTTTAAAAAAGTGGGTCAAAAATCGAATGTGGCTCAGACTTGACTCCATCATTTACTGTAAATGATAAATCAATCGCCAATTTACATTACTGGCAACACTTACTTTTTTATTTTTATAATTCGAAAGCTAGATTTGCTGTCTAAATGGTCGAGCAAGCACACCAGTTTAATATGTAGACAGAATTCATCTGTGTAATTAAGAGTCAATTTGTGTAATCGCGTGGCGGCATGAAAGAAAGAGACAACGCGTCGGTGCTAAAACCATCTAACGTCAGTGTATTTACTTCGTAGATAGCGTGTTGTTTTCATTGCTTCATCCCATTTCCCGCCCTTTGTTGCGCGCGACTTTTGTAAACAAATCATAGTAAAACGTAACCTTATTTGGGTGCGTAAACATCACGTGGTTATATTGAAACTTGAATGACTACGTCATCAATTGACTGTGTTTGCGGCGTTTTTGATCTTGCTCAAATCATCACATATGAGTAACACAGATTTACTCTAGTTTCCGGACTTTCCTTGGTTAGTTTCACTTTCGGAATTGTTTGATATAGATCTAGATCTATTAATAACTGGCACCTAAAGATGCTGATCCAAATTTTTGTGCGTGAAATCACGTACGGGGCCGTAATTTTGTATGTGATTTCTTTCAAATATGCGTGTTTCACGCACAATTTTGCGTGAATGGAAACTCTGCACTGTTTTGTAGTGTTTTAATCCACACTGATTCATGGACCTGTCTGTGGAGTATACCATTTTAAAAACTGAAATCTATAAGCTGCACATCCATAAAATACTCCTTTATCCTTTCTTTCACTACAGTTTCATGATTCGCCAGACCTCCATCATTTTTACCAGACTTGTCTGGCAGACCTACCATATTTTGCGAAGGCTATAATAACACCAACAGAGCTGTGACAATGCAAATTCTTATTGTAAAAATATAAGAACTAAAATCAGACAACTTGTCATACCTTTCCAACTCCATCTTCATTAGCATCCACTCTCTTTTTTAGCTGCATGTATTGCCACATATCAGCCATAGGCCTCTCCGAAGTTGAATCCCCTTTTGATTTTGTTGTTCTATTGAAAAGTTCTGTGTTTGACGGAAGCTGATTTAGTTCCTCCAGTTGCTGAGCCATTTTTTCAACTTTCAATTCCAGTCTATGATAAGGAGTAGGTCGAAAAGGAGCAAATCCTGACTTTTCACTGACTCCATCGTCAGTGTCTTCACCTCGACCGCTGTCAGCATCACTAAGTGTGGACTTGGCGCGGATTTTAGATGTGGCTAGAAAGTCGCGATCATGCTCGTTGATTTCAGCCTTGTAATCTGAGATATTCAGCTTCTTAATGATGGCGTGAAGAAGGGTGTGCATCACGTTGAAGTTCACCGCCCCCACTTCGGGTGTCCCGAGGGACAAATCCACCAGTTGGCTCAGTGACACTGCCGCGGGCATGCTTCTCTGTTTTTGTTTTACCTAGTTTTCTAACTTTATTTAACTTTTTATGTCGAAATATTCCGATTTAAACTTATTTAAAAGTCCGATGCATGTTGTCCAACTTCTCTCTGTTTTCAGTAAAGACGCAGTGATTTCTATTTTCACTTCCGGTAAAAAGTTATCCTTACATTCTACATTTTTTCTTAAAAATAAATATTTTTCATTTTAATAACTTATAATGATTTTGTTCTAATCGTATGATCATGTCATAACGCTTCAAAAAGCGAAATAAAATACACTTTGCAAACGGACTAGATTCTGATGCGACAGAGCACAACACCGATACGTTCGTTGTCATTGGCAACATCAAGCCTTTCTGACGGACCACGTGACATAGACTGGTTCCCTGTCCTTAGATCGATCATATGTTCATACATAGAGAAGACGGGGTACCAGTCTACACGTGACATTGTTTTTAAAATAAATCGCAGCGTCTCGGTCGATTACCTCCCTTGATAATGAACATGTTTAAAAGAATTGCTCCCCTTTTATAACATTTTCCTCTACTTCGAACATTTTAACAAGTTTACACTGGCGTAGGAAAGGGGGTCGGGGGTTTGAGTTTTTTGGGGTTTTACGCCGTTTTCAACTACCAGGGTCATATCGCGGCGGCTGGAGCCCCTACCCATGGATTCCTGTTGTTTCTCAAACCAGTACTAGGCCTACCACAACACCCTTACCGAGCCTCCAGCTGCTCGCCCACTTAGGTTAACGATTTCAAACCCATTGGTGGCAAGGGCGGATCCAGGATTTTTTTCCAGAGGGGGGGGGGGTCCAAGCCCAAGATTTTTTTCCAGGGGGGGGGGGGGGGGTCCAAGCCAAAATTATGGCTTAGAATGTAGTAATGTAACTTTACACTAAATTTATATAGTCAAAATTTGATTTTCGACCAATGCCGTTATTGACATCGTAAGTTGGTTTCTTCACAAATGACAAGTATATGACCATGGTGTGTACCGGGATTGAACCACCTTAAAAAATAAGTGCCAAAAACGCTTTCTAGAAATCATTCAGAGAACAGGAAAAAAAATGCTTTTCACAAGATATTTCACCGTTTTCAGCATTTTACTTTGAAACATTATGTAGGCCTATACATGATTATCCGTTTTGTCTTCATCTATGTCTTTGCTGAACTTAACCCATTACCAAACGGCAAAATTTTAGACTAGACCAAATTCATAGATGATGCAGACGACAATTTCAAGTGAATAAAATTTTGAATTTTTGGTCTTTTTACGTAGTTCTAAAACATTGTGGTAAATGATGAAATTGCTTGTCACAAGCAATTTCTTCATTTTCCACGATGTTTTCCAAGGCCATTATCTTGTATGAAGTCAAAAGGAGTCACTGTGTGGTAATGGGTTAATGTCCCTGGTCTATATTAAATTGTCTGTTGTAGCGCTAAGCGAATTCCCTTGAAAACTGGAATAAATGTTTATTCTTTGAATGAAATTTCATGATATCATTGCAGGTAACACCCATTTCGTTATTATGAATGAAATCTCGTGTTTTATTCTCTCTTCAATGTGAATAATTATCGCAAACATGCCTACTGGTTCAACCTACCCCTTGTACTGGTTCAACCTACCCCTTGTACTGGTTCAACCTACCCCTTGTACTGGTTCAACCTACCCCTTGTACTGGTTCAGCCTATCCCGTCAAAGGGGTAAAATGAACCATTTCACCAGCTCTGTTTCAAATGATTTTCTGTGGATTCTGAATGTCTGAAATATCTGTCCAAAGCTAAGAAACATACTAGAGATGTTGATCCTTGATATGGTGTTGATTTGAGCACGATGTGTACGTGAGACTAAAAAAATCCTAGTTGAAATTTATCAAAAAGTGGTTTATAATACCCGATCTCCCCTACAATGCTCTGAGGACAGTTATTCGGAACTCTCGCACACCGTACAACCGGCAGCGTCGAAGACAGATGAAAGTCAGCGACTTCAGACAGATTCAGCAACTGATATCAGGTGCACGGTAGGTCTAAATGATTTATTCTTATACATCAACGAAAGGATCAATGGTATTGTATAGTTGATAAATACGCGTTTAAGTGTTCAGTACTTCTACAGAGTAAACCTTTTCACGTATCCATCGGAAATAAGGCCACAGTCATTGATTATTTCGGTGGTTTCCCACATAAAGTTACGAAGTTTGACTTTGTGCTCGAATATTTCGCATATCTCTCAATATGTGCCAGTTTAACTTTTACACGGTTAAAGTTTAACCCTTTCCCAAATGACAAACTTTGAGAGTGATCCACTTCAAAAATCACCACAAAAGGCAGAATTGATGTTATTAAAGATAGGATTTGTGTAAAATATGGCACAGAAAATATTGAGACAAAAGGAGAAACTGCTGGTTATCTGCAGTTTCTTCTTTTGTTTAAATGTTTTCCTAAGCCTTTTCTATTAGGGACGTCAAAACCAGGTCTTGTTTGGGAAAGGGTTAATCATCCAACGACATTTCTACCAAATTTGAAGCAAACAATAAACGAACTGTGTGTCCTGAAAGACGACATGTATTCAAAAAAATATTGCCTCTGTGGACAGATTCGATTTTACGGAGTTACTGGAGAAGACAGATCGGGAAATATTTGATTGTCGACGTCGACAGATCTGCATTCACTTATGCAATCGTTGCTAATTAGTTATATGTGTTTAAAACGGATTTGAGGAATCGCCGCTACAGAGAAAGGATGCGCGACACCCTCTCCCAAAAAAATCATCAACAACAACAAACAAACAAAAACCCAAACATCAAATATTTGTTTTAGTGAGATAATTTTAAACCTTTCCCGTTGATTAAATGAAATGCATGCTTTTTAATATTTTGTGCAGTATTGTAAACGAAATGAAAAAGTATCGTGGACTGAACGGCTTTTAGCTCCACTGACCGAAGGCCAGCGGAGCTTATGTCATGGCCCTGTGTCAGTCGTGATTCCGTCCGTCCGTCAGTGCGTCAACTTTTTCTGTAAACATCCTCTTCTCCAAAACTAGGCCTACTGGACTAATTTCAACCAAACTTCACAGGATTCTTCCTTGCATAAACCTATTCCAAATTCCTTCCGTGTAGAACTTAAATTTTAATCAAATTAGTTAATTCAAATTTCGAAAAATCTTTGAAAATGTTCTTCTCCAAAACTACTGGACCAATTTCAAATCAAACTCCAAAGGTATCTTCCTGGCATGCATCTCTTCCAAATCTTTTCATAAAATGAATTCCGTTTAGAACTTAAATTTCAATTAAATTAATTAATCTATTTTTTGAAAAATCTTTGAAAATTTTCTTCTCCAAAACTACTGGACCCATTTCAACCCAACCTCACATGAATCTTCCTTACATGTATCTATTCCAAATTCCTTTCAAATGTATGCAGTTCTCCATTAGATTCGTTGAAAAAAATGATCGGATGAAAAATGTGCTTATTGTTTGGTTGTTTTTTTTTTGCTATATGTAATTTTACTTTCCACTTTCCACTTTCCACTTTTATTAGATTAAAGCTTAATTCCAACTTTGGAAGATATAAGCATTTACAATTCATGTAATAACTAAATGCATAGACATAATGAGGGAGCAGCACCTTTTTTATTTATTTCATTGCTGGCAATATCAAATATTTGGTAAGGACAAAATATTGGTCAATGGTAGAATGAGTTGTCTATCTGCTAAAACATACATGATTTGTTCATAATATATCTCAGCAGATATACCACCCATGTCATGGTGTAAGGTATCTCTGTATAAAATGTGATCTGGATTTAACACCTATGTAGATATAACTATTATTTCTAGTAATTTGAGTCTATATCATAATAACAGTTGTGCATACATTTGCATACTAGTATTTGTTTGAGACGAAGTCAAATGTGTGCTCCCTCCTTATACTTTTCATCAAACAAGAAATATTTATCCTGTTTATCTATTAACTTGACAGGGCAGTAATGGGGTAGAGAAACCACTGGGTTCAGTAGTTTTCTCTGCCCCCAATAATGCCCCATTTACTGTTATTCCTAGAAAAGGCTATTAATCAAAGACATTGACTTATCTCTCTTGCCTTACTATTTCCAGAATGAATGCAGATACTATTTTAGTATCAAAGTGTTTCAGCATACTGTCATTGTGGTAAAATAATTCCAAATTCATATTTCATTAACCCTCCCCCAAACAACAAGTTTTTGTGATGATCTAATTTGAAAGCTGCTGTGGACAAAATTGATGTTACAAGGAAATGACTGATGTATATTAAAGTACAGAGAATATTGTGTGAAAGTAAGCAGATGCAGGGTATCAGCATTTACTTCTTGCTTCATCAATTACAAAAAGACATTTTAGATGAACATGTCAAAACATGGGTTGCTTGGGTAAGAGCCAATTACAATAACCCCAAAATGAAAAACATATTTAGTGTTTTTCTCTACTTTCACAAGTAGTAGTCAGCATTTCCTCTCTAGGCTTTTCACATCTCCTGGCAAGACTTTTAGGAAGTGTTGAACATAGAAGGGGGATTTTCGATTCCCTAGATTCCCATTCTATTCCTCAACACAAATTCCAATCTCTCTCAAAGCGTTAATTATTTCAATTAAAAGCAAAAGTTGCATGTTAAATTTTCATCATCTTTTCATCCATCACTCTGGACCAGTACATTATTTTGTTACTTGTGAAATGGTAGAGATACATAATAATTCTCTGTTGACAGAATATATTATGCTGTTTGTGGTATTTAGGCTATTGGTCAAACATGCAGTCTGTCAAGTCTAACCCAGAGCCAAAACATCCACAAAAACTGTTTTAATAAGCAATCTTAAAGTGGTTAATTTTAACTAAAGAAATACATGTTAATTATTCCATTATCATAAAGCGCTACATGGTAGTGCCTGGGGAAAAAGAATCTGTGGAAAATGAAGAGGTTGCTTGCAACAAGCAACCACTTCATTCACCACAACGCCTTCCCCCCAAACAACCAAGAAATGTTTAACCCTTTCCCAAACGACAAAATTTTCTGGTGAACCACTTCAAAAACAGCCACAAATGACAAAATTTAAGTTATTAAAGATGGAATTTGTGTAAAATATGGCACAGAAAACACTGAGACAAAAGGATAAACCGCTGGTTATCAGCAGCTTCTTCTTTTGTTTCAAAGCTTTCCCAAGCCTTTTCTATTAGGGACGTCAAAACCAGGTCTTTTTTTGGGGAAAGGGTCAAAAGCCAATGTACATTTACTTGAGATTGATGTCTTCCAAATTCTTTTACTTGGATAAACTTTAAGAAAATTGAAAAAAATCTCTTCCATAGGCGATACAGGGCCATCATGGCCCTCTTGTCGATACCCTTATAGCCCCGAATAAACGATGGGGAACATAAGGGATAACCCTGGAAATTCTAATCACACAAGTCTTACCTATTTAGTCTACAAAAATCTCATTCGTAGATATTTACTAAACTGAAGTTGGAAATATAAAGACTTTAAAGCGCAAGGTAAATGGATATTTTTATAAATAAAAAAGACCTTTCATATATCTATTGTTGAAGAGTATTCATGTCAAGCATGGCCTTAAATGTGTTCAACATGCAAAGTGGAGGATAACTTGGTGTATACAAATGAAATTAGTTCATAAATGCCACTAGGCATTTGCGATTTCTATCTCATTACCGTTGTCAATAACTTTTTAGCAGCTACTTTTTTTTAAAATCCACTTCCAGGTAACCTCTGACGTATTTCCGCCTTCCCAGCTTCAAACTGTTTTCTAAGAGGTCAAGTATTACCATGATTATTGAAGAATTTCTTGAATTTTGTGTCACGTGATACCATACATTGTTTCCTCTCGATAAATGATCAATACCATTGTCATGACGATGAAACAAAATACACATTCAATGTACAAACTTGTGCCCGATTGTAAAAACTTGTGTTAGCACTGGCAAAGAGCTTAAACACCTGTTTTGGTTAGATTTCCCAATAACAACACAGTACATTTTAACCAAAACATTTTAACCATTTGGTTAGCGCTAACCAATGTTTATACATCCGGACTATTGTGTTGGGGGTTGAGGATTTAGTCCCCCAAAAAAGTACCAAAAAGCCCAGAAAAGTTTCATCCACTGTCCCGGATTCCATTGAAAAATCATGGTATGTATGCATATATGTCAATCTACATTGTTTCCATATGTTATTTGGAATCCGACATTAGAAATAACCACTTTTTTCTGTGTCTAAGTAAATGCAGATCTGTCGACGTCAACAATCACTAATACTTCCCAATCTGTCTTCTCCAGCAACTCCGTAAAATCGAATCTGTCCACGGAGGCAACATTTTTTGACTACATGTCGTCTTTCAGAACACACAGTTCGTTTATTGCTTGGAATCACGGCTTCAAATTTGGAAGAAGTATCGTTGGATGATTAAACTCTAATCGTGTACAAGTTAAACTAGCACATATTGAGAGATATGCGAAATATTCCAGCACAAAGTCAAATTTCATAAATTTTTATGGAAAACCTCCGAAATAATCAATGACTGTGGCTTTTTATCCGATGGATACGTGAAAATGTTTATTTTGTAGGAGCACTGAACACTCACACGCGTATTTATCAATTATATAATACCATAGATCCTTTCGTTGATTTATAAGAATAAATTAATTTGACATACCGTGCACCTGACATCAGTTGCCGAATCTGTCTTCGCTGACTTTCATCTGTCTTCAACGCAGCCTGTTGTACGGTGTGTCTCGGTCGTTAGTGTAGAAACTTTAATTTTTTGCACCACATATAGGCCTATGCTTTGCTACCAGATTTACGACAATATCACATGTCTATATTTTTCACCATTTTTCGACTGTTAGAGCGTATTTCTTAGTTGAAAAACGATTCTGCTTCGTTGATCTGCTGTTTTATAGTCTACCATTCTCTCCGCAGAGTGATCGTTCGTTGCTCTCACATGATACGTAGAAAATGCTTGTTTCCAGCTTTCCCACTGCTGTCTTAACCCATTAACACATAGTGACTCTTTTTGATTCCCCACAAGAAAATGGCTTGGAAAACATCGTGGAAAAAATGAAGAAATTGCTTGTGACAAGCAATTTCTTCATTTACCACAATGATTTCTATGTAAAAAGAAAAAGAAAAAAGCAAAATTTCATTCACTTTAAATTGTCGTCTGCATCATCTTTGAATTTGGACTGGTCTAAAATTTTGCCGTTTGGTAAAGGTTCTCTGTCACAGATTTGTTAAAAATTCAACTTAAAAAATTAAAAACCCATTTGGTGGTCATTCGCAGGGCCATTAATAACACTTAACCCATTACCAAACGACAAAATTTAGATTTGTCCAAATTAAAAAATGTTGCAGACGACAACTAAATATGAATGAAAAGGTACAATTTTAAATCATTTAGTATGAAAAATATTGTGGGAAATGAAGAAATTGCTTGTCACAAGCAATTTCTTCATTTTCCACAATGTTTTCCGTAGTCAGTTTCTTGTAGGGAGTCAACAAGAGTCACTGTGTGGTAATGGCTTAAAAAACATTACAGCATTCAAGCTTAATTGCAGTCCAATACAACAAAATTCTTTTTTTTTATAATGAAAGTTCTCAGGGGAGTTTCCACAAATAGGGAATGATTTTGTCTTGTTAACAGTGATGAACATTATTTCGGACAAACCATGCTATTACGTAGGTGTTGTTATAAAATCTCGTAACTACGGCTTGATTCAAACCGTAGTTATGATATTTTATAACAACATCGACGGTTTATCAAAGCATAACAGTAAACCCAGTCTATTTTTAGAACAAAATTCTGTTACCACAACAAATTAACGCCATTTATAGAAACAATATCAGTCGCGGATCCAGTGGGGGGGGGGGGGTTCAAACACCACCCTGTAGCCTGATTATTTCATATTTATGCAGAAATTCATTCAAAAGTGTGTAATAACCGAAAAACGGACCCTCCTATTTGTAGGCCTATACTGGCCAAAAATCCTAACTGGCCACTATAGAAATGACGAGAACTTTCTTAAAAGTCTTCAAATTTTAATGAAATTTGATATGTGAGTTTGTAAGCATAATGTACGTGGATTTCCATGAAGATTTACATTTTTTATCAAATTTAGATGTGCAATTTTATAAAGGAAAAGCTCAAAAGGCTCTAAATCTTAAAAGAGCTTAAGATAATTGCTCTTTCAACAATTCAAAGTCAACAAATCGTTAGCTGCAAACCAGGCCAAGAAAAAAATGGAAATCATTGTCAATTTTGTGTGACTTTTGACTATAGAAGGAACAGAAAGAATAGGAGCCATGGTAAAATTGTGTTAAAATTCAGCCGGCAAAACATTTTAAATATCTAGCGAATATGCTCAAATATGGTCTGGTGTGGAAATACGATGCAACAAACTGATTTTTACACATATCCTACATTTTTAGCCCGTTGGCAATCACCAGTCTATATTTAAAGCATTTCCGAAGAAAAACGTGTTCAGGTGTTGTTTTTGGAACCCCTTTTCTACATACATAAGCTCTTTCATTTACTTGTAGGGCCTAATGCCGCGAACAATTATCAAGCATTTTCAATTTTTTTTCTTAGTCTATGTTGCAGCTAAAGATGCATTAGACCAAAATTATTACATTGACAATATTTCGAGCTCTGTGTGAATTTAGTGCTTTTTAAGCTTTTCTCATGTCGCGCTTTCAATTCAATAAAACACTGGTAACTTTTCGTTAAAATCAAGTGGAAAGTTGCTTAAAATTGACATAGCAAAATTCATGATAATCCAATCACCACAGAAAAATACATTTGTTTTCAAAGTGGCCGGTTAGAAGTTTTGACTAGTATACATGTATATTCGAACCCCTTTAACAGAAACCATGGATCCGTCACTTGGTTTAGCGAGACTTTGATAATGTCATTACCAGACACACCTCCACGTGACTTCTCACGTGACCATTATTTTCAGCTCTGGGCCTGTATTCACCAACGTTTCTAAATTGATTTTCTAGAGTAAAATTACATTATAACCAATCAGAGTGACCGACACAAAAGAAGACAAAAGTCTCGGCCACTGTGATTGGTTGGTGTGTAATTTTACTTTAGAAAACAAATTTGAAAACGTTCGTGAATACGGGCCCTGAATTCAATCGTCGAACCGGGTAACCCCGATGATACGCACATCTCCTCTTTGTAGTGAAGCTTTTCACAGTTCTTTTGAAATCCAGCCAGTAATTTCCTAGAAATAGCGCAGAAACGAATATTATTTTGACAATTTTGAGGTGTTTAGCCTATAGCTAATTAGCCTAGGCTTTTCAGATCGGAATGGAATTTTTGGAATATGTAGACTGACGTTATATCTTTAAAATGACGTCACATAAGAGGCCATTGCTCAATAGGTTAGGGTTATCTAGAAGGATTTTAACGTCAAAATAAGTCAACCTTGGCCTCCGTAAGGACTCGGTGCTAACGGTCTGCAGTGAACGTTTAGTCACACGACCATAAAAGTCGTCTCCCAATTTGGGTTGTTGTTGTTGTTCTTGTAATTATTCTATATTATTTGAAGGAGGCTGTTGATATTGTTGTTAGTGTTTTGTTGTGTTTGTTGTTTAGTTGTTTGGTATAGATACTGGTATTTAAATAGTCGATTTTCTTGGTTTTTTTTTTTTCGATCAGTTTACCAAACACACCATTTATCCTTTTCTCTAAAGATTTAACGTTTATAAACAATATTCACAGTCTTCTGATAGCTTTTTAGCTCCACTGGCCTTCAGGCCAGCGGGCTATTGTCATGGCGCTGTGTCCGTCGTGCGTGCGTCCGTCCGTGCGTCCGTCCGTCCGTCTGGTCGTCAACTTTTTCTTTAAAAATCTTCTCCTCAGAAACTACTGGATGGATTTCAATAAAACTTCACAGGAATGATCCTTAGGTGGTCCTCTATCAGATTCCTTCAATTAATTCTGATTGGCCCAGAAAGTCTGGAGTTATCTGCCCTTGAATTTAAAAATGGCTGTTTTGACTTTGTTTTCACTCTAGCCACTACAAATATTGATCAATCAAGACAAAACTTGGTCAGAATGTTGGTGCTGATAAGATCTTGCCTGAGTGCAATTTTCAGCTTGATCTGAGTATTACTTCTTGAGTTATGTGCCCTTGAAATTGGCAAAATTACCATTTTTAACCTTATTTTTCCTCAAACAACTATAAATATCCACCAATCAACACGAAACTTTCACATTATCTTACTGGCCATAAGATCTTGCATTGGTGTAATTTTCAGCTTCATAGGAAACTTAAATCATTATTTAACTGCCCTTGAATTTGACCAAATTGCTGTCATCAACTTTGATTTTACACTCTTTAAAACCACAAATATTGAAAAATCAGGTCAAAACTTGAACAAGATGTAGGTGAAGTTAAAATCTTGCTTTAGTGTGATTCTTAGCTAGATAGAAATATAAAATCCTCAGTTATATGCCTTTCAATTTGACAAAATTGCTAGTTGTGACTTTGTTTACACTCTAACAGCCAAACTCGCTCTAACAAAGACAAAGCTTGGTAATCAATAGATCTTATATGAATGTATTTTCAGCTTTCTAGTTACTTTGTAATTGCTTTAAGAGCAACAAGTATTGACAAATCTAATCAAAACTTGGACTTGATATTACAAGAAATTCAGGTTTGATTAATTGCATTAATTTCAGAATAGGGTATTTCCCCAAATCTATTTTTAGCTCAAAATCTATTTTTAGAAATATGAAATATTTTGGAGTAATAAATGGTCTGTTAATTCAGATCTGTTTGGAAGAAGGAAAATTTTAATTGCTTGTGTCATCCTAAGCTGGAATAATCCCCCATTTCTTTTTACCCTTTCTCAAATGGCAAACATATAGTTTTACTTTCTTTGCTTGAAGAACCACACATTTTGAACAATCTAGTTGTGTAACTTTCTTTTTGCTCTATGAAACACAAACATTGAACAATCTAATCAAAACTTGGATTAAATATTTCATGAAATTCAGGCCTGTGGAGCGACTCAAGACCTTCAGGTCTTCTAGTTTTTTAAGTGGAACGTCGCAAATTGTGTCGTTTTGTGAGCGGAATATTCAGTTATTCCACAATACAAGGGAGATAACTTGTACGGTCTTGAGAACTGTTTATGCAGTTAAGCACAATACAAGGGAGATGACTTGTACAGTATTGTTTAGATACTCATCGGTATAACATGGATTATCTCCCTTCTGCATGATTATCAATTTTATAAAGCCCGTATCACCTCTAATGAACACATCCTCGGACACCCAGCGGTCATAGCTACGTAACATGACTCCTGGGTCAATTGGCCTGTAGCTATGACCGCTGGGTTTACGAGGATGAATAATGTCGAATAATCAAAAATCGCTAATTTATAAACTAACCAATAAAATTGGTGCTATGTGTATTAGATGAGTAGCGACACAAAGACAGGGCTCTGTGCTAAACGTAGGATGTTATCATGGGGTAGTTTTCGGTTTTCATCGCTTTCAGAATCTTGTAAGCGTTTATTCAAATCGACAGAAATAGGTCATGGAGATGACCTACATTGTAATATTCGGTGCCTGTCAGATGTTACTGAAAAGTCAACATAGGATTCTTATCGCATTGCACGATTAGCATAAAGTTAAACGCAAAAACCCTTTCCCAAACGACAAACTTGTAGGATTATCGGAATTGAAGGCTATCTCAAATGACAGAAAAGATGATAAACAAGATATTGACTGTGAAACAATATAGGCAAACGAAAATATGTTGATTATCAGGATTTTCTTCTTTTGTCTCAAAGTTTTCCCAAACATTTCTTATCAGGAACGTCAAACAAGATCTTGTTTGTTAAAGGCTTAAATTGTCTTGGTATTTTTTTTTCCGTTTGAAAAAGTAATGTCGGTTACCTCACCGGTCCTTGCTGAACACTATGTCACTTATGTTTATGTTTTGGAAGAATTTCTATCCTTACTTGATTCTGCATTATCCATATCCCCAAACGCCAGAGTTGTGCACTGCTCAATTCGAAAGTAGTTGAAGACGACAAAATTATCGATATCAAAGATAATTAATGTGTATAGTGGAGCAAAGGAAATATCGAGGGAAAATGGGAGATTGCTGTTTATTGGCTATTGTTTCGTTTCTTTAAATGTTTTCCAAAAAAATCTCCAATGTTTGGACGACAAAACCAGATCTTGTTTAGGACTGGGATATACAAGAAAGAATAAACATGTAAGAAGATCGACCTAGATTAGCTTGGATCAGCCTCACAATTTGTGTTTTCTTACATTGAATAATTGAAGTACATTTCGTCGCTTTTCATCGAAAACCTCGTAACTGCAGCTTGTTTTAAGCTGCAGTTACAAGGTTTTCAATGAAAAGCTGCGATTTGATATTGCAAAAACAGTTGAAACACGTTGTATCGAAGTCGCAGAGAAAGATATTTTTTCACGAGATAATTTGAGTTCGACGCATCCGACTTTTGGTAAGTTTCTTTTGAAAAGATTTTTATCTTATTTTGTTTGTCATCAAGTACATTTTTGATTAAAAAATGGTAGGAAAGGGAAAGAAATTGCTCGAAGAAATCTAATTCACTTTCCTAATATATACTGAGAGGCAAAAGAAAGTATACACTTTTGTCTTTAAATAGCTTTCTTAATTTCCATCATATCGACTCAAAATTTTGTATTTTTTATTTCTAACCCGAAACCAATAATACGGTTTTGATAAACTTTACCCGAAATTGCCTTGACTACCCATACTCCTGCTACATGCCGATTTAGCAAAATTTGCACGTGCGACTTAGCGGAGCATCAAATATTGTCGTAAATCCGTATTTGGTGTCTTTACTCTTTATCACAACAAATCACAACATTAAATTTTCTCTAACATTCTAAACCAATTCTCTGTGGCTGGTAGAAATCGATCAATTTACCACTTTTTTTGCATTAAGACCCATTTTTCTATGACGCAGCATAATAATGAAAGAAACGTGACTCTATATTCACTTAGTCAGGTGACTAGGAACATTTTACGCAAGTTTTATCAAAATCCGTCAATAAATTTAGAAGGAGTTATGTCAGATAACCCGTTTGTATCAAGTCCCATTTTGCCATGACGCACCGTAATATGGAAAAGCACTAACAATGTACGCATAGTCCTAGCTGACTAGACTTTTTCTGAGAAAATTCTATAAAATCCGTTCATAAATGTAGGGGGTGTGTCAACGTATATGCTTGCATTAATTTAGCGATTAAGTCCCCTTTTTCGATGACGCTGTATGTTATGAAAAAAACGTCGCACCGAAAGAAAAGATAGATGGACGGATAGGCTGAGAAGGTTACATCAATAGACGAATACCTTCGGCGGCGTTTTAAAATTGTACACAATCTATTAATTAGTTTCTCTGAAAACGTGAAAGAACTAGGGTGTATACTTAATTTTGCCTCTCGGTATATTTCAATTTCTATATTCACATCAAAATAATTCTGCTGTTTTTCAACGAAAACCTCGTAACTGCAGATTAAAACAAGCTGTAGTAACGAGGTTTTCGTTGAGAAACGACGATATCTGATATCCATTGAGGATGACGGGATCAGGGGTCTGTTTCATCAAAACATTCAAGACGCATTTTTGACTTACCGATGTCGGTTAAAACAACAATCGCTTAACGCAGGTCTTGATAGATTGGTGATACGCGTTTCTTGCCCTAAACTTGTCGTAAGTCATCGGTAAGTCAAAAATACGTCTTAAATGTTTTGATGAAACAGGCCCCAGGGGCCCGTATTACAATAGTACCGGCCGAAATTGACAGTGACGTGGGCTAATGTTTACTACTTGACAACCAATCAACTCTGTTCGTATTTGTAACGGTGCAAATCAGACGAATTGATTGGTTTTGCGTCAGTAAACATCAGCCTACGTCACTGTGATTTTCGGCTGGGACTATTGTACTAACGATCGTACGTTTGATTTTTGCATAATTACTTGTAACAACAGCCCTGATTGGCTCAGTCGGATTTCTCGTGCAATCAGATGTCTTGTTACACAGTTTACACAAAAACTTGATCGTAAATTGTTTAGTAATACGGGGCCCAGATTTTTACTTCGACTAAAGTAGAAATTCGACTCATCCGATGTTGACATAACGAGTGTCAACTGTGCGCATAGACATTCATTGGTTTTCTTCTGCGCATAGACATTCATTGGTTTTCTTCTAAAATCTCTTGCTTTAACCCTTTCCCAAACAAGACCTGGTTTTGACGTCCCTAAAAGAAAAGGCTTGGGAAAACATTGAAACAAAAGAAGAAACTGCTGATAACCAGCAGTTTCTCCTTTTGTCTCAATATTTTCTAAGCTAAATTGTACACAAATCCTGTGCTTATCATCACCCATTTTATCGTCGGTATCAACTTTTGAATCAGACGAGCCTAAATTTTGTTGTTTGGGAAAGGGTTAATCCTGTCCCAAACGGCAAAATTGTAAAACTTGAAAGCTACTGACGCAATCCCAGTTTAAGTGGACAATTGACTAAATTTTTTTCGAAATTTTTCATTTTACCATTCACTCATTCTGGACAAATTTTCTTCATGGATCACATCTTCTGCGCAAATTTCTCTTGTTTTGTCAAGTGGGCTTGCCTAGTTTTGGAGTTATAGAATGTTAAATGATCGAATGTGTGCATAAAAAATACGTATTTTAAATAGGCCCCTTTGTGAAACGTGCGTCTAATTTCCCATTAAGTAATGCCTAAAGAATAATAAATCCGATACATTTTGATGATTATTTGTTTGTAAAATGTGAATCAATTGACAATATGGGTGAAAATGGTGAATTGTACCTATGCGAATGAAAATACAAAACGGCTATCCTTGTACAATTCCTTTATTTTAGAACGTTGACTACTTCCAACTCTTCTAAAATACACCAAACAGCCTTTAATTTTCTCTTGTATTATTAAACAAAAGCAATGAGTTATTCCCTTAATCGATATGCAGAAATGGAAAGTCAATGATCTATTACAAATCAACAATAGTTTAAAACTGGTCTGTCCCGAACGTAACTACAGCTTGTCCCGTACGCAATGTGCTTTCTTTTCTTTAATACCACAGCCTCTGTGTTATTACCTTTTCAATCAAATCATAATATTATCAGGCAATATCCATTTGCCAGACACTTTGTTAAAAAAATTATAATGAAATGAATAAATGAAAATAAATACAACTCTATAAGCCATCTGGGTGTGTTGTTTTACAAATTAAAACTTCATAGCCAAATTAATTTCAATTTATAAAAGTTAAGATGTTCGTATTGTTTTGACACATCAGGTATGTGTAATAACTGCTTAATTAAGTGAAATGTTATCCAAAATTTGCTAGACATCCTTAAATCTGATGGATCCAATATACGAAGACGTACGGGACATTTTTTATAGAGGTAAGAAACGCTGAAATAATCTATTTTAATGCATCAATCTAGTGTAATGTATATGGATATGAATATATTCCTATATATATCAACAAAAACCGGCATATTTTGTGGAACTTTCCTCAATATTGTAAAAATAGTTTCAATTAAGCGTAATTATAATACCATTACGTACGAGACTAGTACGAGTACGTGTACAGTCTATTATGTGCATTAAAAGTCTATTTTGCTTAAACTGGAGCCATTAAGGAACCCAAAGTACATAAATAAAGCACAGGAAACGTTCCATTTCAGCAATTAAAAAACTGAAAAC
The DNA here is from genome assembly GCA_963680895.1 of Fragum sueziense. Classification (NCBI taxonomy): domain Eukaryota; kingdom Metazoa; phylum Mollusca; class Bivalvia; order Cardiida; family Cardiidae; genus Fragum; species Fragum sueziense. Next base: position 2,064,442 of record OY804592.1, read on the forward strand.
TAAAAATTGCCTCGAACGTTATGGACTCCTACGTCACTTTTTAATGTGTACCAAACTTTATTTGGCCTACTGTATCAATGCTATTATAGTAATCGACATAATTCTTTTTTTCATATTTGAAGAGACTTCGAATAGTGATGTCACTTGAAGAATTAAACTATTTATAACTACACATTTTTAACTACAGTTACTTTAGTTCTTGCCTCGTACGTTACGGGGTTAAAATTACGGTAAATTGTTTAAGAATCATGTTGATTTTGTTAAAATACTGACAAAGGTATATCAAAATACGACTTTATTTTGATAATATATATTTATACTGAAGTAGATTACGCTTGATAGATGCATTAGATGTATATTTATGTCAGTGTTTCTTAGCTTTAAAGAAAGTGTCCCGTACGTTTTTGAATTTTGGAGACAACGACTCGAGGCTTTTCTACAAATTTTGGATTACATTTTTTATATAAATCTTGGTATCGTTTTGGAGCTCTATGTGTTCTGTACAGGATTGGGACAGTTCTGTTAAGATAATTAATTGTTGAAATTGACATTTTTGGTTTGAAAGTTAGAATTTATACCCGGAGACATCGGTTTTTCGTACCCCCTTGTTTGATTGTCACAAGATTTTCATAAGAAATGGGGTTCTTACGAACGATAATTATAGATTATTTTTTTAGTTATATAGGTGTTGGATGAAAATAAATGTGGTGGGCATTTATATAATGTTGACTATTTGCAACTAGAACATATTAAAGGCCGGAGACATCAATTGTCCCCTTTAACTGGGATTGCGTCTACTACAGACAACAAAATGGATGTTAACCCTTTCCCAAACAACAAAAATTTGGGGTGGTCCAAATTCAAAGCTGCTACAGAAGACAGAATAGATGTTGAAAAAAATTGAAATTGTGCAAATTGTAGCACAGAAAATATTGAGGCAAAAGGAGAAACTGCTGGTTATCAGCAGTTTCTTCTTTTGTCTCAATGTTTTCCCTAGCCTTTTCTATTAGGGACGTGAAAACCAGGTCTTGTTTTGGAAAGGGTTAACGAAGAAAATAGATTTTCTCTCAATAATTCCTCTAACAACGTTGATTAAGATAAAATAAAAATCCTATTCAAAGTAAGACATTGTTTCACGTTCATATATAGGAGCAAATCGGAAAAAACTCTAAAGTAAAAGATGAAAATACATTTCTCCTTTTATCTGAATAGTTTTTGCAGTATATGTTATGGTTATTCGAAATCTCGACGAGAATTCTATGGTCTTTATGAACACCAATTTTAGTCTTTTAAACAGCTTTCAAATTTGAACTGTCTCAATTCTTGTCGCTTGGGAAAGGTCTAATTCTGTGGTTTGCTAGGTCTTTGAATAGCAAAGAATTTTGTGCTGAAAATAGATTGGGTTTACCGTTACGTTTGATAGAACGTTGTTGTTGTAATAAATTCTCGTAACTACGGCTTGAATCAAGCCCTAGTTAGATTTCATTACAACTCCTATGAAATACTAGTGTTTGTCCGAAATTACGTCACGGTTAACTGGATAAAATTGTTCCCTTTTTGGTTCAGTGTAAAACTTTTTCATGTTGGAGACGATCAGAAACAGAATGGAGCAGTCAGACGCAGATTCAAGAAAGGATTATTAAACGTGTAGCATTAAAATATTGAGCAAAATGTTGATTATCATCATTTTCTTCATTCCTCTCAATAGTTTCCACTCGTCAGCTCATTGATTATTTGTGAATGAGGATCTCTATCAATATTAGTACATATAAACAGATTGGGTCCGGATCAGACTGCTTTGATGACTCGTCATCATTTCTGACTAGAACAATTATTTTCTTTCTCCTTTTCAATGAATGTTTTATGAACCGCAGTGTGTTAAACGATTCATGACGATTCGGACAATATATAAACAAACACCAAAATTATACGAAAAATGTCACTTTTATTCATTTATAAATTTGAACAAACGGACAAATATGTACGATTGCTGTATTAAGATACATCGTTTATATATTAATGATTTATATATGTGACCCGTCACGCTAAAAGGGAACTTCTTCGAAGTAAGTTCATGGAACACAATTTCGTCTAACGGATCAGACTTTGTTGACCATAAGTTAACCAGACGTAGCAAATTTGGGAATTCATAAGAAAGAAAAAAAAGTGCAAATCCAGAACATTATCTTAGAGTGGAAAATTTCGATACTTGTCAGGCTGCGCCGATACTATTGAACACATGAGGCCTTTTTTAGCGTGAAAGGTCACATTTAATTTTTGAACAAGGGTCTCAACGAACAAATTAATATGGCATGGAATTGAATTGTTTAGAGAGGGAACGAAAAAGAAACTTTAATCACAAAATCAACAAAATAAACGTAGAATACAGTAATGATTGCAGATCTTATACTTAGAATCTTTATAATTTATTAAAGAAATATTATAACATTTTACATGATACATATAGACTATCAACTTCATTTTAATATCTCTTACTCTCTATCTCTCTCTCATTTCCTCTAACTCACTCTTATGTGAAACATAAATAGGATAAACATAAACCAAATAAGTGCACATGTATTGTGGATGGGAAAACAAAAGTGGGTGGCTCTGAATTAATGACAAAAAGACTGGATTTATAAATGCAACACAGGGAAGGTTTACAATACCGGATAAACAAAGTTGATTCCAGATATCAATTATTTATAGATCTATATAGATTTAAATCATTAAACGAACATGGATTATTATAAGTATGGGACAAAGTTAAATATAGTAAAGTACAAGTTATACATAAAGATATGCGAGTATAAAACAAATACGGTATTTTATAGACGTGAACTTTGTCTGAAAGAATCACGGAAATTTAGTAGCTAAGAATCTAGATCTAAATACAAAAAATATTATTAAAAGATATAGATCTAGATCTACTCTATCTATCAGACTAAAATCAACTAGAAAGAGAAAACAAGATTTTTATATCAGTAAAGACAAGAGACGGAGAAAACGAGATAAAGCATTGTGAAAAAAAAAATAATGACGGGAAAACGAATTCTAAATTCTAGTATGTTCTATCGTTGCCATGACAACAGCGTTCCACCGTAACCATGGTAACCACAGAACATCACGTGATGTACATTCAAGATAAAGTAGTTTGTATGTTTGTATGTGTGTACACTAGACGAGTGGGGGTGGTTGTTTATGTCAGTACATGGACCACAATAACAACGTTACGTAGAGATGGCACCATGCCATGACTAAAATATAATTTGTTGTTTATAAAACACAACCAGCGTGGTCTCCATGTATAATCTGTATCCAGACTTAATGATTCATATTCACGTAAGTCTGATCTCCGTGTATAATGTGTATCAAGACTTAATGGTTCATATTCACGTAAGTCTGGAGACAGTTTATACACTTTGTTGTGTCCCCACCCACACAAATATACCACACCGCTATTGGGGTCCACGCTGATCCCTCCCGGCCCCCACAACCCTTCTAGTGTGAGTTCAGAAATAGTTTTCCCGTCCTCCACATTTATACACAATACTTTGTCGTTATAGTAATCAGACAAATAGACTTGTCCTTTATAAACTGCGAGGTCACGAATATACCGAGTATATAAACCAGGAATCTGCACAACTTTAAGCTGCTCCCCCTCTGTAGACAAAATGTCGATAGAATAACAAGATTCAGACTCGACATCTTCTCCACAGAGGGTAAAAATCTTGTCTTCACTAAAATCTATTGACCAACATTCTTTATCCAATTTCATTGTTTTTGTTTTGACTGCCGGAGTTTTATTCACGTCTATACACCATATTTGTTTTATCTCCCTAAAAGCTACAGCCAACAAACAGAGTTTATCCGGCTCATCTCGGGCTGCTCCAGAAATATCAGTTTTACTGCCGGACGCTGAGTCCGGATCAGTAGATTTTTGTACAACTTTTATTTCTGTAACATCCCAAGGTTCTGATACAAACTTTATGTATCGTAGCAACGTGTTTGATACACAACAGAATATTTTAATACAATAATTACGAGTATCCACAGCCACCCACCTTTTGTCTTCCAATCCACATAATCCAGATATCCTACAATCACGTTTATCCGACTCATGTTTCACATTTACGTGCCCAATCACTTCATCACACTCGCCATCTAAATCTGCTCCTCTTTCTACCTTATTTTCTCCTCTCATTCCAAAAACCAAATTAGCTGCCTTTACCCTTCTTTTACTCTCCCTATGTTTTCTTTTGACCAATTCGTGTGATTTATTGTGCATTTGTGAGCATTTCTCACACATATAGACTCCACAAATATAACAAAGGTATAAACTTAGTGTAAAAACAGATTCTGCCATACAAATATTACATCCATGTATTTGTGTGGTAGAATCTGTTTTTATTGTTTGTGAGAGATCAACAGGGACATCAAAAATCTCATTCTTTCTCAGTTTTGCTGGTTCTTCTTCATCTTTCTTCCCTCTCAGCATGTTTGGTGTTGTTTCTTGGACTTCCTTCTTTAGTTCTTCTTGTTCAGCCTTTTTATCCTTTTTGCCTCGCAGTCTGTTGAACAGTTTGGAAAGTGGTCCTGGCTTCGACTCGGCCATCTTACAGCAATATCTACAAACGAAAATAACAGTGTTAGCAATAGGAAGAAAGATAGAAGGAAATGAGATAGACAGAGAAGCAAAGAAAGAAGGGAAAGGGAGATATTCAGCAATATAAAGTAAAAATATAGAGATAGAATCTGATTGAGGTCTGGAAAAAATACTTTCCCGCATTTGAGAGCCTAAACGGATCTACACTCATGGGACATAATTATTCGCCACCCACCTATTTTTCATTGAAAAATTGAGTGATTTTCTGAACTAGAACTGTCACAGAACCTTTATTCTTTCACTTAGCAGAAAAACATAGATATGACTCAAAAGTATAAACATTACAGGATAAAGTCTGCTTGAAATTTCTTTTGGAATGTCTTAAAGACACGGTTGCTAAGCAACATAAGAAAAACAGAGAAAATTTCTGCCATTCCTCTGTAAACCTGTTGCCATGGCAACAGATAGTGACTTTTTTGATAACTAAGCAAATGAAAATATGCACAACATACTAGATATAAAACTGACAAATTTTTCATGAGATTGGATGGCTACGTACAAAATTCTACAATTTTATTTGACCAAGTTACCGCAGAAAAATGCATCGCTCCATTGACTCCTATGTTAATTTTGCATTTTTGGTATTTTTGCAACGAAAATTATATTTCAAACATTTGTTTCTCAAAGGAAACATTATGGATATTGCAGCAAACATTATAGTCAAATAGTTTATCTATTGTAGATCGTTTGTTCATTAAATAATATTTTTCGTGAAACTTATGTTACCATGGCAACAATTTTATGGAGGCTGGTCAGAAATTTTCACCGATTTTCTTAAGTTGCCTAGCAACCATGCCTCGGAACCATTTGAAAATAGTTTTTATACAGATATTGTTCGCAATTAGTTATACTTTTAAATAATATCAAATAGTGTGTGGTGTGTAAGAAAATGAGGATTTAACATCAGTTTTAGTATAAAAATTATGTGTAAAATTTATGCAAAAAATAGCAGGGTGGCGAATAATTATGTCCCTTGACTGTAGATCACTCATCAGCCACTGCATATACAAAGTCCGATCCAAATCTCAGTGATTTTGTTACACATTTATGCAGAAGACTCAAGAGTCATGGGACCCACTTGTTCCCAAAACAATGAGTCCAATATTGAAACATATGAGTCTTTGAAAGACAATGTCGATTACACATTGAAAATGTTAGCATTCTGGGACTCACAGAATATTTTTCAATGAGTCCTAAGAAAAAAATGTGAGTCAGGGACTCGGGACTCGCAGGTAACAAAATTCCTGAAATCTATATTGTTCTCTAAGACATTTTTCACTGCTTTTACTTCCTATTTCGGTCATCAAAGAAATACAGTATTAGTTACGATATTTTGGCTTTGACATAACGGTTGATGCAAACAAGTTAGATCTACATTTTATGCACGTCTTATATATGACCATACAAATAAGAAAACCTACCCTAACAAATGAAAACACCAAATCTTTGTACTGATGAGTGAAGTCTTTCTTCCTCTGTGCTGAAAATATAAACAGAAAGAAATAATAATCTAGATCTCTAGATCTAATTAAATGTTGAAATAGCATCACGATACACTCGGTGAAATTAGCCTTCTGGCTTCCCGGCCTTCCGACATGAAAACAAACAACAAAAACATCCATATAGATCCATGTCCGATTGTACTAAGTTAACAGGTTTCAAGCGTTTTCGTTTTCTGTTTTCTGTCACGTCATTATCAAAAGTGATTGGTATTCAGTAAATCTGATGCTCTAGATCTAGATTTAGATACATTGTATTTCCACTTGACAAAAAACAAACTTACCTCAATTTGTGAGCGTTCAATAATAGATAAGATTCTTTTAACTCTTTTAATCCTCTCTGATTGATGTAGATCTAGATCTAAATCTTTATCTGAAATGTAAGAAAACAAACGTAAAACATTGTATGGAAAATTGTAGATCAAGATTTACCCATCCCCAAACAATACCCAGTTTTGAAGACCCTAGTTTCTAGATATAGATCTAGTTTAAAAAACATCGAAAGAAAAGAAGAAATTACTGATAATCGTTGGTCTGTTGATTTAATAGATCTAAACTAGATCAGGATAGATATAATCTAGATCTTATCTATTTCTATAAAGGTGATCTAGATCTAGATTTCTGCATTTTGTGTTCTAGATCTAGTTTGCTCTAAATAGATCTGGATATAGATCTAAATCATATAATCATATCAGATCTAGATCTAGACCTAAAGATAAAGACCTAGTCTAAATCTAGAAACTTCTTTTGATCGAGACAAATATTCGTAGAAAGAAAATTCAAGTTACCACAGTCACTGCTAAGCATACATTTACATACAACAACTCGAGACTTCAATCGATAAACAAACCAGAGTTAACGCTCTCGTGTTGCTGTTGATAAATTACGTCACGTCCTGACGTCACAATTCTTCGAGTACATGTACAGTGCATTTGAACCCGAACAGTTTAACCAATAACCAGACTGTGCAAATTATTAAAACATTGCAGAGAACAATTTATGGGCGTAGCCAGTAATTTTGTAATGTTGAAACCGAAGCGTGTTGTCGGGTCCGTTTTACGCATTTTGACGCCTCAAAACAAGAAAGTCATGGAAAATATTGTGGAAAATGAAGAAGCTGATTGTGACAAGCGATTTCTTCATTTCCCACAATGGTTTAGAACTAGATCTACCCAGATAGACAAGATAGAAGTTTTCGTCAGTAGATCTATAGATTCTATCTAATATCTTTGAATTCGGAAGAGTATTTTTATTTTTTTTTGTCATAGATCTATGTTAAAATTCATTCTGATTGTGGGGATTCCGGGGCATAATCATAATTACGTTAAAGCCCGGGTTTCCAGGCCTCCGCCAAGATACGTGCCTGCAGTTCCAAGTGATGATATTCATCAAAGTGAACTCAAAGTAACTCGAAGGCTCATAGCTTGACTTTTTGGTCCGACCAGACGCATTCAAGATCTTGCATGCAAAACACTTTGTATTTAGATCTATAAAGTAGGCCTACTGTTATTTTGGTCAATTTTGTAGGCGCTATATAAAATGTACATAAAGTTAAAAGGTGAGCTAAAAACAAGAGGACCATAATGACCATCTGTCGCTTACTTGGGTGAAATGAAACATTCCAACTAGAAATTTGGTGGAATCAAATTCTGTTGACAAGATTAAAAGCCTCTTTACGGAAGCGCAGATTTACCTGCTGATTTTGGATGAGGTCGCTAATTTTTCTTTTTTTTTTTAATATCTAAACTAGTCTACCCCCTTTTCATTTCACGGAAGCCAAAGTAAGTTACGAGCATTAATTCATTATCAACGTACGTAAATCTTGATTAAAAAACTTTCTTACCAGGTTTATAGGGCCTACCTTATGTGGCCCCTTAGTTTAAGATATGATTTATCATACGATGTATGATAGTCATTATAATTAATGGAATAAAATCCTTTCATCGTGTTGATAGAACGTCAAGAAATATAGATCTATCTGCCAAATCAAAGATGTCGCTAATACAGTTAAGAAATATAGATCTATCTGCCAAATCAAAGATGTCGCTAATACAGTTAAGAAATATAGATCTTTCTGCCAAATCATAGATAATACAGTTAAGAAATATAGGCCTAGATCTTTCTGCCAAATCATAGATGTCGATAATAGAGTTAGGGTAAGCCTGATTAAAATCTGATGTTACCTTTTCAGTAACACCTGAGACCCACCCGTTAGTGGTCATCTTCTGAGATCTTTATTCGTACAATCAAATGTACATTTAGATTCGGAAAAAGAGAAATCGATTAAAATCGTGATTAAAGCCACGAGGACATAACATGTTGAACAGTATGTGCTTGTCATGGAAAATCATATAAGAGATATTGAATTGGCAATTGCTTAGAGTAAATATAAACATTCCCCTAAAAAGACCTTGTTTTGTTGTCCCTATTAGAAACTGCCCGTGAAAATATTGTGACAAAAGAAGAAAATGCTGATAATCAGTATTTTCTCCTTTTGTCTCAATATTTCCAGTGCTATATTTTACACAAATTATATCTTTTTAGATCCATCGTGTCACCTGTATCAGCTGTCTTTTTCAACCACCCTAAAATTGTGCCGTTAGGGTAAAGGATGACAGATTTGTGTTTGTCAGGGGTCACAGAAGATAACCCATAACGGGTGCGTCTCAGGTGTTACTGGAAACTTAACATCGGATTTTAAATCAGACAGGGAGTTAGGGCTAACGTATCCTTACAAACATAAGTTCTTAAGTTTGACTTTAACTGATATAGGAATTAACAAAAATAAATCTATTTCTTTTCTTTAATATATTTAGTACGAACATTATATGCTGAAAGAAAATAATGTCCAATGTCTTGAAATAATTGTCGACGAGAAAGCTCTTAAGGGGGAAAGCTCCAGTTTCCTAATTTTTTTTCCAAAAATAGAATTTATTTATATTTTGTATGTTGAAATAACATGTTATTACCAATAGGAAAATAAAATAAATATGGATGGTCAGCGATCTTGTTTGAATTTTATTGGCATTCGTATCACATACCCCTACAGCGAAAAAATACACAATTTCTTGAACCTGTCCAAGGTCACTAAAATGCTAATAAAATGCTGTATATTCATCGTTTAGTCCCGAAAACGGATTTAAAATAACGTCTTACATTCAATAAGAACAGAAAACCCAAAATGTGTACTATTATAAACGTGTAAATGTATAAAACAGCATACTCACGTGTTCGGTTAGATCAACGAAGGTGGAGTATTTTATGTCAAAAATTGCATATTTTTGGAAATATTTCAAGTTCTACATAATAGAATTTGATAAAACTCCCTCATTGTATTAAGCAACATGTCCTGGTAATAATTCAAAAAGAAAATGTATAGGTCAGCGCACTTATTAGTGAATTACAGCAATTTTTATCAGCTACACATGAATAAAATGACGCAAAACAGTGGTAACTGCATACACACTTACGATTGTCTTGCCCTAAATAATCGATTTCCATCTTGAGGAAATCAGTTTCGCAAAATAAATACACTTTTACCGTCGAAAATGGTAAATTGTAATGATGTGTTACATTATTGAAAAATGGTAGCGAAACATATTGGTACGAAACATTTAATTTACTACAGTAATGACTGAGTGTTCCGCCTTAAATGGGTTTACAAAAGTCAAACTCGTTGGAAGATCAGGTCTGCGGCCACCAGAAAAAGGGAAAGATAGTAGTCCGTGGGCCAGGAGGGGTCTGCACGCACCCCCCTAAGGGCAATCTGGGAGTGGTATAGAAATGTTCATTGGAACCCCCTGAGTAAGAATCAAGATGTTAACAGTCGATATCCTGGGATGCACTCGCCATTTCCGGTGGTTTTCAAGATGGCCGCCATGAAAAAAGACAATTTGACTTGGTATCTAACATCAGCAGCCTAACATTTGTTTTGCGTTGTAAGATCATATTTTAAGGATAATTGGGTCTGGAAAAGGTCAGAGATGTGTTCTCATGTTAAAAAGTGGCTCATTAGCCATCTCGTATGCTAGATTTTTTTCAAAATGGCCGCCAAAATCGCAAAAAATCAATAGAAACGTCAAATACTTCTCGTTTTTGGACATATTTTGATCTAAATACTGTGAATTTTATGTTTTAAGACTTAGATAAACATCTCATGAAGTAAATGGGAGCATTACGAAAAAATATTTTTGAAATCATTACCGTATAAATGGCAATAAAACACAATTAAGCACAAATCATCAAATATATAATAGCGATATAAATTATCATTATTATTAGTTCTTAGTGAAAAACAGCTCTTATTTATAGCATTATATTGATAAAGCTATGCTTTCCGAGTAAATTGTTGAATTCACATTGATAACAATTCGATTTTTGATTAAATTGACAATATATATGCTTTCAAATTGGCCGCCAAAATCGCAAAAAAATATATAAAAAAATCTTCGTTTTTGGACATGTTCTGGTCTAAACGTTGTAAATATTATGTTTAAAGACTTTGGTAAACAGTTCATAAGATAAATGGTTGCATTGCGAAAAACACATTTTAAACCATTACCGTATAAATGACAATAACTTACAATTTGGCAGAAATCGTCATGTATTATTATTTTCATAAATATTGTTATTATATTTGGTCTTGGTGAAAAGCACTTTTTTAGATTGCATCTTTTGACAAAGCTTAGTCTTCAGAGTATTTTGCAAAATTGAAATTGATTGTGATTCTATTTTTGATTACATATGCTATAAATCGGCTTTCAAAATGGCCACAAAAATATATAAAAAAATAAAAATGTAAGTAATTCTCGTTTTTGGACATTTTTGGTCTAAATAAAGAAAGTATTATCTTCTAAGACTTAGCTAAGCAGTTCATGAATTAAATGAAATCATAACAGATAACAACAACATCAAAAAAAGAATAAAGCTTTGAAAGGAATTCCATATCAATGGCAATGAAATACAACTAAGCACAAGTTTTATAAAATAGTATACAATTTTGATATACATTGTCATTATATTTTGTTCTTGCTGAAAAAACGGCTCTTATATAGCACTATTTTGACAAAGCTAAGCTTTCAGATAATTCTTTAAAATGAAATTGCTTATGAACCCACTTTTGAGTATAGATCCAATTAATATGTGTCTTTTTGGGGCAAAACTCGAATATCAAGCAGGCTCTGGTAACTTTGCATCTAATTTCACATCTTTTAAAATGACAAGTTTAACCGTCCTAATGAAATTTAAATTGTGGAGGAACATACTCCCTTGAAATGCATAGTAATTATCACCAAAGAATATAAAATGTCCCAAACATTTAGATAAAGACCTCAACATATCCATGCTAATAAACAATAGTTGAATGTGGATTATTCTTTTTTGTACTCTAACACATTAATCCAAAATTGCCCCAGAGAATAATTGAAATTGCTTAATATGTATCAAAACATTTTTAATGTATAATGTTTGATATTTGTAGAATGGTAAAAATTAAGAATTAAAATATATACATGTTATCCAATCGAACAGCATAAATGAATTTTTGTATACACCTGTGTGACGGTTAAATTGATAGCGACTTACTTTTGGTAATATTTTGTCAAAAGAATATAATAAACTCTTTATGTTTCTCACAATGGCTTGTATTGACTCATAGTCATGATAATGACAATGCTAAAATCATCTTTATGCGTCGCATATTCCATCATGATTCCATTCTCAAATTAAGTGAAATGTGGGGAAACATTATAGACTCCATGTAGGGTGGGGTAATTAAATAAAGGGTTTGTAATGTCCATTTCTTTTTTTTCCTTCTTTTTTTTCAGATAATCGGTTTAACTGAATTAGTAGTTGAAATGAACTGTATCTTGAGTGCAAAAGACCAGAAGTGATTCATATAAAGCTCTGACACATCATGCAATATTTTCATTGTTACTTTCAAAAGACAAATTCGCAATTTGACTTAGTATACAGATAAATTTTCAAATTTCTTCAGCTGTTTTATCTTAATTCTATTAGGTCGCACATGAAAAAAATATTTAGGTTAAGGACAATGATCACTATATACTAGGTTTATTGAATAAGATCTTTTACACATTTAAATATAACTGCATTTATTCTTAATCTCTCTGGATTTTTTTTTTTTATCTTTTCTGACTTGTTTCTTACTTGTTGAGTGGTACGTCGTAGACTTCTATGGGTCCTCCTGTTTCTATCTTCGTTGTTGTGTGTGATTGCGGCTGTGGTTTGTTAATTTTGCTTATGTTTATCCTTGGATATTTTTTTCGAAAACCAACACTATGTACATAATACTTATTGAAACCTTATATTTATATATACTTTTATATCTTTGTAGAAGTCGTCTTCTCACACATGCAGTCAACATAAATTATCAGACTTTCGGCGGCCATGTAACTCAAACTTTTGCCAAGTTTGTCGAGTTCTTTTTTGATGCTTCTGAGATTATTTATTATTGCAGCAGGTGTCCCTATAAAATAGGGGTATGCATCAGGCGACTAAATAGTCTCGTTCCAAATTCTAGGCTTGTTTGTTGTGTTGATCTATGGCATTCAGATGGCACTCACTGATATCAGACCTCATACAGTCAATTCAGGTAATCACTGGTCTTTCATGGTCTTTAGCTCTGGTGCGTCCATTTCCAAATGTATAATTAATGCAAGAAGTTACACCCCGGACATACCCATACCAATTAATACCAAAAAATATCATACAAATACATGTGACAAGTTGTGGAAATTCATGCCATTGTACCCATTATATTGCACATAAAGCAAATCAAAATATACTTAAAACATTACAAATTAACATAAAGCGAATCATTGCAGTATCACAATGACATCAAACATAAATACTGCTTACAACCACATGGGAAGAACTTAAATGGTCATTTCCTGCTTTTATCTTTTGCAACAAATTCCGCAATTTTTAAGCGATATCGGCTTCCAATAAAGTGTCATTGTAAATTTTTATCATGAATACATGAGCTCTTAATGTTCTAAGTGTTTTCAACAATATCTATACACCTGTTGGATTATGTAATTAATGCAGCCTAATATAATTAAAGTAAAACGTGCGAAGAAAGCACACATTTTAAACTTTGTATTCTTTATACATATTCTAAGATATAACCCATATATGCCTATAGTATGTTATAATCAAACCATTTTATGGCGTTACAGTGCATTTCATTTGGAAAAGCACTTTAGGTGATTTGCATGCATAATACATCTCCTTATAACTACTAATCCAGTTAAAACGAGTATCCTGAAAAAATAGAAATCGGAGTTACATAGCTTTTATGTTATTACGTCACTCCACACGAAGTATCTTATAGTTTCCTCATATCTTGTTTCGTTTTAAACAGATGTAAATGGCATTTGAACACATGTGAAACTGGGAAATTATCATAGAGTATGTGACTTATTGGGATGAATTGTGCATTGTAATTATCATAACTATTACTTAATAAAGGTACAATTTGAGAAAAACGAAGTTTGTATCACATGCTTGACAGATATTACCAAGTGTATGTCGATATTAATGAAACGATAAATTTAAGGCTGGTCTTATTTCATTAATCTTCATTTCTATTCTCAAATTGTTAAAATTCTTTAAGTGTAAAATATAACAAATATAAAGCATTTTGATACTGTATGTGTAAGAGTGAAAAAAGGCAATACATACATACAACTTTTGTTCGTAAGAATAATCACGGTAAAACTCTTTTCCGTAATATTGAGGACATTACATATTGTTTGATAGAAATGGATGTGAATTTAAAGGGAGTAATTTTCTCTCCAGAAAAGGATACCGATATTTCAATTGCCTAATAAAATATCAAAAAATTATGGTATTTGTATTCAAAAGTGGGTTCATAAGCAATTGCATTTTAAAGAATTCTCTGAAAGCTTAGTTTTGTCAAAATAATGCTATCAATAAGAACCGTTTTTCAACAAGAACAAAATATAAAGACAATGTATATCAAAACTATATACTATTAAATAAGATTTGTGCTTATTTGTATTTTATTCCCATTGATACGGTAATCCTTTCAAATCTCTATTCTTTTATTGTCAACTGTTATGATTCCATTTACTTCATGAATTGCTAATCTAAGTTTTTAAAAGATAATGTTTACACTATTTAAACCAGAAGATGTCCAAAAACGAGAATTACTTTCATTCTTATTGATTTTTTTTACATTTTTAGCCATTTTGAAAGCCGATTTATAGCATCTGTAATCAAAAACGGAATCATAATCAATTTCAATTTTACAAAATACTCTGAAGGCTAGGTTTTGTCAAAAGATGCAATCTAAAAGAACTGCATTTCACCAAGACCAAATATAATGACAATATTTATGAAAATAATAATACATGACGATTTCTGCCAAATTGTACTTTATTGCCATTTATACGGTAATGGTTTAAAATGTGTTTTTCGCAATGCAACCATTTATTTTATTAACTGTTTACCAAAGTCTTTAAACATAATATTTACAACGTTTAGACCAGAACATGTCCAAAAACGAAGATTTTTTTTATATATATTTTGCGATTTTGGCGGCCATTTGGAAAGCATATTTATTGTCAATGTAATCAAAAATCGAATCATTATCAATGTGAATTTAACAATTTACTCGGAAAGCATAGCTTTATCAAAATAATGCTATAAATAAGAGCTGTTTTTCACCAAGAACTAATAATAATGATAATTTATATCGCTATGATATACTTGATGATTTGTGCTTAATTGTGTTTTATTGCCATTTATACGGTAATGATTTCAAAAATCTTTTCCGTAATGCTCCCATTTACTTCATAAAATGTTTATCTAAATCTTAAAACATAAAATTCACAGTATTTAAACCAAAATATGTCCAAAAACGAGAAGTATTTGACGTTTTTATTGATTTTTTTTGCGATTTTGGCGGCCATTTTGAAAAAATCTAGCATACGAGATGGCTAATGAGCCACTTTTTAACATGAGAACACATCTCTGACCTTTTCCAGACTCAATTATCCTTAAAATATGATCTTACAACGCAAAACAAATGTTAGGCTGCTAATGTTAGATACCAAGTCAAATTGTCTTTTTTCATGGCAGCCATCTTGAAAACCACCGGAAATGGCGAGTGCATCCCAGGATATCGACTGTTAACATCTTGATTCTTACTCAGGGGGTTCCAATGAACATTTCTATACCACTCACAGACTGCCCTTAGGGGGGTGCGTGCAGACCCCTCCTGGCCCACGGACTATAGCTAAGATATCTACATACGCCAAAGTATAATATTTCTGTAGTTTATCTGTGATGGTGGAATATAACAGGTGTTTTGGAGAATGAGGAGATTGCATTTGCTTTGGCATCAGAAAAGGGTGCTTCTCTTTTTCAAAACCAAGGAAATTCTCATAAAACATTACATAATTCAGTGGCGTAGGAAGGTTTATAATATTGGGGGGGGGGGGGGGGGGCAAATGTTAAAGTAATTGGAAATATGGGTGTAAATATGGGGGCCATAGGGGGGCCAGACCCCTTTTCTAAATTATTGCCCCCCCTGGCCACCCTCTTCCTACGCCTATGCAATTGCACTTTAATGATTTATCGATGTCCATGGATTGTCCGCCTTTAAGGTATATGGCCCATCATTAAAAACTCCACTTTCTAGCCATTGGACATGCATCAAATTACGCACTCTTGTAAATTATACACTTCAAATAAGTTGATTCAACGTGCCGGATTTCAAGATTAAGCTTCAAGAAGAAAATAATTTACAAAATATCTTTTTACTCTATTATAGAGTCTATATTCATACGCAATGGAGGTAATTTATAACATTTTTTTCCCAATAATTATTTCCATTAGTATGCATTAATTCAAAATTCTAAATCATTCATTTGTATTTGGAATGGAAATCTAACAAAGTTTAGGATTTACTGGCACTTTTCAAATTTCGCCTCTGGCTCTTTGGTGCTAATGATGGGTTGTATTATGTTTTAAAAAAAGAAACGATTTTTGGCGCACTAATTGTTTACACAGGACAAAAATGTTCATGCAATATACACAGTGATGTAGTAAGAGCTACGAAGTAAGAGCTACAGTCTATACGTGGGAATAAAGACACATTCTAACTTTCCTATTCCAAATTAAATCTCTATGATGTTGTGGGAAGGGGGAGACCGGGGCTAGTTGAAGCATTTTTCAGACTTTCTTCTATTACTTATGATCAGAATGGCCAATTTCCATTGTCGTTGTATATTATAAAAGTTCTATCCTTCCTGCATGTAAACTGATATAGAAATCATTGAATTGTGGCATATTTCTTCCTTTTTCAAGTATATCTTATTGGTAGGTCGAGTGCATCAACTTGCCCCATGCGTGGGGAAAGTTGATGCAACTCATGGAGCATGTTGATGCATATTTTCTTAATTTACCTTTAAAGTATGTGCGCTAGAAATAACATTAAAGGGGGTGTCTCAAATCTGCCCACGCATGAATTTTCTTTTAATTCTACATGGTGATTAAGGACCAGAGGCAAACTATAAAGATGCAATCAGTATCTTAGATAATCAAAACTGGATTCCAAAAAGACACATTGACTTATTCCCATTATGACAGGAAACATGCCCCCATTTTCATGTGTGCCAAAACCTAAGTTGTATGTATTTGGAAGATCTGTCAAGAGGATTTGCTCCGAGACACATAAGGCATTACATTCATACCAGAAAAGTATTTTAGGAAATTTTTGTGATGTTTTTTTTTATTGAATTAATTATTGAAAAATGCATATTTTTCAGTAAAATTTGTGGAAAGAGCAAAATTGAATTCCAAAGTTAAGTATGTTAGAGTCTTTTTCAAGATTCCATGTTATCACAAAAACATGCTACATGTTTCTTCTTACTTTGAGCTAAATTACATAGAAATCCAAAACCGGTAACAATGTCGTTTAATACATATTATTGCTGAAGGTGATATTTTGGTCCATAACTTGAATTCAATAAAAGTTTGATTTTGCACCTAAAATCCCTATCAGCAAAATCAACAGTAGCATACAGTACAACCATAAAGCAATGTTCATCCTCAAAACACTCATTGAAAAAAATATAGATTAAATATAAATATTACTTTTATTTACAAAATTACATTATATTGAAGCCAAAATAGATAAGCATGTATACATTGCCAAAATTCTTTACTACTTGGTCACATTGCCGATGCACCATCATAACTGACACTATGATATCTAAAAATGTAAAGCCTTCTGTTATAAAATGGAAAGACGCCTATAACCCGTACGATAAAGCACCCAAAGTCGCCCTTCCAAGCTTTGATTTATGTAATGTTTTTGCTCTAAGAGCCACTAATAAACATGCATGATATGGAAGGCCGCCTGTAAAAGACTATTACAGCATTGTATTCTTTTCATTTACACAGTTGAAAATGTACTTGTTTATTCCAAACGTTGCCCTATTAGGGTAAAACAGGGTGCAATCATTTCTGTATATTATTTTTTTGTCATAGCTTAACCTGTATTAATACAAAATGTATACACATTTCAATAATGTCACATGGTTAACTAGGGGTTTAGCCATCAATATCCCTTAATAGTCACTTGGAAGCTGGATTATCTATTTCAGGTGCATGACGACAATGTTTTTACTTCTACATGATAAACAAATGCCATCAAAGAAATCGATTTGCTTTTTCATGTTTCAAAAGATACATAGAAAACTATTGCTGTCAACTTGAAGACGAGTTATGGCTGACCAGAATAACATACGAGGATTTTTATATAGAATTTCCTCTCTTTTTTGTCAAAAAGGTACACCTGGAGCAAATCCTTATGTAACCCGGGATGAAAATATGTTAACCAACTTTAAAGTCCACCATTTAGCAAACTTACATACAAAATTTGAACCCTCAAGGCCATATAAATCTTTACAAAAAGAGTGTATCCTTATGATATAAAATGTTGCCCCTCCCCTGCGAAAAAAAGTTCAAGAACGCATTTCTAATTCTAGAACTGTTCTTGAACTTCTAGAACTGTTCTTGAACTTCTAGAACTTGAGTTCTAGAACCTGAATAAAGTTCAAGAACTTATGTTCTTGAACACCAAAGTTTTTGAACTTCTAGAACTTAAGTTCTAGAACCTGAAAAGTTCTTGAACTTAAGTTCTAGAACCTTAAATTTCTTGAATATATGTTCTAGAACCTTATAGTACCATTAAATTTCTAGAACATGGTTCAAGAGCCAACAAAGTTCTAGAACTTACAAATTTAAGTTCCAGAACTAGAGTTCTTGAACCTGCAATATATTCTAGAACCTGTCATAGTTTAGGTTTTGCTAGTTTCCTTTGTTTTTTAGAGCTTCCAAAAATATGCGATAAGTGCAAAATGTGAAAAATTAGTTTGTTTTCATTATTTCATATATTGCATATTTGAAGTTTTGCTAATGTAAATAATAATTTATCGTCCCTTGATTGCCAGAAGGGGCTATCAGTACTTTACATAGTTGTGAGAAAAACGCGTTTACAGGTTTTGAAAGCTGTCAAATATTAGGTTTTTAATGGTCAAATACCATCTTTGGCCCATGAGTATCAGAACATGATAGCCACTATACACATACATAGTCTAAAACTTCATTTCCAATGATTTAAACCTTTTTTGGTAAAAAAAAACGTTGATAAGCCCCTTCTGGCTGCCGGAAAAAATACCAAAATACAGAGGATAATGTTTCTGCCAAAACGAGTTTACACCAAGGCATGTATTGTTAAAATACCATTTATACTCATAAATAATATATCTTTGCACATTTCACTGTTTGTTTATGCTTTCAGAAAACCACACTGGTACATTTCCTTCTTTTTTAGCAACTGATATTGAGAGTTTCTCCTTATATTTCATTGGCAGAATTTCAGAGGGTCTTCCGCATAGTCTTTTCCACCTCAGTACAAATAAATTCTCGATAGCTGTATTTGTGCCTAGGAAATAAAATTAAATATTTCATCTTTGCACTTTCAAAGCGTTGAATTTGTGCTAGTTTATTCTACTGCCATCAGCACACGTTTTAAATTTCTAAAATGACGCATACGCTTTCAATAAAAAAAATTATCATTTCACACAAAGTGTGATCCCCAGTCTATAAAGATGCATCGACCCCACTACACAGCTTCATGTAAATCACTGTAATGTCCCTAAAACTTAAAACGTACACACACAGCTTATTCTCTTCAAAATGGTCACCAAATAAAGGGATGTTTATGTATTTCGTTTCAAAAACTGATAATAATACATTTTTGTAACCATGATAATTGGTTACAAAAGCAAAATTGGAAAGGAAGAAATTTCTCAAAATGAGCAATTTCTTCTTTTCTCGTTATATTCACAATCGTTTGCATAAATATTGTGTTTCAAGGTTTACCGAGACTTATATAATTCGCCAATGCAGCTTCAAACTTAAGCAGAGAACCCCGACACACTGTATAGGTAATGACGTCTGGCCATTTGAAATATGGTGTCCAATTATTGCGGAACGTATAGTGATGTCTGTTTTTGGGCGGGAGGGGGGAGCATGCTCTATTACTGAATGCATAAAATTGCATTCCACTTGTGAGTGTCCGGTCTCCAAATGTTACTGCTCAATTACGTATACTATTAGGATGTGTCGATACAACTTTCAGCACACCTGGGGCCAGATATCTGGTTCTGTTCTGTCCAGAACAGCAGTCAGAATAGAGTATAACGTTCTTAATAATTAATTAAAATGCGTCATTATGCAAGTACCTATACTGATTGTCCACGCTGGCCAGTAACCCCATTCAGGTCCCTTTTTTCTGCCAGTAAACACAGGGTAGCAGTTCAACTTTCGTTTGAAATATGTTTGTGACAAATTGGAGCATGGCGTTTTTCAGTTCCAACGGCCTGTAAGTCAAAGGTCGTTACATACAGAGTTTTGTGTAATAACATTTCGCATTATTTTTTTTCTTATTTTTTAGTGTCTTCTTCGGTTCTTGCATGTGCCTTTCTAAAAGCATGTTCCTTAACCATTCTGAAGTTTCTATCCGAAATAGGCAAAAATCAGGCTGCCAGAAGGGGTCATCAGAAAATTGAATCTCATTTCTTTCTAAGCAGTTTATAAATTTATAAAGTTAGTTTGATATATTACTTTTCGTTTTTGCAATATAAATATATCATATACACAGACAGTTAAAAATGATTTTATCAAAATTTGCTAGCTCGGCAGCCAGAAGGTGCTATCAACAAGTTTCGCTAATAATATTATGTTTCACTCTTTCTAATTATCGCTTTGATGAATCAATTAAAAAATGCAAATACCACATTGACAGAAAGTACTGATTTACAACACAAATAAGAATATAAATTGACCTTCTTTTTCACTAATAATAGCTTCAGAGTATTCCGATTTGCTTAACAATTATGTAGCATGGTAGATCTATTTAAGATTACTGGGGTCATTCCACTAATTTAGTTAATTTTCAAGACAAATTCACACAATGTCATTCTTTGCTTTCATTAAACATTTTCCAAAAGCAAAAAACTTAAGGGCGGTTTAAATTCAATGTAGACGACAAAATAAATGTTGATAAATCAAAACTTGACAACATTAGAGCATAGAAAATGTTCATATAAACGGATAAAATGTAATGAAAATTGTCGTTTGTGGGCATCTTCTTCTTTTTCCTCAATGCTTCAAAAGCCTTTTCTATAAGGAACCTCAAATCCAGGTCTTGTTTAGGAAAGGGCTATGGGACAATTAGGCAGATAAAATGACCGGTTAATTGTTAACCTGAGTCCCGTTTGTCAATGGGGGCTATGCTGATAGACCTTTTTGGCAGCCAAGCTGGTGTTGATAGCCCCTTCTGGTCGGAAAAAAATCTTGCTAGTTGCTGATAGACCCTAATTATGTTATGCACTTTTTTTATCTTTTTTATCGGAATATCAGTTCCAAAATTTGTTCATAGGTAGAAATCACTCGAATGACTTTAGAAATGTTAAAATGTCATTTTCGCCCAAAAGTGCTGATAGCCCCCTCTAGCAACCAAGGGACGATATAAGAGATTAATACATATCGACGCTGAAAATGCAAAACCTCGTATGTCGATTAGTGCGATTTTCAAAGTACAAATTTGTGTGCCTAGTTAAAGACAATTCCTGCAGGTTTTGAGATATTTTTACTGATCAGTATGAATGACAAATCATTTGTGAACAATATGTCTAAATTTCAAGTAAAACAATTCAGTTTGGGAAAAGTTATTACACCTTTTTACCTCCCCTTTAAAATTTTCCAAAAACAAGATACGAGGTTTTGCATTTACAACGACGATATATCATTTAATGACAGAAAAAGAATGATTGTTTACTAATAAATATGTGTTAGTAAGTTTTTGTTGACTTTTAAGAAAACCAAATACATTGTTAAAGCTTTGGCTTTGTTCTATCCTTTAAACATTTTCTTACACTTGGAGCTCATTCTGCTGGTTGAGGATGATACAGTTAACTGTTGTAACTGCATGGTAGGCCTAAGATTAGGCAGTTACAACTGTTACGCTCTGACCCAGCAATATGCCTTTTATTCACTGTAAGGGACCATCAAGGAATTCATAAAGATATTATAGAGATGCTAATGTTATACTTAAAATATTCTAATGGCAGAAAATCTGCATTTAAAGAAACAAAATAGGTCTGCATTTCATTCCAAAGTTCCTGAAGAAGTCAACCATTTCATCGATAGATAACATATGTTGGCTACTAAAATCAACAATTATAAAAAAGTACCAATTCACAAACTAATAGCCAGGCTGTTTCAACCCTGACAAGGCAGTTTTGCATATATTTAAATTTCAATGATTTTGAAAATGGATGGAGAAATCAATAAGCTGTAAAAAGAACAGTTAAATTACTGACTAAGTAATCTAAATGATTGCTACACAACTGACTAAGGTCTATTTCTAGCTAACCTTCTGCTAGCTAGTTTTGTCATCATCCAGTGTCTATTAACCAGTGTTTGTGACAAGGAATCTTTGAACCTAAACAGAATTATCAATTGGATTTGAAATAAATTTATTCTATCAAATTCAATAATTGCTTCAAAAGTTCTAGAACTACTTATCTATAAAGTACATGTAGGTTAAACTTCCAAGTCAATGTCACAAAGTCAAAGGTAATGGTCTTAAATGAAACGTCTTAGCATAAAATATCCATGTGTGAATTGTTACAGCTGTATTTCATATAGTTCACAAGGTATAGAATTAACTGGGTGAAATCAGATCTCCCAGTCTAATTTTATTCTAGTTTTCAGTCTATTACATGACATCACTTCCTGTTTATTAGAGAATTGGAGGGAATTCGCTTGTTTCTTCAAAAATGTTGTTTATGGTCATAATTTACATTCATACTGAAGAATTATCAGGAGATAAAGGAGCTCACTGAACAATAAGACCAAGTAAAGCAACATTGGTGAGTGTTCTTTTGACTAAATTTAACAAAATTTAATGTTCAGTTTAACAATTCCCCACCCACATATTGTGTAGTAAACTGGTTCTAGAACTAGTTCTAGAACATTGTGTTCTAGAACTGCCATTTAACATTCAAGAACTATTTCTATTGTTCTAGAACTAGTTCTTGAACCCAAATTCTAGAACTAGTTCTAAACTCCAAGTTCTAAAACTGCGTTAACTAGTGCCATTTAACGTTCAAAAACTGGTTCTTGATCCAGTTCTTGAACCAGTTCTTGAACTTTGAGTTCTAAAACTGTCATTTAACGTTCAAGAACTGTTTCTAGAACAAGTTCAAGAACTTATTCTAGAATTGGTTCTAGAACTAGTTCTAGAAGCCAAGTTCTAGAACTGCGTTCCGTTGTCTTTTCATAGTATAAAAGCTCAATCCTCCCTACATGTAAACTGATATAGAAATCATTGAATTGTGGTACAATTCTTTCTTTTTCCAGCATATTTCTTTGGCAGGTCGAGTGCATCAACTTGCCGGGGCCTTGCTCATTGCATCAACTTGCCCCGACCACCCCCACGTGACATAAAGCAATGCAGACAACTTGTGCAAAGTATTTCCTATAAAAAGAAGTTGTCATACTGAAGCTCACACATAGAGCTTCCTGTGCGCATAATTGAATTATGAATTATCAAAGACGCATTTGCACGAAACGAAAATCAGCAAAAAAACATAAAAATTACTTTCGTGTGTGAAAAACAACTTTTCCACGCCAAATCCACATTTCTTACCAAAATTTCCCCACACACCCGGAGGAGATAGGGGATGTTAATGACTTTCTAACATGTCATTGCTGATGCCATATATGACGTATTTACATTTTTATTCCCAATGCATCAACTTGCCCTTGCATCAACTAGCCCCGGTCTCCCCTACATATTTAAATCGTCTAGAGGAGACGATTTCAATGAGTATTAACAACCTATGTTTTGACGAACAATAAATTTGTTAATGAAATATAGCATTGTCAAAAGCCTATACCCATTCTCATCTAGAACTCTGTTATAAAAGTTTTGTTTAGTAGCACAATTATAATAAAATTAACTTACTGGTGTACAATTTTCTGAATATTTTCTTTCTCCTCTATATAACACACTTAGACACGTACTGTAAGAAGCCCAAGACCGCACTGCGAGTTTCGTAACAGCGACAATGTTAATTAAACATATTCAGTCCCGGCCACCCGATCTCTCCGACCAATCAGAACGTCGAATTTATGTTGTTCATGACAACGTATGACGTTTGTTAAGTCACGTGTTAAGGCCCAGCAACGAGCTGTTCTTCCTGAAGAACTTTACACAAATTAGATCTAGTAATATGAGAAGGGTAACTTGTTTTGTAAATGTGGTGCCTCTTTCATTGGTATTTTTTTTTCCGAAATGGGTGTAGAACGCATGTTACAAGCCTTATGATTTTAATTTATATCATATATTTTTATAAAAAAATATTACAATAAGAGTAGTATAGGCTATGCCGAATGTCCCACGCCAATATAAACATATAAATAGTTGTAGATTAATGACTTTCTGCAATTTATTCAGCTTCTGTACCCTTTAAGGTAGAATACCCGTAATATGGCCATTTTGAAATTCATAAAACATCGGCTTTTTCCGAGCGGCGTTGTTACGTATCTGGGCCTATTCGGGCGCGGTCGAAAACATTCGGCGATGGAAAGTTTCTCATTAGGGGTGGACTACCTTAAGCGAAAATATGGACCAACAGTATAAATACAAACGATGTAATACAAATTCATTGAAACATGTATGACGTTGAAACTGCTGTTTCGTGTAAATGGACTGAACACAGTAAGCCGAGTTCCCATTGCCGACCAAATCAACTCGATCAACTCGATCGCCTAAATTCCTCTATCAAACCCGATTAAACTCGATTAAATGTATTTACACGACTTCTTTTTTATTTCTTGTCGATAAAAACCGGCTCTTTTTTTCCGACCAAGATCGATCGTCCCGATTACTCTTGCCGACTAAGCTCGATCAGAACTAGTACTCGATCGCTTGATCGAGCTTGATAGTGTTGATTTGGTCGGCAATGGGAATGCGCCTTTATGCTAGGTTCCCACTGCCGATCAAATTAACTCGACCTTACCCGATGAAGCGATCGAGGTCGGTCGGCAGTGGTGATCGGGATAAGTCGAGATGATCGAGTATGGTCTGCAAAGATCGGCAATCCTGCCAATTTGTTTTGACACGTCAAAAAAATCCGTGTAGCGATCGAGGAGAAAGCACATCGGGAAGTTGCTCGAGTATCGATCGTATAGAAGATCGAGCTGATCGACAATCACTCGTGTAGAGATTGTGTGTGATCGAGTCGATATCTTTTACTTTGATTTGATTAGATAAACAGATGGAGCAGAAGTCGAGTTGATCGGGAAAGCAGACGGGAATTACTCGTACAAGTCGATGTGATCGAGTGCTTCCAACTGCTCTATGGCAGCGGATTAACTCGATCTACTCGATCCCTTAATTGCCCTCAATCAAACCCGACCATATTACTTCTTCTCGATCTCTAGTCGATCAAACCCGACCTCTTCACTCGATTTGGTCGAGTGAACAGATGAATCAGAGGTCGAGTTGGTCGGGATGTGGTCTGAAATTACTCGAGTACAAGTCGAGGTAATCGAGTGCACGTTCGGTGCAGGTCGGAATACAGATTATCAACCCGATCATACTCGATCTCCACACCCGAGTGATTCTCGATAAGGTCGACCTTCTACCCGATCAATACACAATCGCTTCTCGATTATTTTTGTACTCGATCGCACTCGACGTTTTTTGCATGTCAAAAAAAACTCGAGTAGGAAGCCCGAGCGATGCAGATCACCTCGACCTCTCCCGACCATCCTTGCAGATTGAGCTCGACCGGTATTCGATCGCTTGATCGAGTTTATCTGATCGGCAGTGGGAACAATAGGTCGTGTGGTTATAAATGTGTACAAACAGCAATAGATCCCGCGCAGATTATGTTAGCAGAAATATTGAAAATTATCGGAAACGGTGTTTCATATTATTCCCTGATTGAAGACATAACATGTTCAATTGAAATAACGATATTTAATGCCTAAAAGAATACATAAATCGTTATATTTAATCAGTTTAGGGTGAGTCAATAGCTAAAATTACACTTACGTCACATTTGAATTATGTATATGTTTAACCGACATTATTGCATAAAATGTGTGTTTTCAGTCCGTTATTAGCATTGAATAACGGGAAGAAATCGGTCTGATATCGTGAAAACCGGTCTATATTCAGTGCGATATCGGACCGGCTTTTCACTCAAATATCCTCGATTTGACCCTTCAAAATAAACAATTGTCTCCTTTCCCGCAAAATTCTCAACGTCTTACGTTAAATAAGCGACGTTCGCCTTTTAGCGCCAAATTATGACGTAACGTCGTTTTACCGACGTCACGCATAACAAAAAACTCTCGGAAGATTTATGAGAACAAAACAACTATGGCGGACATTTTCTTATCTCACCTCGGTTCATTTTTCGCACATATCAAGGGGTTTGGGGTAAGTAATCATTGGAATTTTATGCTTTTTATGCAATAATAGCGTCAATTCACGTATTTTTCGTTCGTTAACATTCGCAGAGGCCCGCAAAATACGACAACGACCCTCGTGCTTCGCACTCGGGCGTTAACGTATTTCTTGGGCTTCTGCGAATGTTAACGACCTCAAAAACGTGAATTAACCCTATAATATTATGATATGATCATGAATATGTGATAATCACAAACACTTCAGAGAGATTTTCATTCAGAACACCTAGAATAGAATCAGCTAGATCTAGTCGTGTATAGATCGAGATGGTCGGGTCTTGGTCGTGTTGGGCTCGAATTAAGGTCGGGGTGATCGGGTAGAAATCGGAAAGATGGTCGGGCTTCAATCGGGAAATGATCGGGAGTGCTCGGGTGGGGGTCTAGTTTGATCGACTAAAATCGAGAAGAAGTCGTGTACAGACATTTGGTCGGGCTTGATCAGGGAAATTAGGAGGTCGTGTTGATCGAGTTGAACAGATCGGCAGTGGGAACCTAGCATTAGATTGCACCTCTACAGAACAATCGGATTCAAAATATTTGTATTTGAGGGGTTTAACCACAACTCAGTGTGTATAAGGGTTATTTTGAGGTGTTATATTACATGTCTTTTTGCATAACTATTGAAGGATAGCAGACTTAACGCTTTACTTTTACCCTTTTTAAGGTATGCACATTGTTATAATCTAAAATGTTTACTGAAATAATGCTTTTATTACTGATTCAGATTGACATTCAAATCTACATTAACACTATTTAAAACTGAGATCTAAATAAAGAGATGTCTTGAGGCTTTTTGAATCCATATTTTCTTAATGACCTGTACAAACGACAAGAGAGCAGCAACTCTGCAGACCCTTCAGTTGGACTGTTACGTAAAAAAACCTGCTGACTGCTTACGTAAAATTTAACTTAACGCAGAATAGATTATGATGAAGCTTCATATAGGCACATGCTGATCTGGATAGATTGTTTCTCCAAAACACCATACCTTTCCCTGACAGTAAAACTCTGGGATTGTCTAGTTTTAAATGAGCTGTAGACAGCAAATATGATGCTATTGGATGTATTAAGTATCTATTTAGTTACATTTGAACCTCGAATGGAAAAGGAGAAAATGCTGGTTATCAACATTTTTTCTTTTCCTTTAAGGTTTTATAAGCATATTTTAAAATATGTCTAGAAGCCATGCAAAAGGAATCTCAGTTCCGGAAACGGTTAAGACACTATTTACAAATTCGGCTCATTTTTGTTTCAAAATTGGTTAGAAAAATATATGAATCATACAAATACAAAATATATTAGATCTATATGATAAATATTCAGTATTTATTTTTCCTATTGAATTCAAGAAGGGTAGTCGAGACGTATTAGATTACATGCCTCTATTCAATACGGTTCGATAATTAGTCCTTGGGCCAGATATGGTTGGAGTTACCACTAAAATGGACAAAGGGACACCTATATATCTTGAAAGACCTATCCAAAGGAAGAACAAAAATGCAATGATATCCACTCTGCAGAGTAGCTATACCTCAGAATGTGCATTTGAAATTTGATAGGGTTTGGATAGTTGAAAATCAGTGCAAGGTTTTGAAATGTTTAAAATAATGTGGCCTTACTGCTTTTTATACCAAGCATACACTGCATATATAAACCAGATGCATAGAAATACAATTCATGTTGAATAATTTGTCCTACACAGCATGTATATGGAAAAAATCACAACAGGTATATCCATAAAGGGAGGTAATAAGCCGAGAAAATTACATGCTTTTCAATATGGAGTATGGCATTATTATGTCATAAGCCAAAAATAAAAACCCTCTGTATTTTCTTGAACCTGTAAATGAATTCTGACTGTTGTTCCATTTCAAAGTGCCGGATAAGCAAAATTTAACAACCTTCTTGTTTCCATGGCAACTGTCTTCTTATAGAAGTTTCAGCATTAGCTTCAACTAATCGCAAAAAAAATATTTTAAAACTATTATAGTAATAAGACATACATTTTAGTTTTGAAATGTTATTTTGTCAAGACATCTCTTACACAAAACTAATTAGTATGCTTATGAATATTAATAAAAACTTTAATAACAAGATCGTGAAACACAAATGCCCACGGAATGGCAATGTTAAGTTTTTATGCCAAGTTTTCGAGTTAAGGATTGATAAGGGTTAATGAATGACCTTGAGGAAGGTCATATTGATATTGCACGAACAGATAAATATCATTGTTCAAAAGAAGGTTACATACAAAATTATAGCTTTGTATGTCAAATATTTTTGGAGAAAAGGCCAGTGTTAAGTTTTCATACAGACAGATGGACGGACAGACAGACAGACAGACAAGAGTAAAACAATATGCTCCTGCGTGTTTAGATTGCTGAAATGAGACATTTCTAGTTGCAATGTAAATATGATGTGTGTTTTATACCGTAATTCAAAAGGTAAAATAACACAAATAAATTATTACTTCGTTGACAAATTATGGACAATTATAGGTAAACTGCATGTAGATCTAAAAGGAGACAAGTAAGAGACGGGGGACTCAGTATACAGTGTTTTTGACAGCATTTGGGGTTAAGGATCAATTCCAGTTGTAAGCCCTTTAAAGTTTAAGTTTTTTAAGGTATACAACCCATCATTAGCACCAAAGAGCCAGATGCGAAATTTGTAAAGTGCCAGTAAATCCTAAACTGTGTTATTTTTCCATTCCAAATACAAACATAAGCATTTTGAACGGTTTAGAATTTTGAATTAATGCATAATTATGGAAATATTTGACAAAAATGTTTTAAATTACCTCCCTTGCATATGAATATAGAGTAAAAAGATATTTGTAAATTATTTTCTTCTTGAAGCATAATTTTGAAATCCGGCACGGTGAATCAACTAATCGGAAGTGTATTTACAAGGGTGTGCAATTTGATGCATGTCTCATGGCTAGAAAGTGGAGTTTTTAATGATGGGTCTTATACCTTAAAAGCAGGTCAAACTCAAAGGTCAGGGTAACTAGGTCAAAGGTTATGGTCCCAAATAAATGGGCGTGGTGGGAGTCCTCATCCGGTAGGTTTCAACCCAAGGCCAAAGAAGTTCAAGACTTAACCATCTGCATGCAAAGTCGCATAACTATCACCCTTCCACTTCTGTTTGTTTCTTGCCCCTCTCAGTACCATGCTGAATGACACTGGACATGGATATGAAATCCAAGGTAAGAAGATCAACCATCTTTTCTACATGGATGACCTAAAGACCTTTGCCAAGAACGATCACCAGCAAAAACAACTGCTCGAGACAGTAAAGGTCTTTAGTGATGACATATGTATGCAATTTGAACTGGACAAGTGTCTAAAAGCCACAATCAAAAAAGGAAAACTAACATCAGCATCTGACATACAGTTAGAAAGAGACAACATCATCAAGAAACTAGACCAAGACGCTAAATACAAATACCTTGTGTTAATGAAGGTGACGGAATTCAACATGCAGCAATGAGGGAAAAGATCAGAAAAGATTATTACAGAAGAGTTAAGGCTTGCCATCAAGAGTGAACTAAAAGCTGCAGATAAGATTGAAGCCATAAACTGGCAAATGCAAGAAAAACGGAAAACTTGACACAAAGACCAGACAGTTACTAACAACAGAAAGAATGCACCACCCAAAGGTTGACCTTGAAAGATTGTACCTACCACGAAAGATCGGTGGTAGGGACCTCTCATAGATTGAGATGGCATAAACACGTATTTGGAGACAACACAAGACAATCTGCTACATCTGATCCGGGAACATGAACGTA
The DNA here is from genome assembly GCA_963680895.1 of Fragum sueziense. Taxonomy (NCBI): domain Eukaryota; kingdom Metazoa; phylum Mollusca; class Bivalvia; order Cardiida; family Cardiidae; genus Fragum; species Fragum sueziense. The sequence continues at coordinate 2,094,509 of OY804592.1, forward strand.
ACAAGAATCTTTACTCAATCTCAGAGCAAACCAGAACATTCATTCAAGAACTGAACATTGCAAAAACGACAAGAAATGGAGAAGAATCCGTCACAGAGTATGCCAAAAGAACAAGACGGACAAAGGTAAATGCCCAAAAGAGGATGACACAAACATGGAAAGCCAAACCAATGCATGGGCAATACCCGTAAGGTTTGACAAACCAGATGATGACCAAGATCAGACACATAAGTGGCTCTCTGTTGCAGGTCCCAATGCAGAAACAGAGGGAATGGTGATAGCAGCACAAGATCAGAGTTTGGCTACAAGAGCATATCACAACAAGATCATCAAAGATGGTACAGATCCAAAGTGTAGAATATGCAACCAATATGATGAAATTGTCTCGGGCTGTCCAACATTAGTGGCAACATAGTACATTCAAAGACATGACAAGGCAGCAGGGTACATTCATTGAAAAATCTGCAAGCAATTTGGACTCCCAGCAAACAAAAAATTGTATGAACATCAACCAAAAACTGTCGTAGAGGGACATGTCGGTGAATACTGGTACAGAGATCAGGGCTAACAGATCAGAAATCATTAAGAACAAATTGGACAAGACGTTCATCATGATTGACATGACGGTTCCTTCTGAAAGAAATGTCTCCGTTCAGGCACTTGAGAAACTATCAAAATACAAAGACCTTGAGATAGAAGTAGCCAGAATGTGGGGTATGGAGACGACAACTGTACAAGTCGTTGTAGGTGCACTTGGTCTCATTAAGAAGGGACTTGACAAAATATTCAAACAAATCCCTGGTGCATCAGTTATCGAGGAACTGCAGAAGATCATACTCCTTGGAAGTGCACATATCATCCAAAGAACGCTGTATAATAATAATGAAAACACTATAATTGCAAGATTTATACCTTCTGTCATAGATCTAGCTATCCCCTAAAGAATCTGCTATACATGTATACGACCTACAACCTTAATTTTGAACGATGTCAATAAACTTTTAATATATTGCAGTTGCCCTTTTTGTTAATCCATGTGTTTTGATTCTACTTTGAATTCTAAAAGTATCAAACGAGATCATTTGAACCATCTAATCAGTTCTGTTCATCATCATAATCATTCAATCATTAGTGTAAATTGTGCAAAGAAAGTGTTAAAATATTTAACAATTATTTATAATAATGTATTCAGTTTACCGTATCAGTGTTTTCCTAAACTTTAGGGACATTATTTTCTATTTGATATTGGATTTAGGGTGTATTATTTTACGTTCAAAAGGGTTGTTTAGCCCTTATATTTAAGCAGATTTACAGTAAGATGCAAAATTACGGATGCTAAAAATGATTGAATCTTGCATGAAAATGAGTGAATACTAGTATGCCAAAACGAATGAACATTAACTGTTACAAGATAACATAACAGATGCTGATCTTAGAAGCAAGATCATACGCCAAGTTTGAAAGCAAAAGTTATGACAGAAACAAACTTATTTGTGACAGATGTTTGAAAGATGCCCATTAAAGTTTGATGAAGAATTTCTAGGCAACAAAAAGGTAAAAATTGCTCGACATTAAATGCTAGAGCAATAGATATCTGTCTTGAGGTTGGTACCATGGTCATAGAGGTATGTGCAAAGTTTTAGAGTAATGGCGTTAGTAAAACAGAGATATGACACTTTTACCAAACAAAAACCTAATTCGCAAAAGAATCACAGTTTTAAGTAGTGTCATTAATATTTGCGAATATGCAAATAAGGTAATTTGCATAAAATTTATGGTAAATTATTGATCAAGTCATAAACTTTCATTCGATACCATTCTTACATCTGTAGGTCAATATTCAACCAAGACATGACCAAAAACGTTATGAAATGACTGAACAATTTTACAAGGTTAAGGGTTTAGATAAGGTTTATGACCCAAAGCCCCTACGGCAAAATTAAGTGCAAACATCGCTCAAAATGTTTGATATATTAATTTTCTTTAAGATTTAATATGTTTACGTAATTCCCCTGCATAGTCTGCCTACAAAGTCAAAAAATGTGACTTTCGTAGGCATTCTCTGAACATGGGCGACTACCATGCCCAATGATATCTTCAAGGCATGGTACGTACGGCTTGCCCGGTAGTCGCCTCTAGCAGGCGATATTGGTTGAAATAAACTAGGTCAAAGGTCATTCGGTACATTTTTCAGACATGCCCCCCTAAAATACCCCATAACTTACACATTTATTAAGTTAAAACAATTATTTTGGTACCTAAATAAAGCTAACAATTTGTACTGTCACTTAAATTATCAATATGCAACTTTACGAATTTGTGTTTTTGTAATTTTTGATAAATATAACAAAAAATGGCCAAAAAATCACAAAAATAAGTTTTTTCGAAAAGTAAAAAAATCCTAAAAAACACAAACGGTATGTTTGGATGAATGACATTATAGTTAAAAATTGCCTAGACACCTGTTGTTTACTGAAATATATTTGCTTACAGAATTAGTCTTTGGCTTACCCCTGTAGCCATAGCTAAAAGTGGGTGGGGTAAATTTTCCAAAAAACTACAAAAAACCTAAACATTGGTGTATCAATACGAACTTCACATAAATGATATTCTACGATATTTTTACGATGTTTTATTGGAAATTCTTATATAAAAATAATATTTTCATGAATTTTTATAGCTTTCGATGCATTTTCCTAAAATATAATAAGAATCTTAGGGGCAAAAACATTGCTCTAATAAAACAACATCAGAACTATATATAGCTTATATCAACATCACCTAGTCAAATCTTTGCCTCTTTTGACGAATACATAGTCATTAAAAGTGCAATTAAATAAATAAAGACTCAAAATAAAACAGAAATTAAGCATAACCAGCAGCTGAAAGTAGTCATTTCACTATCTTATAGCTCGCGATAATAGACCTGGCAGAGCAGCCCTAGCCAATAGGCTGGGATGCTCCAGCAGGTCATTTATCGTGAGGTATACGATCATACGACATTGAAGGTAAGTATTTATGTTTCAACATGTTTTGTTCATTAATGGCGTAGTTTCACTTTGTAACGAGAACATTCGAACATGTACATAAAATGTAATTAGGAACGGATCATTCCATTCTATGGATTTTTTTTTATCACAATCATAAATCTGACTGCAGTTGTGATATGCGATCATGGTATGCGATATGAAGATCTTAAGTGTCCATGAAGGTATATATACATGTATATACTTAGATATGTACATGCTTCCATTAGAGACAACAGGAGATTCAGTCTTTGGGTCTATCTGATTTTGTTACCAATACTCTTTAAATTATGCAAATCACCCTATCTTAAATAAAACGTTACATTATGTTACTGGTTAATATTAAAATATAAAGACACAACGATCGCCAGCTAATCCATCCTGCACAATCCTTACCATTTTAATTAACAACTAATGGGTTGTGGAGTTGGCACAAAGGAACTCTTTGTACATAAATAAGGAAAATCTATGAACCTGGGGTTGCTTTTTAGTATGCTGACGACAATATACCTGACAAGCCTCTGGGCATTGACTAATTTATGACATAACTCAAAACTCTTCATTCAATTACAATTTTCGTTGTAATCAAATGTGTATCTTTCATTTGTATACGAGTATTGTTGTGCCTTATCATAAAACATACGAAAAAAGTGAATCCGTATGTTAAAAACCTCAGACATTTTTTGCATCATAACTCAGATCATGCAATTTAATTCAGAAAATCGAACAGGGTCGTGTTGTTGTTTACTTGATTGGTCAGTATTTGTGAATGCTGAAATAAATAAAAGTAAAATAAAATGGCTTTTGTATTTCAATTGTGCAGAAATCGAGTTCTTTCATACAAAAATTATACCTTAATCCTATATCATTACCACAACTCGAAGTCCATTTGCTTGGAAATCTTAACATTCGTCGATGCAAGAGATTCTCAGCATACACATCCATTTGTGAAGTTTAAGGTCACAAAAACCTGGACGTATTTTCGTAGGATCAGAGACGTTATTACAAATATTTTTGAGAATGCACCCATGGGAAAGAATTTAAGAAGTGGGCGTGCTCTTCTATTCCATTAACTGCTAGACTCAACAACAGGTATTGTTTCAGAAGGTCAAAAAGATTAAGGCTTGATCATATCAGTTATTCTTGGATAACTATTTACGTCGCATAACTATTATGATATATTTCATATGTCAATAGATGCGAAATATATCATGCATCTTCGGCGTCATCAGTGGCAACGGTAATTGACAAGGTATTGACTTGCACTGTAACGGGACATGCTGAAGATGGAGGAAAATTACACAGTGTTTGATATCTAATAACGGATGGAATACCTTAATCATCTGACAGATTTGACAGCGCTTTCGGTGAGACCTCTTTTTTTTTTGAAAGGGTTGGAGTACGATAAAAGTCTACAATCGCATGGCAGTTTTGTTTCGTAATCTCAAAAATCTTTAAAGTTAACTCTGGGTATTCTCTCGAGATAATGCTGTGCGCCATGCAACTTAGCCTGGATTCTAGTATAACAGTGTTTTGCTGTTTCTCTATTCCTGTTCACAGGTACCACAATTTTACATATATCAATGTCTTTGAATCATATTCTTCACATTGTATAACGATGACTAGACCCAGGCTACACACTAAGTTCTACATGTACATAGACTGATACTGACTGAGATGTGGGACTGATAACACAGAGCACCGTGAAGGTGCTAGTTGGGGAGCCTAGTCTCCAATCTGTACCGTGATTCTGCCATTGTGTGTTAATGGGGGATCAAAACGTTTTGAGCCTCGCACAGACAGAACCAGATATTTGTATTAAAACGTTTTTGTTTTTCCACTTAGACTTCTTCGAACTCCATACAATACTATTTTCCCATCTAGTTAGCCAGTGTTTGGTGGTAGCAAAAAGAAGAGGACTCGCCATAAACTACAGAAAATTGCTCTTCAACACATTTTGGAAATAATTCCAATGGTTCTTGTTGACGTACTTTCTGTCAATTGTCCGTAGAAACAGACTGTATTGCTTTTAAAAGAATGGTTCATAGTGGATACAGATATCGGATGTGCCTGGGTCATAAAAGAACGATTGTCTGGCTTGCCCTTAAAAGTTTTTTTCACTTGTGAAATGTGTAGGCCTATGGAAAGATGATTGAACAAAGGTTCTAGCCACTCGAATCTTATCAAACTAGGTCATTGAATTGTGGGACTTTCTAGTACAAGAATCGTCCTGGGCCCACCTTCTTTAAAGCTGTTTTGAATCTAAATTTTGACCAAGCAATCAAAATTAATTTTGTTAAAAAACACTTATTGAGAAAAATCCATCAGTTTCTATATTTTTCTCCCCTGTGCCCGGTTCTACTGTTTCAAGATAGCACAATGCTAGAAAGAATTGAATACCGGATGTTGCTTTAATGCACCATTAACAGTATTGATTTCATAAAATATATCATTTTTCTACTGCTTTTACGAGGGGCGTTCATTACTAGTAAATAATGAAAACATATCTGCCAGTATTTTTATACGCAACATAATTAAGACATACTTATATATTTACAAAGAGCTGCTTTTAAGCTTACATTGTGAAAATCCAGACTGAACGTTCCGTGTGTTACTATGGAAACGCATGACGTCACATTCTCAATGGGTATGACGTCTGACGTTTTTTCACGTTATTTTCGCTAAAACAGACTTGCATCGTGGTATTTATTTAGAATTTGCGTACAGAAAATGTTTATTCGGCATTATTGTCTGATGGTGTTATGTTTTTACTTCAAAACTACACATAAGGTTCTCGTATGTGGCAATACTGTAATCTTCGGCATTGTGATCAAGGGAATTAGGTAAATACAGTGATATGAACGGAGGTGTTAACACGCTTTTTAACCATTTATTCCTCTGTGATATGTACTATGCTAATTCCAAACATTGATTTGAAACGTGCAGGGAACTTGTTATTGATTATGCTATCCCCCAACGTTAAATTTCTTTTATTTAAAGTGTGATGACGTCACATTATTGACCCCCCCCCCCACACACACACACACACACTTTGGATCAGGTGAAAACGTCAGGATTTTCCAGATACAAAGTATTTGATAATGATTTTTTTTTCTATTTTTAGAGAGCAAAGTGACTTTTACTGCTATTTTATGTTTGTACCTGAGTCACAAAATTAACCAGTACAAGGTCAGAATGATTCCATTTGGGTGTCTTTGTTTTTGAGAGGGAAAATTGATGGAAATCGCTGGAATTTCAGAGTTGAAACCTTTGCAACTTTATGACAGTGTTGCCATGGCAACGGTTGTCATGCATGGTTCTTGTTACTTTGAAAAAAGTTCACATACGTGTTACTTGCATATTAAACATTAAATATATAATTACACTTTCTTAACATTGAGCTGATAGTGTATTTTCATTATTTAATTAACGCCCCTCGTAGCTGAAACATGCCTAAAATATTGAAGATCTCTCTTGCATATTTTGGAATTTTGGTGTTTGATCCCACTCTGTTCTTTAAATCTATAAACACGCTCTTAAGTTAAGCAAAAAATATGAAGGTGTAAGTTAATGGCATATCGCATCGATGAAATTGACTTACTTTTTCAGTTCTTATGAAAACAAAAAATATCTTTTGGTTTGACCAAATTTTCGATTTTCAATAAAAAAAGAAAATGCCATTTTGCTACTTCTGCATGCATGTACATGTCAGGCCCGTAGGAAGCAATTTTATATTGGGACGGCTGAAGCCCTTGTTTCTGAATATTTGGGGGGAGCTAAATTTTATTTTCTCTAAAATTTCGCGTAAACTAAGGAAAACTCGGCATTTTTGGCCATTTAGGGGGGGGGGGGCAAAGCCTCCGAGCCTCCTGTTCCTACGGGCCTGAACGTAACAAGTTACTATGCAAATCATCTTTTTTATTTATTGAATAAACTTCTGGATTGTAGTTATGCATCCAGTCTTTCCAATCTGAGGCTTTTTTGTGTACAGTAACCCATCAGAATTTATATAGGTGGGGAGGCGTAGTAGGCCTAGGCCTATGTGTTCTTCGTGAAACAATGTCAACCATTTCCGAACAAGTGAGTTTTTTTTTTCTTTTTTTATACAAAAGACAAATTTTTCTAGATTGTTAAATGTTTATTCATTACATTACTTGTAATGTTTTGGTAGCCAAAGTAAATTGTACCAAATTCCTAGGTTATTTGAGTGGGTGGGGTAACTCTTACTCACTTTTTTAACATTTACACCGTGAAAGTCATTGTTTTAAATTTTATTTTTGCAGGTATATACTAATATGATCTATTTAGAGTCAATATCCAGACAAAAGAAATGATATCATTTAAGTTCCACCAATACTGTTGAAATGCCGTGTACACTGTGTAAAAGTAATGATCGTTACAAATCTTGACCCCAGCTGACTTCGAGCTGTACCTGCATATAGAAATGGTGACTTTTTACCATCAAACTTGATTTTAAATGTTTGCTAAGGGTTTATAGACATTTTGAACGTGTTTGTGTAATTGAATTCGCAATAATTTTTCACATGCAGCATGATTTCCATTTACACTGCGTTCAAATTTTGCACATTTTTTGCCATTTTTTACATTTTGCCAAATATTAATGAATGTGCAAATGAGAAAAGTATCATTAACTATATTTTATATGGAAGACAATTTATTGGGCTTTCATTTAAAACCATTTTCGTGTATTTAGACATATAATTGACAGAGTTATACGCATTTAAAGGGGACTTATGTGCATTTTGCACCCAATGACCTTTGATCTTGTTTTGTGACCTTAATACGGCCGACTGGAGGCGACTACCGGTCTAAGCAAATCAGGCAAGCCTTATACTTTGCAAATAATACATCAAAACTCCATGTTCAAAAAATGCCTACGAAAATGTTTTCTAGCCACTTTTTCAGAATTGGTAGGTAGACTAGCACAAAAAATGCCTCGTTTTGGAAAGTATTTACCAAATTTCCGTAGAAAATCGCAATTTTAGGAAAATTCATGAATATGCAAATGAGCTGATTTGCATAACATAACTAGAATGAAAGAATAATTCATAAGCTTTCATTTGATATCATTCTGACAACTGTGTGCAAATATTCAATGAAGATATGGCCGAATTCATTTTCAAAATTTACATAAGTAATTTGATGGGGTTAAGGGTTTAGATAAGGGTTATGGCAAAAAGCCCCAAACGGCCAGAGTGTAAACAAGGCTCAAAATGTTTCTAATAAAATGTTCTTTAAGAAAAATCATGTTTTCAAAATTCCCCCTGAAAAGAAACGCCTTGTTTTGGAAAATATTTATCAAAATTTTCGCCAAGAAATGGATTTTTTAAGGGAAATCATTAATATTCATGAATATGCAAATGAGATAATCTGAATAAGATAACTACAAACAAAAGAGCGAGTCATAAGCTTTCATTTGATACCATTTCGACACCTGTAGTTCAATATTCAATGGAAATATGACCAAATAAGTGTTATAAATTTGAATGCAAAAATGATAGGGTTAAGGGTTTAAGATAAGGGTTACAGCCAAAAGCCCCGACGGCCAGAGTGCAAACAACGCTCAACATGTTTCTAAGATAATGCACTTTATGAAAAACTATGTCTTCTTGAATTAGAAATAAATGATAATTATAGAAAAATACTTTTTCGAATATTTCGGCCAATTCTTATACTTGATTGCACATAAAGCATATTTTGAAGAGGAGTAATGACGTCATAATAATTACATAATTTAAAAAAAATCATGATTCATAAGTAGTGAAATACATGCTCATACGTATGGATTCAAATAAATAGATTTATACATTCATTTGATATTTTTTATTAATTTTTCCCTTTCCCTTACCCCAAACCAGAGTGTCATTCACGTCGTGAAGGGTACCTATATAAAGGTAAGGGTAAAACATATTTAGCTACTCTTCATGTCGGATATCATCACTGAAAAACATCCGTCAGATGTATATCTACAAATATATATAGGTGTCCTTTTGTCCTTTTTTCTGGTAATACTTACCCCATTTTCCGTGTCCTGGCCCAAGGACTAAATTACATACAACTTTCTAAGCATGAAAATGTCGTTACAACAATTATCTGTACTTTACCGTCTGAACATTGGCTAAATTGCTTTTAGAGAAATGGCTTATTGTGCATTGGCGCACATAGACATATCGTTTCTAAGTATATAGAAAAAATAGAGGAAGAAATCGACAAAACAGCTGTAACCGACAGCTGTGCTTTTTGGAAAATGGTTAATAAAAAGCGGAAGCCGAAAAATCAACCACAATTAAAAATGACTTTTAATAATACAAAATGTCGATCGCCAGAAGAGATTAATAGAGGATGGATGGGATATTTTAGCAATCTATACTCATGTGAAGAAAATGTGAACGAAAGTGATAACCAACCCTTCCAAACAAATGCTTCCGCTGATCATACCGCCACAATTATAATCACTACAGAGGATACTGAGAAAGCTCTAAAACATGTAAGAGAAATAAAGCATATGGTTACACACCGTTCATCCAGATACAAAATACACGGATTGGTCTTCCAAACGCGGATGTAAACAATTTTATTTTGAACGGCGGGAAAAAAGAGTGAGTATTTATTATCTTTAATTACAACGAATATCGGCTGAGTTGATTTTTGTGTTACATACGATGAAAACGTACATAACTTTGCCAATGTTTACCTAAAATCCTGTCTCATAAAATCTGTTAGTAAGAGAAATATATGCTACTGAATCTGACTTTGATGCATGAAAAGAGAAAAATCTTGGTAAGAATGTCTGTAAATTATTATTAAAGCACATAATCATTGTCAAATTGATGTTTCACGGAGGATCGGGGATCGCTTCAAGTGTTTTCTTTACAAGAACCCATAAAAAAGTACAGAAAAAGAACAAGAACTATTTGAAATTGGGTACTGTCAGTTGCTATGGTGCAACATACCACGGTGCAAATTCTCCAGAAGGTAAAACAAACTCGGACCCATCGATACAACCGACACGGATAGTAAAAAACAAATTCCGGTCTTTTTTTAAGGAAAATTGGCTGCATCCTTGTTAAAACCAATTTTATATCGTTTAGAGTCAATAGATGTTTGGTTTAAGACCAATTATGGCTTATTTTGGCTTACTAAAACTAAAAGGCTTATGGATGAGCACTTTCGACAGTAAAGACATTAGTTAACCATGTTAACATGTTTTATAAAGAGATAGGCGAATATCAGCTGCATATTAACAGATAAATTGTCCGTGTCTTTGTTTTCAATCTTTAAATTCTAGGATTAAAACCCTCAAAGACCTGGTTTTGACGTGTCTATTAGAAACTCAATTGGAAAAACATTGAGACAAAAGAAGAAAACGCTGATAATCAGCATTTATTTCCGTTTCTCTCATTATTTTCTATGCAATACAATGCACATTTTCTGCATTTGATATCATTTATTTTGTTGTCTGCAGAAGTTCTCAAAATGGACCACCCTAAAATTTTGCCATTTGGGAAAGGGTTAGTTATGACTTTTTTGCTCCCAACAAGCTCGTACATGTACACGTTCATAAAAATATCACAGTTGCGGATTTAAAAATATAGCAAGCGTTAAATCCAAAAAATTATTTCGAAAGTGCTTCGTAAACAATTATGATAAGCATTTACTTAATCGTGAACGGTGACTGATCATTTAAACTTCATATTTAAAGGTTCTGATCAAGTAGATCTTTCTTCTTCTTTTTTATTCAATTTTACGTCCCTTTTAAGATTATTTCAACCCGAATGAAACGGGACAGTCAGTAGGTGGTGCGAAAGCAGGAGAACCCCAGGAAAAATCACCTGGTACACCCGCAAGCAGAACTTGGCTTCTCTCATATGTGCCTTGTATAGGTCTCAAACACACACAAGACACATCGGTAACATGATAAAGTGATTGAGGCCGGTAATGAAATATCATCGTTCTGAACTACTTCTTTAGGAAGGCTTTTGTCTCTGGAATAAATAGAACAAAGTTCATTCCAAAACACAGTTTGGTACATAAGATAAAATTCTTAAGCGTGTGATGCAAAGTAAATAACCGACTATAAAAGTGAACGGGATGCGGTTATAGCACGTTTATTTTATAAAAATCAATCATTTGTCATTGTATTTTAATTAGAAACGTCATTTTAAGTGTTTTGCAATATGAAACCCGATTTTCGCATCCGAGTTTGTTTTACCCAAATTATGTGGATCATCCGTGGTGTGTGGTATCAACATCCGTGGTAAGTTGTACCTTGAAGCAAACTAGGCTAATTTTTAAACATGGCTTTAGACACCCAAAATTTATTTTTCCAGTTTGATGAATGGTATAGATTTGTTCCATAGATGTCGAAAACTTATTTTGAAGAGATATTTGCTCGAAACCAGTTAAATAATTTCTGCAAATATAAAACAAAACGGGAAGTAGGCGAGAAAATAGTGATTTACGATTTAAAATCGCTTGTATCTATAGTTTACTCAAATCTTTTGTTATGAAACTGCAGCACCCTCAAGATAAACCATTTTGCATCAGCTCTGCACAAACACTTTTTATATTGCGGCAATTAAAAGGCTATATGTTGATGTTTTCTTACCTTGTGTAATCCCACGCTGTTGATTTTCTAATCCGCGTTTGGAAGACCAATCCGTGTATTTTGTATCTGGATGAACGGTGTGGGTTATGACGGAATCTATTACGAAAACATCATATACGGTAAAACGTTGTTGATAAAGGTTTTAACAAAACTATTTAACGCTATGAATAGATTTGCCTACTGTCCCATAGATCTAAAAAGGGGAGTAATCACAACTGTATTCAAGGGCGGTAATCGACAGAAGAATGATCCGAACTCATACCGAGCGATCTCACTGTGTTCGGTTATTCTTAAATTGTATGAAAAAACTTTATTAAACAAAATAGAAAATAACATAACTTTGAATACACTACAAGGTGGCTTTCAGAAAAGTCTAAGCTGTTCGTTCACGTCATTTTTGGTTCGTGAGTCAATATTTAGTGCTATTGAAACTAACTCTAAATTGTAGGCCTACTCCTGTTACCTAGACGTTAAACAGGCGTTTGATAATGTGAGCCATAGACTCATCCTTAAGAAATTGTACGAACGTGGCCTGAATGTCAATTTCATAAAAATCATTAAGAATCTATTAAGCGATATATACAGCTGTGTAAGATCAGATGGACTAAAATCAGACTGGTTCCCTATAATGAAAGGCGCTAGACAAGGCCAAATAGTTAGCGCAATTATGTACTTAATCTATATAGATGACTTAATGAACTATCTCGGTGGGTGTAAAGATTGTTTTAAGATTAATGACGTAAAATATGGTTGTCCAACAGTCGCTGATGATATGATGACGATGTACTTTACTAAAGCTGGACTTCAACGCCTTATGGACATTTGTTATGAATATTCAGTTTCACATCACTACCAGTATAATGCGTCTAATTGTAGTGTTATAGTGTACAATGAATGTAAATCTGATTATGATAAATCTGATAGAAAATGGAATATTGGTCCAAACGTAGTTAACGAAGGAAAGAGCTACGTTCACTTGGGTATCTCTAATGACAAGAATTTGTCATTAGACGATTCCGTAAATGAATGCTGCTCTAAGTTAAGGAAAACATATTTTAGCCTTAACGATTGTGGTATAAGTAGAGAAGCAATGCATCCATCCTCGCTTAAACGAATATATGAATCTGTTGTTCTTTCCAAAGCATAATATGGTAGCGAACTATGGAACAATTTGTCAGAAACTCATTTACAGTCTTTGGAAAGAGCACACAGACAGTGTATTAAACATATGCAAGGCTTTCACAAACAGACGTCGTCTGCTGTAGCTTCTATTTGTATTGCTGTAACGCCTCTAGAGACATATATAGATAAGCGTAAATTGACTTTGTTCGGACAATTATGTAGACTGGGACCTGAAAAAAGGATCAAAGCTATGCTTAATACCAGAATGGTAGCTTTCATGCATAGGCCGAGCAAAATACTCGGCTCTATGCCGGATATATACAGAATTCTGGGTAAATACGGGTTAAAAGATATCATGAACCAATATCTATCAACTACTCACTTTCCAAACAAATACGCTTGGAAGAAAATGGTCAAGCAATCAACAGAAAGAGTCGTCAAAATTCAACTTTTCTCGTCGTTAGATAAAGTTGAAAACACCATTTCATTTAGTAAGATGCAGTCTGATTTTAGCATATGTAATATATGGTACTTTACAAAGTTGTATAGAGATTACCTTAAATACGGATATACAGTCATGCACGCTGTATGTAGATTCTTCTCTAGAAAATATGATCTGATTTGTACATTGTGCGGAACCAATACCGAATGCATTATAACGCACTTGATATTCTTCTGCAGAATCAACGAATCTTCACGTGAAATCCTATGGAGAAAGCTTTTTGTTATCCTTAGAGAAAAGAGTTACAACTTTCTTTTGACCCTTTCCCCCGAGGATCAATTTCTACAGCTAATCTCGGGTTGTTCATCAATGCAAATGAACGAGCATGAAAGAGTGGGCTGTTTCAAAGTTATCCTGAGATGCGTACATGAACTGACTAGAAGCATGTCAAACTTTATATGATATTCAACTGTTTTAAATGTTTGTACTACAATCGTATATTTCAGAGAATTCAAGATAAATGAACAATGGTCTGTTGGAGCAAATGAGTAAACACATAGTTCAATCTCAAATACGCTTCTAAAACAGTCATACCGACGGCCAACTGTCCTTTGATTTCGATTAACCATTTCCCGACAGTTTATTGATAGAGAAAATATCTATTTGGAAGAAGGGAGAAGATGCGGATTATCAATATTTTCTTCTTTTACTTGAATGTTTTTCCATGCCTTTCCCGATAGGAAGCGTCATAACCCAGTCTTGTTCGGGAAGGGGTTACTAAAGGATAGTTTAATACTGGCTATCGTCTATGATGAGATTATCGCAATACATTATTGTACATACACCTAGAAATCGATCCATGGATCTATTCCATGATGGATCCATCGACCGCTATTTGTTTTCCTTGATGTTCGTTTCGCTAAGGAAATTCCACAATCCATTCATTCATTCATTCATTCATTCATTCATTCGTTCACCCACTCACTCATTCATTCATTCGTTCACTCATACATTTATTCATTCATCAATTCATTCATTCGTTCACTAATTAATTAATTAATTAATTAATTAATTAATTAATTAATTAATTAATTCATTCATTCATTCATTCATTCATTCATTCATTTACCTACCCATCCATCATACGCTCATGCTCCAACCCATCCATCAATTATAACTATGTACTTATAAATGTAAATAATCCAAATTTATACAGTTAGACATTTTGTATGTAAAAAATCATTTGATTCATGTTTCATGTATATATGATATTATGTATGTTCTATGTTAACCCATATTTTGTGAACAAATTCTCTCCATTATGGAGGTAATAAAGATTATCTAGGAGTATAAGAACACTTAAAATGTTTAGGAAAACGGAAAAATACCATTAACCTCTATTGGAGATTATTATATCAGAGCTCGTGTGGGAAAGGGTTAAGAAAATCCCATTCGATTTAGCTTTTCCCATTCTGTAAAGCACAAAAGCCAGACCTGTAATTTTAACCATTTCCCGTAAAAGACAATTACAAGTATTAAAAAATAACTTGATAAAAAATCAGAACAGAAATTTGATGTAAATAAGAAAGGAAAGAAAATGTAGAATTTAAATTAGAATACACGCAATGTCGACATTTTAAGATTCATAAAACATCGGATTTTTTTTCGAGACGCGTCGTTACGTATCCGAACCTTTTCGGGCGCGGTCGTAAACATTCGGCCGTGGAAAGTTCCACCGCCGAATGTTTTCGACGTCCCCCGAATAATTCCGACGTCGCGCGAATCTCATTAGGGGTTGACTACGTTCACAGGAAAGAGAAAAATGCTGATGTCAAAACATATTTGAACCTCTTTTCTGCATGGTTTCTTTTTTCATGATAAGAGACTAAAACTTAATTTGCATGTGACAATAAGTTTAGAGTTTGAATAGACACATTGTTTAAAACTATTCATTTTACAAAAGATTGTACCAGTCTTCGTTTAGTTATTGTACAAGCTATACTTGGTTACTTGAAACTAGCGATATGTGCTCAGAAAAAGTGCTAATCATGATTGAGGAGAAGTGTAACATAGAAAATGCTAGAAACGATATCAAATTACACAGAGCTCATAGAATCGGTAAATTTGTGAAGGATAAGATCAGACCAATAGTGGCAAAGTTTGCATATTACCAAGATAGAGAAAAGGTTAGAAAATGTGCCGATAAGATGGAAAGGCCATACGGCATTTCCCAACAATTCCCGAGAGAAATAGTTTTAAAGAGAAAACGACTCTATACAGTGTTAAAAAAGGCTAGAGAGGAAGGCAGAGAGGGTTATATCTCATACGACAAACTTTATATTGACGGGCAATTGTACAGGGAACCAGGTAATCGTAATTAGGACAAATGCGGGAGCCAGCCCAGTATAAAATGCCTTTCGTGGAATATCGAAGGGCTGTCAAAGCAAAAACTACAATCAAAAGATTTTCTCGATATTATAAACCTATATGATATAATTTTTCTAAATGAGACATGGTCATCTAAATATTCGCAAATAAATATAAATGGTTATAAAACAATTCATTCCTACAGGCATTTTCGCCACAAACGAGCGAGGAGAAATAGTGGTGGCTTAATAGTGTACGTTAAAAACAGTGTAGCAAAAGGAGTCAAATTGGTAAAAAATAGTGTAGACGCAATAATTTGGATTAAAATAGATAAGTCCTTTTTCAAAATAGAAGACGATTATTACTTTTGTTCGGTTTATATACCACCAGAAGGTTCACCTATTCATGCTTATTATGAAGATGATTTGTTTTCAATATTAGAAACAGATATAATACATTTTCAATCAAAGGGTCCTGTATTTTTAACGGGTGATTTTAACGCTCGTGTTGGTACAAAACATGATTATGTGGCGCATGATCGGCCAATTCGGGATCATGATCAGACCCCGATATTGACCTACCACGTGCAACATGTGACAGAGGCCACAATAGACACGGTAACTCTTTGATTGAACTATGCAAGGCAAACAATTTACGAATTGTAAATGGTAGACTCGGAAAAGATGCAAACATTGGTAAAAATACGTGTTATACCCATAATGGGGAAAGCACAGTTGATTATTTGATAACACAATTTGAAAATTTCAATTATGTTTACGACTTTATCGTACTAGATTTTAACATTCTTTCAAACCACGCCCCCATCAATTTTAACATCGCAGTTCAAACGGTAATCGAGTCTCGAACTCGAGAACCGTTCACTATTTACAAATGGAATGAACAGTACAAGCAAAATTTTGTCGACGATGTATCACGTGACATTGCTGGATTAACCAATCAAATTCACGCGAGCAATGGGGAAGGGTGTGACTCTGATCAGCTGGTCAATGATTTCACACACTTTCTCAATGCCCGGGGTGAAAAATATTTTTGTAAGCGTTTCAATAATAAATCACATTCATTTACAAAACATGAAAAATGGTTTAACGAAGAATGTAAAAATAGAAAATTACAATACGAAGAAGCTTTGAGAAATTATAATTCTAATAAAAATCCAGAAAATAGATCGGAATTTCTAAAAAGGAAAAAGGATTATAAAAAATATTGTAAAAAGGAAAAGCGTAAATATAATCAGAAAATTGCCGAAAACTTGCACGAGTTGAAAAATAAGAGTCCAAAAGAATTTTGGAAAACTTTTAAAAAACAAAAAAATGCCGAACCTTCTGATGATATCAGTATAGAATCTTTTTTCACGCATTTTAAAAATTTAGCCAATCAAAATAATGAGAATAATAGCACAGAAGATGAAGAATTATTGGAAAACTATGACCAAGCTTCAGACAATAATTTTAGTCCGTCTGATGAAATCAAATAGGGGGGCTATTTAAGGAGTTCGCTGCACCCCCCTAGGTACCAAGGTTGTTATATACCATTTTAAAGCTTGAAATATGCTGGATACGATGCACGATGTTGTCAAGTTGTAAACCTGTGCAGCCCCCGTGTAAACTCACAAATGTGTGGGTGGGGTAAGACAACACATAAATTGTTTGAAATGCATTTGTCAAATAGAAATCGTCTTTGACCCAATAACTTAGGAATGTACTCTTTCCAATTCATAGAACCACAATCAAATAAACCAGAAGCGATATACAAAAGACATTTCAATCAATTTTACGCAGAAATAATGTTCAAATATCTCGTCAATTTGCATATGGTGGGTGGGGTAATTTATGCACAGTAAAATACTTAGCCACACAAACAAATATTCATATTATTGTTCCATGAAACGTTTGCACAACCGTTTTTAGATTGAATACAATTTATTTCGGTCTTGGTAAAACATCTGTACCAAATATTTAAACAGATTTAAACAAGACACAGTTCTAGGCTTCTCTTGAAAATGGCCCCTCTTTCCCTGTTTCTTACAACATAGTCCGTCTAATTCTTTGAAATAAGAGGGCATTTTAAGGACAGCGTTTCACCCCTAAGCATCGATGTACCAATGTTGTTATATACCATTTTAAAGCTTGAAATGTGCTGGATATGATGCACGATGTTGTCAAGTTGTAAACCCACGCGGGTCCTGTGTAAAAACAAAAATATGTGGGTGGGGTAAGATAATATATAAATTACTTGAAATACAATTTTCAAATAGAAATCGTCTTAAACCCAATCACGTAGTAATGTACTCATTCGAATTCATCAAATTACTCTGGAGTAAACCAGAAGAGATACACAAAACACATTTCAATCAATTATACGCAGAAATAATGCTCAGATATCTCGTCAATTTGTATGTGGTGGATGAGATGTTTTATTAACAGTAATATACTTAGCCACACAAACAAATATTCGCATTGATGTTCTTTGAAATCGTCTGTATAACAGATGAAAATTATTTGGAATTAATACTTCACTCTATATCTTGACACATACATACAAGACACAGTTCTAGACTACACTTGAAAATCCCCCCCCCCCCCCCTATATCCTACAACATAGTCCATTAGATGAAATCACACAAGGGGTTATTGAAGGAGTTGCTGCATCCGACCCCGTACCAATGCTGTTATATATCATTTTAAAGCTTGAAATGTGCTGGATACGATGCACGATGTTGTCATGTTGTAAACCTGTGCAGGTCCCGACTAAACACACAAATATGTCGGTGGGGTAAGAAATGCATTTGTCAAATATAAATCGTCTTAGATCCACTCTTTGTGAAGGTTCTTAATCGAATGCATGCTGTTATGATTTCCCTGTAGCTTACAATAATCTCTGCTTTAACCATTCATAGTCAGATAGTAAAACTTAATTTCTATGGATCACAATCCTTTCAAGAGCATCCACTGAAAATATTTTAGCATTCTTTGATATAATAGATATATTGATTGGTGGATCCAAAAGATTTCACTGTGATATCACTGGACAACACACTAATAATATGATAGCCTTCAAGATGGCGGCCAACAGTAGATATACACATGGAATAGATACACAGAACATTCATTTTTATTCTGACTTGATCTGGAAAATGAATACAAATAATTTTGATGACAGTAAAGATTCACACAAAAATGAATATTTAAACATTAAATAATGGTTAATAAGAGGGACGTAATTAATTTCTGAATGGCCCCTTGGGAGTAAAACACCTTCATGGGCTTAGCAAAAAATCTCTTTTGGAGAATCGTTTTGTTAAGTTCATGTTTCCACTCTCTCAGATTATTCTGTAAATTTCTTGATCTTTATCTATCTTTTATAAATTTACTAAAAAGGGGGCACAATTCAGATATTGTGATCAAATGGGCCTTCTATGTCCTTATCGAAGATGTTGCAATTTAACTCTTTTAAGTTTTGCACTTTCAAATAAATCAGACCATTATATCAAGAGTTTACTGTCCTCGAAAAATTTCTAAGATGCTTTTTTTTAACAAATCTCGGATACCTACACATGCTACAATGTGTTTAACTTCTATTACAAAATCTTAAAATTCAATTCGTGATACAGCTGACCGAATGCAGTCATTTCATTGATTCTCTCGTCACTTATTTAGGGAAGATTCAACCAAAACGGTCCTTAAAAGAGAGCTCTTATCTGATTGTACGGATCGATGTAAAGTTTCTGATGCTGTTTTCGTCTGTTAATACAAAAGATTAGTAGCTATTTTCTATAGGGGACGAAATGGTGTGAGTTAGCTGGGTCTTCGATGATGGTTTTGACCAATCTTTAACAAAGTTGGCTAGACGGTGTTGATCATACGACCTAGGGCATATACGAGCAAGGGCCGTTTTTTTTATATTGTAACTCCATGTAAGCATACACCGCCATTGTGGTCTCTCGTCATTAATTTGTATGATATAATGTGAGATGTATATCAAAACTCATTTGATTTGGAATTCTGAAGAACGGGAATTCAACACTATAAAAATGCAAAACTTGATAACACTAGGTTACTGTTTTGTCACAAAATTGAGGATGATTAGGGCATTGCTCATAGATGTTAATTCCATTGGGTTTTTTTTATATATATATGTATAGTTTGTCTTTATTTTTCTTCATTTCTAAACTTATATATGGTCTATGTCTATTGCAATTATATATCTTAAGTTGTTTTCTCCATTTATCCATCTGAAACAATTACATTATACTTTTGGCTCCTCTTTTTAATTTGGTCATTAACATTTTGCTACATCAATCTTGTGTACCACAACTAGTTTGTCCTATTTTTAACGACATAATTGTTACAAACCTTTATTATTTGATTCAAGATCTTTATAATAAAATTCTTCTTTTTAAGCTTTCCATGGACATTCACACTGAATTCCAGTGATGCTAATAACTATGTCTCGTCGAAATTAGGATTCACAATTTTAGAAAAAAAACTGGCTTTGACAAGTATCATAGTAACAGCAGTAGTTTTAGTTGAAAAGTTTTTAAGGCTAATTGATCAGATTATGTAGAATAATATACTTTTATGATTCCCCATCTTATGGTGAAAAGTGTACCTATCATAGAAATATTATAATGATTATATTGTAACGGTTATTTTATAACGCAATGGCTTTCGTAATAATTTCGTCAAGCCATGCGTTCAAAATATAGTTTTGTAAACTAATAACCATCACATTTCATCTGTTCCATCGAATTTGGATTACTACTTTGAATATATTTTGTTCTGGAAGTTTAGGTCCGAATCGGATAAATAAATCCCAATACATCTCCCACTCAATTAATGAATATATCGTTTTCTCATTAACGACAATGTATAAATTCTTATGATATATTCAACCTTGATAAGCATTGTAATATCCATATTATTTAAGACGTATTCTCATTTTGTGCCATTAGGTACCAGTCTCGAATTGACTTTGTTTGAATTAGCAAAACTGACGTTTCAGACTTCATTTTACCACATAATTTACAAATATAAACAAATTCTAAAAACATGTTATAATTAGTTAAATAGCTATAAAGTGACTGAGGCCTATGGTTACCATAAGCACTACAGCCATCATGATTATAAGCTGTCATTGTGCGATTATGTGCACCGATAGCACATCTTTGGTGTGATCACCACAAAAAGAATCTCTGTAATATTTTCTTCTGATCACAATGTAATCGTTATTAGATTGAGACTGATAACTCCAATTCTTGAGTGAACAGTCCCAATAAGCACCCATACTGCCAACAGTTTTGACGAATTTTCTTAAACAAAAAGTATTTACAAGTGCATCTTACATACATACAGTCTAATTTGAAGCTTTAAAACATGTTTAGTTTCCCCCAATCTAGGATAAAACGTCGCTATTTTTTTTTCAATTTCACTGGCCCAGGGCACAGACACAAAATGTAGCAAGACTCTGAGTCCTGACATCACTTTCTGTTTCATAAGAATTTAGTTTAGTTAATTTTTAAATTCTTAAGGTAGAATCCTAGAGAAAGTTGAGTCCACTTTCAAAAAATTATGGATCCGTCATTGCCATTTTCTTGGTGAAATCGATTGGAATGTGTTTTGTATATCACTTCCGGTTATTTCAATCACAATGCCATACATTTGAGTGAGAAAATTTCTAAAAGGTTCGGTTTAAGACAATTTATATTTGACAAATGCATTTCATTTTTTGTCTTACCCCACCCACATATTTGTGTGTTTACACGCGACCTGCATAGGTTTAAAGCTTGACAACATCGTACACTGTATCCAGCATATTTCAAACTTTAAAAGGGTATATTACAGCATACATCGGGATGGGATGCAGTAACTCCTTCAATAGCCCCTCGTGTGATATCATTTAACGGACTATGTTGTAAGTTACAGCGGGGGGGGGGGGTCAAGCGCAGTCTTAAAATGTGTTTTGTATATATCTGTTAGGATATAGGGTGACAGTATTTAACTAAGATCCAAATAAGTTGTATTTAATCTGTAAACGGTTGTAAAAAGTTTTCACAGACAAATAATGCGATTATTTGTTTGTGTGGCTAAGTATATTATTGTTTATAAAACAGCCCATCCACCATAAACAAATTGACTCGGCTTATAAACAATTGAAACGTATTCTGTATATCCAATCTGGTTTATTTGATGATAATTTTATGAATTTGAATGAGCACAATCCTAAGGTTGGGTTTAAGAAAATTATCATTTGGCAAATGTTTTTCAAGTAATTTATTACCCCACCCACATATGTGTTTATTTGCACGGTACCTGCACAGGTTTACAACTTGACAACATCGTGCATCGTATTTGGCATATATCAAGCTTTAAAATGGTATATAACAACCTTTGTACATCATGGGTAAGGGGTGCAGATAATTCCTTAAATAGCGCCCTTATTTAATATCATCTGACGGACTATATTGCAAGATACAGGGAAAGAGGAGGCATTTTAAAGATCGGCATTGATCTGTGTCTTGTTTATATCTGTTAAGATATTGGATGAAGATGTTTTACTAAGATCCAAATTAGTTGTATTTAATCTATAAATGATTGTACAAAAATTTCACGGAACACTAATGCGATTTTTTGTTTGTGTGGCTAAGTATTTTACTGTGCTTAAATTACCACTCCCACCATATGCAAATTGACGAGATATATGAGCATTATTTCTGCGTATGATTGATTAAAATGTGTTTTGTGTATCTTTTCTGGTTCATTAGATAGAAATTTGATGAATTCGAATGAGTACATTACTACGAGATTGGGTTTAAGACGATTTCTATTTGAGAATTGTATTTCAAATAATTTATATGTTATCTTACCCCACCCATATATTTGTATGTTTACACAGGACCCGCGTGGGTTTACAACTTGACAACATCGTGCATCGTATCCAGCACATTTCAAGCTTTAAAATGGTATATAACAACATTGGTACATCGATGCTTAGGGGTGAAACGAAGTCCTTAAAAAGCCCACTTATTTCAAAGAATTAGACGGACTATGTTGTAAGAAACAGGGAAAGAGGGGTCATTTTCAAGAGAAGCCTAGAACTGTGTCTTGTTTAAATCTGTTAAAATTTTGGGTAGAGATGTTTAACCAAGACCTGAATAAATTGTATTCAATCTAAAAACGGTTGTGCAAACGTTTCATGGAACAATAATGTGATTATTTGTTTGTGTGGCTAAGTTTTTTACTGTGCATAAATTACCCCACCCACCATATGCAAATTGACGAGATATTTGAACATTATTTCTGCGTAAAATTGATTGAAATGTCTTTTGTATATCGCTTCTGGTTTATTTGATTGTGTTTCTATGAATTGGAAAGAGTACATTCCTAAGTTATTGGGTTAAAGACGATTTCTATTTGACAAATGCATTTCAAATAATTTATGTGTTGTCTTACCCCACCCACATATTTGTGTGTTTACACGGGAGATGCACAGGTTTACAACTTGACAACATCGTGCATCGTATCCAGCATATTTCAAGCTTTAAAATGGTATATAACAACCTTGGTACCTAGGGGGGTGCAGCGAAATTATTTTTTACCTGGGTCATCAGACGGACTATTTGAAATACGAGGAATTAGATGAGCATATTACACAGAGTGAGATCAGAAAAGCTTGTAATTCTTTGAAAAGAAATAAAGCTTCTTCGTTGGATAACATTTTCTATGAATATTTTATTGAATGCATTGATGTTATTTTAGAGCCATTACAATTAATGTTTAACTATATTTTAGACTCACAGTGCTTTCCTTCGTCATGGTCGAAGGGTTTAATTATACCGATACACAAAAAGGGTGATAGCTCTGACCCAAACAATTACAGAGGAATTACTTTAACGAGTTGTTTCGCAAAATTATTTATGTCTATTATTAATGAACGCTTGAAATCATGGTCTTTGAAAAATGACATAATTACAGACGCGCAATTCGGTTTCAAACAGGATTTTAGTACTTTAGATGCTATTTTCATTTTAAATTCTTTTATCGAGCAAAAGTTTGCTTGTAAACAAAAATTATATTGTTGTTTTGTAGACTTTGAAAAGTGTTTCGATAAAATAGACAGGAATGCACTGTGGGTAAAACTTATTCGAAATGGTATTAAAGGTAAAATATTCAATATACTCAGATCTATGTACAATGAGATAAAGTTATGTGTAAAACATTTAAATTCGCTTTCAGCATTCTTCGACAGCCATCTTGGATTATTGCAAGGGGAGATAAATTCACCATTTCTATTTTCATTATTCGTGAATGATATAGAATTGTTCCTCCAGGCCGAACACAACAGTGCCCTAACGCTTGATGAACTAGTTATTTGTCTGTTACTTTTTGCAGACGATTCTGTCCTCCTTTCGGAATCGGCAGAAGGGCTGCAAAAATTAATTGATAAGTTTGAAATATATTGTCGTAAATGGAGTTTAACAGTAAATGTCGATAAGACAAAAGTAACAGTGTTTAAAAAGGGGGGTACCCGAAACCCAGTTGAACATTTCACCTACGACGGTAGACCATTAGAAGTTGTTAAAAGTTTTAATTATTTGGGTATAGTACTTAGTCATGGAGGATCATTCAATCATTCAATAATGCCATTAACACTTTGGCGGGAAAAGGTCTCAAGTCGCTAAATGCGCTTTTTTCTATAACTAGCGGTAAAGAAATACCAATCAGAATTATGTTAGATCTTTTTGATACGTTCGTTTCTTCAGTCCTTTTATATGCATGCGAGGTGTGGGCATTTTCTCCGCTAGAAGCGATCGAAAAAGTCCATAGAAAGTTTATGAAAAGATTATTAGAGGTGAATCAACGGACGTGTAACGTAGCAATATATGGTGAGTTGGGCAGATATCCATTGCACATTACGATTAAGTCTAGAGTTATTATATACTTTTTAAAACTTTTTACCACCAAGAATAGAAATTGTATTTTGTCTTCAGTGATAGGAAATCAATGTAGTGAAGTCACAAGAAACACTTCAGTAAAAAATTGGTCAAATAAAGTTAAAAAGTTATTGCAAAGTATAGGATTATTTGAAATCTGGCTTTTCCCGTCATCGGTAAATATTAATCAATTTAAACATGTTTTACGTAATAGACTTAGAGACATTTATATTACAGATTGGTTTGCAGAAATGAATGTAAAAAGCTCAATGACATTGTATAGATGCATTAAGACAGAATTCGAAATATCAGAATATTTGGTTCGAATCCCTAATATAAAATATAGACACATTTTGGCCAAGATAAGAACATCATCACATCAGCTTGAAATTGAGGTCGGTCGTCATAGAAACATTGAACGAAAAGATCGAATTTGTCCCCTCTGTGATTCTAGCGAAGTGGAGGATGAGTACCATTTTGTAATGGTCTGCTCAGCCTTCACTTCGCTCAGGAAAAAATATATCAACAAGCATTATTACAAAAAGCCTAGTATGTATAAATTCAAAGCACTTTTGACAAATAGTAATTCAAAACACCTAAACAGCCTCGCACAATTTTGCATTTTAGCTTTCGATCATAGAAAATCTATTACTGATAACACTTAGAAATACTGATAAATATCCTTCCGCATTTAGACGTTTTAGACATTTCGGAATTTTTTGTATTTTGTATGTCATGTTTTTTTCGCATGTATTTGTAATTTTGTTTGACGGTGATGGACGGTTGTGTCCAAACCTTATTTGTAATAAACTCTTGTTCTTGTTCTTGTTCTTAAACACAAAAAGAGCCGCTCGGATTGGCGCCAAACTTTTTGTTATTATTAGCTCTTTACCAAACAATACATTGTTTCGATGTTCCCAATAGACAAGGCTGGAGATAATATTAAGGCAAATTGAGAAAATGTTGATTTTTTTAAAATGTTCTATCTTTGCATCAATGATTATTATTAGTCAGACTTTTTTTCGAAAAGTATTTTAACCCCAACAAAATATATGTACTGAAAATACAAGTTTACAGAGAATATTGAGAGAAACATAAAACAAACTGATTGATTGAATCGGACATTGCGTTATGGAATATGCCATTCAGATTTTTACAAAGGGGTGGGTAATTCTGCCGAATTATGTAATTGTTCATTTTTCCATTGAACCCCAACATATTATGTATAATTGTCAAGGTCTTAAAAAGAGGAACCCTAATCTGTTTTAACATGTTTAAAATCGGACATTTGATAAAATAGTTATGCCCTTTGAAGTTTTTCAAAGGATGAACTAATTCTACTAAACAATTTATTCTTCAATTTTTACCCAACAACAATTCGATGGCTTAGCTCGACGCGGTTGTAACAACCTACATGTTTATAGGCAGTTACAACCATTTAGCACTGAGCCATCGAACCGTTACATTATCTTAAACCTTCCCCTGGTTTTCAAGGCCATATTAGAAAAGGTTTTGAAAACATTGAGACAAAAGAAGAACATGCTGATAATTAGCATATTCTCCCTATGCGTAAATATTTTGTGTGCTTCATTGCACACAAATCATTTTCTTGTCATCAACTTTGTCATCTCCAAAAGCTGTCGTATTGCCTTGTTTGGAAAAGGGTTAAATGACTAGATTCGAACAAAACACATTTTCTTTTACCTCTATAAATAACAAATTTTATAACATACGAAATAGCAATTTAAAGAAAAATAACCTCACTACATAGACTATAAGATCAATAGAACTGTGAAGTGATCGATTATTAACACGATATCTCTGGTACGTGAGGAAAATGCTTTTCAAAACATTACCCATAAGAACACTCACACCATTTTACTCCTCAATATGTTTGTCGAACGTTGGGAACACGAATAATTTTTGACTGCTTAACCATGTCCAAAATTATTTAGACCTGGTGTTGATGTCATGAACAGATTTTTTAAAGATAGAGACAAAAGGATCTTAACGCACATTTTTTTCGCCTGTCACAGCTTTCAGGTTGGATGACCCTAAAGTTTTGCTGTTTGGGAAAGGTCTGAAAGGAGAGCAAAGATAAAGATAATAAATGTTAAGTCCCCCTTTTCAGGACATATTTTTTATACGAAAATTTCAAATAGTTTATGGTTAAGGGCATCTAATTTGCTACTCAAATTTGAAATTTCATCAAATTCAATGACCATTAGACTAGGAGAAATTAGAGAAAAATGTTTTTTACCTTAAGTCCCCTTTTCCCGTGAAGAGGCCTCGAATCCGAAAACCGGGAAAAGTGCATCAGCATTATGTCATAGGGAGTTCACATGGTAAGTTTCATTTGATTTGGACAAAGGGTTATGGAGAAATCGGTTACGGACAGAATGACGGATGGACAGACTGACCCACATTCGCTGCCTATTTCGTACTTTTCTTATGTGGTACATGTACTATTTTTACGAAAAAATCCTTATGTGGTACCAACCTTGGGTCATGTGACCTTGACTGGTACTTATGTTTTGTAAACTGGTACCATTTTTTTTTTTAAAAAGTTTGTAGATGTACAATGGGCACCAGTAACACGGGGGAAATACAATCAAGATCGATGGAGTTATTTCCCCTGATCCTTATTTTACAAAGAGATTTTCTATTTCGTCCTGAAATTTTGTCCATGGCATATGTAGCACTTTCCCACAAAACAATTCAAGATGACTCATTATGTCATTCTAAACACAAATACAACAACTCGTTTATGTGACTTACCACTTAAGTCAAAGTTACCACATTAGGGTTCGATGGACATGAATCATACCACATAGGACCCCAAATGTTAACATGGACGGACAGGACGGACAGACAGACAAAGCGGCGCCTATATGCTATCCCTTTTGGGGTTTACAAAACACAAGACTAAAAAATGTCCAAGTTTTAATGGGTTTATTTGCTTTTTGTGATAAATGTTTTCAAACAATCATACAACAATTATATAACACCATGTAACAAGCATGAAATGTCCTCAACCAAACTAATAAAATAAGCACTTTGACTATTCTACTTGATTTCCCCCAAATTTTAACTCTAATCATGCTGATTAACATTATATTCAAAATTTATCAATTTTATGATGGGAACGATCTTATCATGACGGTAAACTATGACTTAATTTCGGACAAACAATATTATTTTGTTTGTTTATTATACTGTAGTTATATTCTGATTTTTTTCGGGAGACAGGGCGGAGCCTAGTAAACGGTTCATTACATTTAAGCTTGAGGAGAAACAGCCTTCTCGCTTAGCGGTACATCGTCGGTATTATTGCAAAACATTATAACTACAGCGTGAATCAAACTATAGTTACGAGGTTTTATAACAACTCATTTTACAATAGAATGTTCTTTCAATTTCGAAATGTGTTCATGCTCGTGCCGCACGTTTTTCTCTTATATCAACCAAGATATCAAGAAGTAAACTCGTCGAATAACCTCTTCGCTTAGCCACACCCTGTGAGGTGAATAAAAATGGATTATACAAGATGTTATGACAACACTGACGATTTCTCAATATATGCACGTAAACCTAGTCTATTTTTAGCACAATTTTTCATTCTTATTCAAACCCATTGCTAATGGATATGATTAATCAGCGTTGACAACAGAAAGACTATACATAATTATGCCCAATCTGATCTTTATTAACACATTCCCACTCAATGACACTTTTATTTGACTCCCTACAAGATAATGACTTTAGAAAACATTGTAGAAAATGAAGAAATTGCTTGTAAAAAGCAATTACTTCTTCATTTTCCACAATGTTCTATACCCCAAAAGACACAACAAATTTTTAATTGATGTCTGCAACATCTTTGAATTTGGACCTGTGTAACTGATTGGTAATGGGTTAATACTGCCAGCTGCAAAAGCCCAAATAATCCTGAATCAGCATGGCCAAGGTTAAAAAGCACTAATTTTGACTAATCTCCCCAATTAATCCCCAATGTTAATCAACATGTGATAGAAATGAAACTAGAAGGTACCATCTGGAATTGAAAACTAGTGAAAATAAATGAAAGTGGTGCAAATACTCTGAACATGAAGCAAAAAACTTTTGCAAATTTATAGTTTACACATTTAGAAAATTTGACCATATTTTATAAATAATTATGTACATATTAATCCTTTCCCAAACGGCAAAATTTTAGGATGTTCCAATTTGAAATCTTCAGCAGACCACAAAATAGATGTTATTAAAGGTACAATTTGTGAATAATATAGCTCAGAAAACATTGAGGCAAAAGGAGAAACTGCTGGTTATCAGCAATTTCTTCTTTTGTTTCAATGTTTTCCCAAGCCTTTCCTATTAGGGATGTCAAAACCTGGTCTTGTTTGGGAAAGGGTTAAATGCACTGGTATATTGTTATTTAAAAGAAAATGTGCAAAAATTGTTACAATGATTAATTTGCTTTTCTTCATTTGCAAACCCAAGATGGCAACCCTCTAGGTGAAAGATCAATCATTTTTTGTGGTCCATTCTTTCATTTACATTGTTTTCACAGACAACAAAATGGATGAGATTAAAGATATGATTTCTGTACAAAATAACACAGAAAATATTGAGGCAAAAGGAGAAACTGCTGGTTATCAGCAGTTTCTTCTTTTGTCTCAATGTTTTCCCAAGCCTTTTTTATTAGGGACGTCAAAACCAGGCCATGTTTGCAAAGGTTACACAGTTAGGGTAAAATACACAGGAACACTACAACAAAACAAGAGGAAAAATTAATTCATAACATATCAAGTAACGACGAAAGACAATTATCATTGTCTTCAATGTTAATAGACTTTGAAATCCATATCAGATTTTTTTTTTTGGAAAAGAAAGGCAAAAAAGAAGAAGATAATTTCTTCAATTATTCCCTGTGCTACCCTTCACAAAATGTGAAATCTCTTGACATTAATTTGTGAGCTGCAACTCCTTTATATCTCAATAAGCTTATTAACCCTTTCTGAAACAAGACCTGGTTTTGATGTCCCAAAAAGAAAATGCTTGGGAAATCATTGAGACAAAAGAAGGAAATGTTGATAAACAGCATTTTCTCCCTTTGCTGAAATGTTTTCTGGGCTTTTTTTGTCTTGAACACAAATCCTTGTTGCAAGAAATTTCTTTATTTCTCATAGTGTTTTCCATAGTGTTTTTCCTAGAGGTGTCAAAAAGCGTCAATATGTGGGAATGGGTTAAGTGATCATTTTAACCCTTTCCTGAACGACAAAATTTTAGGGAGGTCCAATTTCAAAGATGCTGCAGACGACAAAAAAGATGATCACAAAAGGCCAAAATGTTTATGCTGTAGCCCAGAAAATATTGAGGCAAAAGAAGAAACTGCTGGTTATCAGCAGTTTCTTCTTTTGTCTCAATGTTTCCCAAGTCTATTCTATCAGGAACGTCAAAACCAGGTCTTGTTTGGGAAAGGGTTAAAATTGCACCTGTGTCAACAATGACGGTCAATGCATAATATTGTATTACTCATGACATTCAATATCATGCACACATACTAATAAACAGCATGATTGATAATTCCATAACCAAAAACAAAACTAGAAAGCACTTTCACGAAGAGAAAACCCTATTCTTGGATGAGCAACACATACAAACAAATATTCTTTGTGAAAAAAATACTTCACTGTCATATGACATTTTTTGCACTAAATTAAACTCAAAACCAATAAGTCAAATGCAACCATCCTTAACTCTTTCCCATACAAGACCTGGTTTTGATGTGCTTTATAGAAATAGTTTGGGAACACATTGAGACAAAAGAAGAAACTGCTGATAACCAGCAGTTTCTCCTTTAGTCTCAATATTTTCTGTGCTATATTGTACACATAACCCTTCCTAAACAACATCAAATGTGTCGTCTTAATCAGCTTCTAAATAGAACCACCCTAAAATTGTGTCATTTGGGAAAGGGTTAAAAGGGAGTGACATGGGCAGATGTTTATCTATTTTGGACTAAACAATTTGTTTGCATAATATAAATAGTACAAATCAAAAGAGTTGGTTGGTTTTGAACCAGAAAACAAAGGCGGATGTCACTCCCATTTTACGGCTGGTAGAGTAGTAAGGGTATCATGCAGTTTTTCAACAAAAACCTTGTAACTGCAGTTTAAAACAAGCTGCAATTACAAGATTTTTGTAAAAAAAAGTGACAAAACATTATCATTATGATAACTTGAAATGTTTTTACCTTTAGAAATACTTGAAAGATGAAAGAATGAGAGAAGAAAATGAGGGACTAGAAAAGGGAAGAAACTGGCAGGAAAGGGCTGATGAAATCTAATAGAGATAAACAATGTGGACCAGGAATTTGATGAAATACATTGAAGCAAAACTCATAAAGAAATGTACACACTGCCATTTGAAGAAAAGGCCATTTTCATGTCATTTAATAGAGACAAACAGAACATAGTTTTTCATTTCCATGAACATTCATAAATCTAACATCACATAAAAAATTCAGCGATTAATAAAATAAAACCAGCGCATAAATAGAGATGTTATAGGAAGTTTTTTTGTTCTAAAATTCCCGAGAAAATGAAGAAATTAATCAAGTAATGTTAAATCCCAAGGAAATGCAATTATATACTTATAACGTGATAGCAATGTTTCTCCTTACAACACTAAATTCATTCGGTAAATGTATTGGTTAATGTATCTTCCGTTCTAAATTTGAAATATCAATTGAAAACCATATGTTGTTGGTAATAATTTGAA
Source organism: Fragum sueziense (assembly GCA_963680895.1). Lineage (NCBI taxonomy): Eukaryota > Metazoa > Mollusca > Bivalvia > Cardiida > Cardiidae > Fragum > Fragum sueziense. Next base: position 2,125,828 of record OY804592.1, read on the forward strand.
TTATATTGATGATATGAGTCTAACGAGGACCAACAACTTAGGAATTGATGAACATTAAGTGAAATACATGTATTTCATTTTGAAAAGCCATCATCCCTTTTATCTGTGGCCCTGAATACAAAAACAAGGTACAATAAGTAAGTGGACTTCCTATAATTTGGAACTCAATATGATATATTATTGGCCAATGAATCTCACTTATCTTCCAAAAAGAATCAAGCAGAATTAATCTTGACTATGCTGCAGATGTCAAATTTAACCCTGATTGGTTCTAATTGAAATAACATGATACACAAAATCTAATCTAAATGCCATTCATCTAAACCCAATCAACTTTTATTTACTTTTGCCCACTTTAAGCCTCATATTTAAACCTTTCCCAAACAAAACCTGGGCCACGTTTTACTAACGATCTTACGATCATGTTTTTGTGCAAACTGTGTAACAAGCCATCTGATTGCACGAAAAATCGAATTAGGCCAATCAGGTTTGTTGTTACAAGTAATTACGCAAAACATAATTGTACCTTCGTTAGTAAAACGGCGCCCAGGTTCTGACGTCCCTAACAGAAAAGGCTCCGGAGAATATTGAGGCTACAGAAGAAAATGCTTTTTCTGTGCTATATCATACATTAACAGTACTATGTCAACGTTATTAATGATGTCTGCAGTAGGTTTTTAATTCGAACTGTCTAAATTTCAGGGCGCCAACTCAAAATTTTGAAAGAAATATAGTACTATAGGACATTTTGGAGCAAAAATATAGGACAAATATAGGACATTACTCAAGGCATCATCCTCCCAAAAGGCACCTCAAAATACATTGTTAATTTGGTTTCTCTATTGTACACCAGTTAGATTTAAATATGAAATGATATCATAACATTCATTCCATATGAGGGAATCGAGATATGCCACACACACTGTAAATGCAGTGGCATGAAAAAGCTTAAAGAGTGTGCAAACTTGAGATGCAGATTGGACAGGACAAGTAAGAAGTAGTCGCATCATTCTTCTATCTGGAAAACATGCTTTCTACAGCCTGTGGATGTGACTCGGCTTCTATAACCAGAATCAAAGTTGCATGTTTAAAGAGCTAATGACAATCCTCACATCAGCCCACCTCAATTACCAAACTTCATGCAAAATATCTTTAACCTCTCTCCGGAGCTTCATAATTAATGAAAGCGAGACATGGTCCCTTTCCTATCCAAACATGCAATGCCAGCAGCGTACTACTGATCCAGTGATTATCCGACAGATTTGTAAAATACAACAACAGGATATCTCCAATACCAAATCCAGCAAGCTCCCAAAACAATCTGACCTCTAAGACCTGGAACAAAGCTTACGGGAAAGGAGGCTTAGATGGAATAAACATGTGGAGAGATCCAATTGAGCAATTAAAACATCCTCCTCATGTGGGTCACAGGCATTTGCATATCAAGAAGGCCCAAAATGACATGGAAGCAAAAAGCTTGCTTGAAGGTATCCCACAGATGTGAACAATACTTCTACCCTTTCATGTTAAATATGAAACCCAAGAGAGTGAGAGTAAACCCTATGGTTTGGAAGAAGATAATATCTCTAAAATCTGGGAACCTACATCATAGGATTTTAATCAAAGCATAAATCAATACCAGACAACATTTCATAGCTCTGCCTTAAGGGGAGAGATAATTGCCTTGTTAAACAAGAGTTGTCCGCAGACAACGTAGCTCGCCTATACAGGAGCTTGTCACAAAATCAGCAATTTTTTAAAAGTAGGTCAAACTCCAAGGTCAAGGTCACAAGGTCAAAGGTCATGGTCACAAATGAAAGGTCTTGTCGAGATGTATCTATGTATGAAATATCAAGGCTGTATCTCTAATAGTGCCCAAGATATAGGCCAGGTTAAAGTTTTTCAAAAGTAGGTCAAACTGAAAGGTCAAGGTCACTAGGTCAAAGGTCATGGTCCCAAATGAAAGGTCTTGTCGAGATATATCTATGTATGAAATATCAAGGCTGTATCTCTAATAGTGCCTGAGATATAGACCAGGTTAAAGTTTTTCAAGTGAAGACGGGACGCGACGCTGACGCAGACGCCGACACTAGGGCTGTGACATTAGCTCCCCGGACATAAAGTCCCGGCTCGCTAAAAATTCAATTACGCAAAAATAGGGCTAGTTTTCAAAATTAAATTCAAAGTAATTACTTAAAGTATTCTGGTATTCTGGTAAGAACCTTTTGAGTTGACGCTTCACCAAAAACTTGAAAACCCTGCTTAGGATTTGGGAGAGGAAAAATGTCAAAGATTTCTCTATTTTTTTTTCTTCGTAAAATCAGGGAACCCACACCATAATTGCTAATCATCAATGCAGCAAATTGATTATTTGAAGTATGCAGAAATATGTTAGAATTCATAATTCTATATGACGATTCTACCCACAAAATTTTAAAGCTCTCTATTAAATTCAAATTTCTCTCTTCATCATTTCTGGACACCATTTATGCAGGGCTAAATTTCAATGTATGGATATAATTTTAAAATTAAAGATATGCTGATAGGAGTACAAAGTATGTTGCACAATGAAATATTTCAAAACCAGTGGTTTGTGTTTTTCTGTAAGTGTCTACAGACAGAGATTGGACAGAGAGCTGGTGATCCAATGCAATGCTACAAACTAAGCAATTTATGCTTAGGTAAGCTAAAGAGCAGCATCCTATATTTTGAATCAAAATTGATGTAGCTGATACATGTATGTCTTCATCCAGCAATTGCTTTACATAGGTAAAAAGAATTACATAGTAACTATGATCTGAATATGGTACTACAATATTTTACAGATAATTCAACACACATCACTCTGATCTGCATCTGTTTTAAGTCTATTTCTATCTTTTTTTCTTCAATTTCTTTTCCCCACTATATTATCCCATGAAAATATAGTGAAGGTGATGACTATATAGGACACCTTTTAAATATAGGACAATATAGGACAGCCATCAAAATATAGGACAAATGTAGGATATAGGACAGAAGTTGGCGCCCTGAAATTTCTGCCTTTTGGGAAAGGGTTAAGACAAAACAGAAAATAGGCTCTTTATCTATACCAAGCTGCATCAATATTACATATCAGAGAGACATATAATAACTCTCTCTACATATCCAGTGGCAGATCCAGAGGGGGTTAGTGCCGTTCAAAGGAAGCGCCCTCTGTTGCCTGATTTATATTTCATTTTCTTACATAAATCCAGTCAAAATTGTGTAATATTTGGAAAATAAACCCTCTATTTGTATTTTGAACCCCCATCACAGATAGCCTGGATCCGTCCCAGACATCAAACCACAACAAGAGCTTCGTAGAGCGGCGCATATACGCCCAAGAGGGGCTTGTCAGTAAAAATTGGCCATTTTTTCAATTCAAGGGCAGATAATTCAAATATGAAAAGTTATCAAATTTTGTTTGCACAACAAGACACCAAAGAGATTCATTGTGGCTAGTTTGATTAAATTCTGGTTGAAACTGTAGAAGTAACACACAGGAGAAAATGGGCATTTTTGAGAAAATGGGCATTTTTCCTTAAATTCAAGGGCAGATAATTCAAGAATGAAAACAGTTATCTAAATTCCGTAAGCGGTGTGCACAACTAGACACCATGGAGATTCATTGTGGCAAGTTTGATTAAATTCTGATCAAAACTGTAGGAGAAGTTGTGCACACAAGAAAATTGGCATTTTTTAATTCAAGGGCAGATAATTCAAGAACGAAAAGAGTAATCCGAATTCCGTAAGCGCGGTGCACAACTAAGCACCATGGAGATTAATTATGGCAAGTTTGATCAAATTCCGATCAAAACTGTAGGAGGAGTTGTGCACACAAGAAATTGCTAACGGACGGACGGACGGACAGACGGACGGACAGACGGACGGGGCCATAAAATAATACGACCCTTTGGGCGTATGATAAAAAGGCTGATTCCTAATTTGTCATATATTGTTTTCTCTTAGGGTTGATGGCTTTAAATAGTTTAAAGTCTAGCCTTGTTTTGACTTTTGCATTATTATACAAACTCATGTACAACTCATGTACACATTTAATCTTTCACAAATATGAGATATACTTTTGAAACAATACATGTATTGTGAACTTTAATGAATACTGAAATTCAGATTATTGGAAATATTGGTCCACTACTACTAAATTAATTATGGTACATGTTTTAGAATTAAATTAATGGTGATTTGTGGTACAAATTTATAATGAATATCAATAACATATTCTGCTAACTGATAGAATCATATTGATGGAAACATTATAAGATATAATTCATGAAACATAAATTTTAAATATCACTGCTTTTCAACAAAAATCTTGTAACTGCAGCTTAAAACAAGCTGCAGTTACGAGGTTTTTGTTGAAAAGTGACGGTATTGTAGAAAGGCCTATCAAAGTTATATATTACTTGTTCAGTTGTACATTTCATAAAGGAGCAGATTTCACAGATAGAATGTAATTTATAGGAATACAACATGCCATAATCTACCAGTATGAAAACATAAAATTACTAATGTATATATATAGGCTTTTCTACTAAATAACTTCCTTTAAAAATGTTTGAAAATATTTGAAAGTAATGAACTATTTAATCTAGAAACAGAATTGATATCAACCAACACCGATGTTTGTGAGCAAACTGAAACATGTTATTGTTGAGATTTACCATAACCCTTAACTAACAATCTAAAATTCATCTAACCCTTTCCCTAACAACAAAATTGTAGATAAGTCCAAATCAAAGGAAGCGTCAGATAACAAAATCGGTGTTACTGAATACAGCACAGAAAGTATTGAGAGAAAGAGAGAAAATGCTGTTTATCAGCATTTTCATCTCTTCTATTAATGATTTTCAATGCTGTTTTGAAAAGGTACTTCAAAACCATAGCTTGGTTGGGAAAGGTTTAAGCTTATGAGAGAGCGTAACAAAATGTTAATCTGCAGCATTTCATATTACTTTCTACATTTGAGCCAGGATCTGGAAAAAAGTCTCCTACGGCTTTAGAGCCCAACAAAGTTCAAGATCAGCCTGTACATACGCAGTCTGATCAGAACCATGTAGTTCTCCAATAGCTTCTTCATGGTTTGTAACAACCACAAGAGAGTAACAATATGGATCCAGGTCAGACTGCACCTATATGTAGGCACAACCTGATCTTGAAACATGGCTGTCTCAAATGCTATACAGGACATTTTCCAGATCCCGACTCATTTCTATTCTACTTTATGAAAGACATATTCATTATTTAGTACATTTATCATGTTCACTCCTAAAAACACTTTTTCCTATTTAGCCCTCTCTCAAATGATGATGCTCTTTGACACACCTAAGCAGTAATAAAAGATTCACGAAAGTGTTGAAGAAAAGGAAGAAAACATTGATTACCAGCATTTTCTCCTTTATCCTCAGTATTTACCTTCATATTGAACACATTTTTCAATCTGGGATTTGAATTATCTTAACCCTTTCCCAAACGTCAAAATTTTAGGGTGATCCAATTTGAAAGCTGTTGCAGACGACAGAATGAATGTTGATACGATAAAGATTTGTGAATTATTTTAGCTCAGAAAATATTGGGACAAAAGAAGAAACTGCTGATTATCAGCAGTTTCTTCTTTTGTTTCAATGTTTTCCAAAGTCTTTTCTATTAGGGACGTCAAAATCAGGTCTTGGTTGGGAAAGGGTTAATTCTTCTACAACACCTCTGCATTTTGGACAGGTTTAAATTTTGTTGTTTGGTAAAGTTTGAGTGTGTGCATTAATTGTATTGTATAACAGTCTAGGGCTAACACCATCATTTGAGCCGGGATCTGGAAAAACGTCCTTTATAGCATTTTTAAAGATTGAGTTTGAAGATCAGCCTGTTGTCAAATGCAGTCCAATATGCATCCATGCTGGTCTCTATAAGTTACTACAGGTCACGAAGAAGCTGTTGGAGAACAATGTGGATCCTGATCAGACTGTGCGTATGCACAGGCTGATCTGGATCTATGTTGGGCTCAAAAGCCTTAAGGGACGTTTTTCCAGATCCTGGCTCATTTATAAAATCCTGATTGAAGCAAAATATTCGGGATTGTCCTATAGTGATTATGCAAAATTAACTAATTACCAGACAGCAATATTTTAGACTGGTCCAAATTCAAAGGTCTTGCAGACAACAATTTTAAGAGAAGAAAATTTGGAATTTGTATATCTTTTAGAAAGAAAATATTGTGGAAAATGGAGAAATTGCTTATCCTTAGTAATTTCTTCATTTTCCACAATGTTTTCCAAGGCTTCTATATTGTGGAGTGTCAAAAAGGCATCATCTTGTTGAATTGGGATTGTCCTATAGTGATTATGCAATATCAGAAGACAGTGTGTGCAAGAAAAGTCTAAATGGCTACACATCAAGGGCTGATTAAAACTATTGTAAGAGGATATCATTGGTTACTTTAAAAAATGATGTAACTTCAGCTTTAATTATCACATTCTGGAGTGTGACCAAGGACATAGAAGTCATATGCGCTTGCAACTCTTCTATAATTACCTCTTAAATGTGTACACATTTTGACTAACATTGTGCTATAATGTATCCAAAATAAATAGTTAAAAGTACCTGAATCGACTTAGACAAAAAAAAATGGGGTATAAGCAAGGGGTTAGAACAAATCTTGCATGTGCATAAATTCTGTATGCTCCTGCAATTGCTTGTGCTAACCTCTTGAAAAAATGCAAAAATTCTAACTCATAAATACACATAGCTCAATCGGACATTGAAGGAAAAAGGAGATTACATTCATTATTAAAGTAAATTTTACGACAATATAACATTATTACTGACGATATGAGTGACCATAACCTATTACCACATTTGCCTTTTATTTCATTTCCTCTGACAACATAAGTTTTAAGTTTTCCTACTTTAATTGGTGATCTGACAATAAGATTGAATAGTCAAATTGAGCAGATAGAGTAAACCTCTGTTTATTGTAATCGCATATTATCGCCTTTGCATTCGCAAACTTTTGTTCAATAACACTTTGAATAATGTATAAACTTTTTAGAAATTTCAAAAGCTAGCTAGAGTTCTCCATCCTAGTTTTTTCTCAAAGGTTTAAAATGTATTGTATTTTAGCTACTTGATTTTTTAAAGATGAATTTTGATTTTATTGTCGAAAACTTGATTTTAACCCTTTCCCAAACAAGACCTGGTTTTGACGTCCCTAACAGATAAGGCTTTGGAAAACATTGAAACAAAAGAAGAAACTGCTGATAACCAGCAGTTTCTCCTTTTGTCTCAATATTTTCTCTGCCATATTTCACACAAACCATATCTTTAATAACATCCATTTTGTCATTTGTGGCAGTTTTTGAAGTGAATCACCCTGAAATCTTGCTGTTTGGGAAAGGGTTAAAACCCTTTCCCAAACAAGACTTGGTTTTGACGTCCCAAATAGAAATAATTTGTGAAAATATTGAGGCAAAAGAAGGAAGATGCTGGTGACCAGTTTTTCTTCTTTGGCTAATATTTTCTGTGCTAAAACATAAGTATTTTGGCCTTTTATGATCATTTATTTTGTCGTCTACAACAGCTTTCAAATTCGACTCACTTAAAATTCTATTGATCCGTAAAGGGTTAAATTTTGACATATAAATATTAGGGATGGTAACGAGTACCAATTTTAATAATCGAGTATTCGGTCACCCTTCCGATCGAGTACTCGAGTACTCGGATAAAAACGTCGTCTTTTGGTTATAGTATCGGCGTTTTCCAGCATGTTCATCGGCAATTTATGCAGCATATCTTCTGTATAAATATCTCTTTAGATGACATTTGACCTGTACTTTATTTGAGAAAAATGGACAATTGTTAGATATGTTGTGAGAATTACAGAAAGTCTTTCCATTAAACTCATGAAAAATAAAATAAAAAAAAATCCGCAAGTTTGTTGTAGTTATTTATCTCAAAAGCGTTGGTAATATTTACGCATGTTGTGAGATATACACAAGTCACTATGTAGACTTAGAGGGAGGCATTGTTAGACTTTCTTGAATTTATTTGCGTGTAATCGAGAATGGTATGCTTCTTTTTCGAGAAACAAACAGCAATACTAGAATGAAATCTTAAGAATAATACAATAATCGGCTGATCGAATATCGCATTTACCAATCAACTCCTTACGGACGTCCAATTAAAATACATCGCCCGAAATCAGAGTAAAGAGCGGCGAAGGTGCGAAAATTTATGACATTGTTTGACAGCGAGAACAATAGCTGTTGGCACTTGATTGCAAATTAGGACAGAATCGAGGGATTAGATAATGGGCGGATGACCAGGTGTTACATACTCTACCCTTTGCACGGTACAGTGTTGGAAAAGAGCGATCGATATTTTCAACAACTTGAGTTTGGAAACGATTTTTCATTTTTCTGCTGATAGTATTTTTTTCTTTCCGATTACTCGATTAGTAAAATTGGTAATCGATACTCGGACGTTCGATCGAGTACTCGATTAATCGAGTATTCATTCCCATCCCTAATAAATATCTTAGCCCCATTCACATAATTTTAGGAATGCTTGGTAAGATAATGATAATGAACAAGTGAAACAAAAATTAAATGTGGTAAAAGATCGAGAAAGCAGACTGTGGCCATTTTATTGTTTAGCAGTATCCGTTGTATCATCAGTTTTTATTTCCTTTCCTTCTGATGTTTCTGTAAGATCAGCCGGAAGCTCAGATTTATCAATTTGTTCAAAGTCGTCTGCAGTTTCCTCCCCTGAGCTATCATCTGTTGAATTATCTCCCTTGAATTCCTCTTCAACCTCCTCTGATGGTACCGGTATAAATGTGACTTCATTTTGAAGATCTAAAAATTTTCTGATTTTTTCTGCAATCTTCTGATGTTCACTAGAAATAGAAGTTTAAACAAATTAACCCTTTCCCAAACAAGACCTGGCTTTGACATCCCTAATTAGAAAGGCTTGAGAAAACATTGAAACAAAAGAAGAAACTGCTGAAAACCAGCAGTTTCTCCTTTTGTCTCAATATTTTCTTAGCTATATTGTACAAAAATCCTTTCTTTTTCAATGTCCATTTTGTCATCTGCAGCAACTTTCGAATTGAACCATCCTAAATTTTTGTTGTTTGGGAAAGAAGGGCTTTCATTTAGAGGTGGGGGGGGGGGGGGCGGGGATTTCACCCTCCTATTTGACTTAATTTTACTACAATATCCCTGCCATAGATATTATCCCAGGGAGTTCACATGTGAAGTTTCATTGAATTTGGTCCAAGGGTTGCTGAGATCTGGCTGTGGAAGGACGGACGGACACACGGACGGACGGACAGCGTGGCGGCTATATGCTCCCCCGAAATTTTTTCGGGGAGCATAAAAATGAATACATTAAATGTTACACTTAATTTCCCAATAGTTAGACCAGAAATATTTCACTACAGAAATTCTTCATTCTCAAGGAAGATTCTACTACAAGAACTATACATGAAACAGAGTTTTTAAGACTGGTCCAAATTCAAAGATGGAACAGATGATGATTTTAAGTCAATGAAATACAATTTTTTGTATTTCTTGCAATTCTTGGTAGAAAATTAAAAAAGTTGTGGGAAATGAAAAGTTTGCTTGTCATAAGTGATTTCTTCATTTTCCACAATGTCTTTCAAAACTTTTATCTACAGGCTTCAAAAGGCATCATTGTAAGGGAATGGGCTAACCCTTTTTTATATGACAAATATTTAGACTGTTCTGACTTGAAAGCTGTTGCAGACAAGACGGATTATGCTCCCCGAATAAGGCATTGTCACAAAAAAATGTATGCTATGAACAACCTTGAGAAATGACCTTGATTGATGACCTTGAATTTAGAACCAACAGACAAGTCTTGTCATAAGCAATGCACAATGTAAAATATGAAGGCTATATCTCATACAAATCAAAAGTTGTGACCAATATTAGTTTGTCAAGATGATTCTTTTGGTGAAGGCTGGGACAAATCATATTATAGTACTCCACTTCGGTACTGTGTCTTTTACAGTACTGTGTTATACAAAACTGTTCATTTGCAGAAGAAGCATCAACTACCAACTGAATGCATTGACAATACTAAAAGCAACGCCATTTACTTTAATCAGTTCTTAAGTGATTACTTTTATTGTTATTTCGCCTGCATTAGATTGCTATAGAAAAAGTTAACATGGAATGTTTTCATGTCACCATTCCTTATATATTTTTCCGAACCCATTAACGCGGTACACAAGGGAACCGCACTTCATACAAATTCTATTTGATATGTCAAGTAGAAGCCATAGATCTACTTACTCTGTTTTACCGAATGTAAAAGACTCAGTAATACCCAGAGACATCCCTGAATTAAACACAAGCACCACCTGGTGAGTGGTCCCAAAATAATTCACCTTCTCATCCTCTACACGAACTTCTATGACGTCCCCCAGCTGAGCTACAACTGTAAACAGAAAAAGAAAACATCAACTTATTCATCTAGTACCAGATATTGTCGTCCTACACACAAACTTCTATGACGTCCCCCAGCTGAGCTACAAATCAGGGGCGATTATTAAAAAAATTCTTGACAGCATTTTCGTGAAATAGGTTCCAATGCTGCATGGGCAATCGCGACCCTCAAGACTTTTTGCAACCATTTGCAACCATTTGCCGTTTGGAACGTGTTTGCAACATGATTTCGAGCATAATACAGTGACTGCCATATTGTATGTGACAGTAAATGCACATAAATGATGTCATCAAAACGAATCAATCCTTCTGCTTATGTTATAATTAAAGTAAAATATACTGTCAATCATCGGTAAATCACGTCAATTTTTTTATCTGATAAAATCTTATCACATTTATGACGATATTATTGACTTTTGAACTCTGTTTCAAATATTTTTCCAGCGTAGATTTAAAAAGTTGTTTGGTGTGCTTCCGTTGTTATGTTTGCGGAGTGATATGGAAGAAATTCTCCCATGACGGCTACTGTAATACGTTCGTGCGGATCTTGAAAAATTATAAGATCCAAGAATATTCGAATGGCTGCATGGGCAGGATGCTTCCAGTATACCCCCCCCCCAACTTAGTTTGAAATGGTATAATCACATTTAAGTCCTAACACAGACCTCAAACACTCTGACTTAGAATACACTTACTGACATTACTAGTACCAGTTATAGGGTAGAGTACTAGCTCCCAGGCACTATATTTTCTTAATCGAATCTCTCCTGTTTTCTTATCAAACTCACACTCCTGTAAAACACAACATGCATATTAATAATGTTATCATCAACGACAATTAGCCAATCTGAAGTGAAACCTCAGTGGTGATTTCTGAGAATTATATCATTCTTATTGACAGCTGTATTGATTAATTGATTAATTGATTTCCTATCAACCCATTACCAAACGACAAATTTTCGACTGGTCCGAATTCAAAGATGTTGCAGACGACAATTTCAAGTTAAGAAAAATTAAAATCTATTGGTCTGTTTGGAAAAAAACATTGTGGGAAATGAAGAAATTGCTTGTCACGAGCAATTTCTTCATTTTCCAAAGTGTTTTCAAAAGCCTTTATCTTTAGGGGAGTCAAAAAGAGTCAATGTGTGGTAATGGGTTAACTCGGCTGCCTAAGTCTTTTACTTTCCTTATTCAATTCATTATCAAAATCACTTAATCAATTAAAGTCACTTAATCATTTCTTTTCCTCAATTTGTCCAATTATTATCAAACTTTTTTATTTGGATAATTCATCAGTTACTAAGGCCCTGTCTCATCTCCCAGTCTTCCATACATGTACATGAAATGCCAACAAAAACACCACCAGTTATATACATAATCTTCCATATGATTGTGTAACAGTATAAAATTGATTACTTAATCAATCAATGTATCAATTAATCAAACAATTAATCAATTAAGGCCCTATCTTACCTCCCAGTCTTCCATACATAAAATGCCAACAAAAACACCACCAGTTATATACATCATCTTCCATATGATTGTGTCACAGTATAAAATTGATTACTTGATCAATTAATTAATCAATCAATTTAAAATATATCAGTTAATCAATTAAGGCCCTATCTTACCTCCCATTCTTCCATACATGAAATGCAAACAAAAACACCACCAGTTATATATATTATCTTCCATATGATTGTGTCCACTGTATAAAATTGTTTACTTAATCAATTAATGTACATGTATCAATTAATCAAACAATAAATCAATTAAGGTTCATCTTATCTCCCATTCTTCCAGACATGAAATGCCAACAAAAACAGCACCAGTTATATGACGCAATCCCAGTTAAAGGGGACAATTGATGTCTCTGGCCTTTAATATGTTCTAGCTGCAAAAAGTCAACATTATATAAATGCCCACCACATTTATTTTCATCCAACACCTATAACTAAAAAAAATATCTATAATTTACGTTCGTAAGAACTCCATTTCTTATGAAAATCATGTGACAATCAAACTAGGGGGTACGAAAAACCGATGTCTCCGGGTATAAATTCTAACTTTCAAACCAAAAATGTCAATTTCAACAATAAATTATCCTAACAGAACAGTCCTTATCTTGTACAGAAAACATAGAGCTCCAAAACGATACTAAGATATATATAGAAAATGTAATCCAAAATTCTTAGAACAGTCTCGAGTCCCTGTCTCCAAAATTCAAAAACGTACGGGACACTTTCTTTAAAGCATAGAAACACTGACATAAATCTACATTTAATGCATTAATCTAGCGTAATCTACTTTAGTATAAATATATATTATCAAAGAGAAGTCGTATTTTGATATACCTTTGTCAATATTTTTAAAAAATCAGCACCTTTCTTAAACAATTCACCGTAATTTTAACCCTGTAACGTATGAGGCACGAACTAAAGTAACTGTAGCTAAAAATGTGTAACTATAAATAGTTTTATTCCTCAAGTAACATCACTATTCGAAGTGTCTTCAAATGTGATAAAAAGAATTATGCTGATTACTATAATAGCATTGATACAGCAGGCCAAATAAAGTTGGGTACACATTGACAAGAGGACCATGATGGTCCTATATCGCTCACCTGAACCTAAATGATATGAGCAACACTTTTGTTCAATTCAATTAATATTCATTAATTCAAGACTGAAAAAGAACTTATGGTCAATAAGGTTGTGAAAATCTAACTCATCCAAGATCTAAATTATGGTGCCAAACATTGTAAAGGGCTCCAGATAAGAGGGGGTGGTGACTTTTCAAACAGCAATAATGCTGTCAGTGATCATCCAACCCTATGTTGTAGGTACATGTACTCATTTGTATCGTCTCGTCGAGACGATTCAAATGAGTACCCACAACATAGGATTTGAATTCGAAAAAACAATGTTAGTATGTCTTCACCTCCACATATCTGTAGCCCTGATTGTATCCAAGTTTTGTCTTGATTGATAAATAATTGTAGATTCTAGAGTATAAACAAGGTCGAAAACAGCCGAAAACAATAATTTTGTCAATTTCAAGGGCACAAAACGCTAGACTTTCTGATCAGATCCGACTGAAAATCAATCTCATATGAGATCTTATGGTTCCCAACATTGTGTCCAAGTTTTGTATAGATTGATCAAATAATTGTAGATTCTAGAATGTAAACAAGGTCGAAACCAGCCGAAAAATGGCAATTTTGTCAAATTCAAGGGCACATAACTCTCAACATTCTTGTCAGATCAGACTGAAAATCAAACTCATCTGAGATCTTAAAGTTCCCAACATTGTGTCCAAGTTTTGTCTTGATTGACCCTTTCCCACACATTGGCGCTTTTGGATGCCCCACAAAATAAAGGCTCTGGAAAACATTGTGACAAACAATTTCTTCATTACCCACAATGTTTTCTACCAAGAAAGACCAAAAAAAGTCAAATTTTGTTCAATGGAACTTGTCGTCTGCAACACCTATGATTTTGGACTAGGCTAAAATTTTGTTGTTTGGTAATGGGTTAATAAGAGTGTAAATCTATTTATATCCTCTATCAAACTAGATAACTCTACTTATACTGAAGTAAAATAGTGTCAGAGTTCCTTCCCTTAGAATCTATTTATATCCTCTATCAAACTAGATAACTCTACTTATACTGAAGAGAAGTAGTGTCAGACTTCCTTCCCTTAGATTAACTCTTTTTTGAATACAGCAAAAAAGTGGCAATTTTGCCCAATTCAAGGGCACATAACTCTCATCTTTCTGGTCAGATCAGACTGAAAATTGACCTCATCCAAGATCTTATGGTCTCCAACATAAGGTCCAAGTTTTGTCTTGATTGATCAATAATTGTAGATGCTAGAGTGTAAACAAACTTAAAAACAGCATTTTTTGACATTCAAGGGCAGATAACTCCGCACTTTCTGGTCCGATCAGGCCCATAATCGAACTTGTTCGACAACTTATGGTCGTACTTGTTTTGGCCAAGTTTGATCAAGATTGAGTAACTTTTGTGGATGCTAGAGTGTAAACACCCCAAATGTTGACGGACGGACGGACGGACGGACGACGGACAAAAAGTGACCACAATAACTCACCTCGAGCACTTCGTGCTCAGGTGAGCTAAAAAGTGACGTACGAGTCCATAACGTTCGAGGCAATTTTTAGTTTTCAGTTTTTCAATTGCTGAAGTGGAACGTTTCCTGTGCTTTATTTGTGTGTTTTGGGTTCCTTAAGGACTCAAGTTTAAGCAAAATAGACTTTTAATGCACATAATAGACTGTACACATACTCGTACTAGTCTCGTACGTTATGGTATTATAATTACGCTTAATTGATACTATTTTTACAATATTGAGGAAAGTTCCACAAAATATGCCGGTTTTTGTTGATATGTATAGGAATATATTCATACCCATATAGTTTACACTAGATTGATGCATTAAAATAGATTATTTCAGCGTTTCTTACCTTTATAAAAAGTGTCCCGTACGTTTTCGTATATTGGATCCATCAGAAGTAAGAATGTCTAGCAAATTTTGGATAACATTTCACTTAATTAAGAAGTTATTCCACATACCTCATGTGTCAAAACAAAACGAACATCTCAACTTTTATAAATTGAAATTAATTTGGCTAAGAAGTTTTAATTTGTAAAACAACACACCCAGATGGCTTATGAGTTGTATTTATTTTCATTTATTCATTTCATTATAATTCTTTTGACAAAGTGTCTGGCAAATGGATATTGCCTGATAATATTATGATTTGATTGAAAAGGTAATAACACAGAGGCTGTGATGTTAAAGAAAAGAAATCATATTACGTACGGGACAAGCTCTAGTTACGTTCGGGACAGACCAGTTTAAAATAATTGCTGATTTGTAATAAGTTATTGACATTCCATTTCCGTATATCGATTAAGGGAATAACTCATTGCTTTTGTTAAACAATACGAGAGAAAATTAAAGGCTGTTTGGTGTATTTTAGAAGAGTTGGAAGTAGTCAACGTTCTAAAATAAAGGAATTGTAGAAGGATGGCCGTTTTGTATTTTCATTCGCATAGGTACAATTCGCCATTTTCACCCATATTTTCAATTGATTCACATTTTTCAAACAAATACTCATTAAAATGTATCGGATTTATTATTCTTTAGGTATTACTTAATGTGAAATTAGACACACATTTCACAAAGGGGTCTATTTAAAATACATAGTTTTTATGCACACATTTGATCATTTAACAGTCTGTAAATCCAAAACTAGGCAAGCCCAGTTGACAAAACTAGAGAAATATGCGCAGAAGATGTGATCCATGAAGAAAATGTGTCCGGAATGGATAAAAATCGAAAAAAAATTAGTCAATTGTCCACTTTAACTGGGATTGCGTCATATACATAATCTTCCATATGATTGTGTCACAGTATGAAATTGATTTCTTGATCAATTAATTAATCAATCAATTAAAAAAAGAGCCGTCACAGACGGATTATGCTCCCCGAATAAGTGTTTGTCACAAAATAAAAACTATCATACATTAAGCCCCCTTTTCCCATGACAGCTTTTTTGTACACACATTATTTATAGAATATGGTCTAGAACATCCTATTTATTACATGAGCACAAAATTTCATTAAATTCTGCCCATTAGATGAAGAGAAATAAGAGAAAAACTAATTTTTAAACTAAGGCCCCTTTTTCCATGACGCAGCCTTAAATTTACAAACGGAGGAAAAGGTCCCTAGGTATTGACCCAGGGAGTTCACATGTGAAGTTTCATTGAATTTGGTCCAAGGGTTGCTGAGATATGGCTGTGGACGGACGGACGGACGGACACACGGACAGACAGCGTGGTGACTATATGCTCCCCCCGAAATTTTGGGGAGCATAAATATATCAGTTAATCAATTAAGGCCCTATCTTACCTCCCAGTCTTCCATACATGAAATGCCAACAAAAACACCACCAGTTATATACATCATCTTCCATATGATTGTGTCCACTGTATAAAATTGATTACTTAATCAATCAAAGTATCAATTAATCAAACAATTAATCAATTAAGGTTCATCTTACCTCCCAGTCCTCCATACATGAAATGCCAACAAAAACACCACCAGTTATATACATAATCTTCCATATTATGGGATCTGGAAACATAACATTTATTTGTGACCCGTCACGCTAAAAGGGACCTTATAGGATGAGTGAAAAATATCGACCCTAGTCAGTCTGCGCAGTTCGCGCAGCCAGACTAGGGCCGACACTTTTCACTTTTATGTATTTTTCGAAATCCGGAATATTTTCCCTATCTTACCATATGTTCATTTTTTGCATACGGGATCTGGTTGACCTGTGCTGAGTCTGACAAGTTTGGCAAATTTTGTATTTTTGGAGTTCGGTAAGGTCCCTTTTAGCGTAACGGGTCACATTTATTTATATTTATAATTTGAAAATATGATTTCAAGATGACAGAGGTCATTACTCATAATTTTACAAGACAACAAATCAAACACAAACCATGAATATATCAGGGATAATTCTGACTCTGAAATTGCTTGTAAAAAATGTCCCATTCAGCCAAAACTTATGAGAGAAAATGAATTTAATACTGAGCCTCCAGCTGCTCGCCCACATAGGTTTACCCTTTCCCAAACAAGACCTGGTTTTGATGTCCCTATTAGAAAAGGCTTTGGAAAAAATTGAAACAAAAGAAGAAACTGCTGATAACCTGCAGTTTCTCCTTTTGTCTCAATATTTTCTGTGCCATATTTTACACAAATTATGTCTATAATACATATAATACATATTATGTACCAAAATCCTGATTATCAGCACTTTCTTCTTTTGCCTCAATGTTTTCCGTAATATTTTCTATCAGGTACATAAAAATCAGGTCTTGTTTGGGAAAGGGTTGAAATGGGCATGTGGTGACAAAAAGTGTACTCAATAAACAGTAAACAGTGACAAATAAATTGCAATAAAATCTGGAATATATATTTTGAGCTTCAAAACCTATTCATGCATGCTGAACAATTTTCATCCAGACATTTTGTACTTTCCGTACCATGTTCAACCCAGTATAAATCCACAAGCAAAAATTGACAGTGGCGTAGTTTTGTATTTATCGTTTACAACCAATCAACCTGTTCATTTATCACGTGCACTTTGTAAATGGTACAAATGAGAAGAGTTTATTGGTTTAGAAACAGTAAACACAAAACTACGTCACTGTCAATTTTTGCTTGTGGAATAGTACAAACATGTATCTTCAGCCCAAACACTGTTTATAGACAAGGGTCATAATAGTAAAACACTGAAACAAAAGTAGCATGTTTACTTTTCCCTCAAAGTTTTCTATGCTGATTTGAATAGTATAAAATCTATCATCAGAAAAAAAGGTAAAGTAATTTACATCAACTTTCAAACAAGGTAAAAGTTAATAACATTGTTCAATGATTGAGATAACAATCTTAACATAAACCCTTTCCCAAACTACATTATTTCAGAATGTAAGAATTCAAATGCTGCTGCAGAGAATGGATGTTGATTATGAATTGATTTGTGTACAATATAGCTTAACCCTTTCCCAAACAAGACCTGGTTTTGACGTCCCTAGTAGAAAAGGCTTGGGAAAACATTGAGACAAAAGAAGAAACTGCTGATAACCAGCAGTTTCTCCTTTTGTCTCAATATTTTCTATGACATATTTCATACAAATCCTATCTTTAATAACAAAATTTTGTCAATTGTGGCAGTTTTTGAAGTGGATCACCCTAAAATTTTGCCTTTTGGGAAAGGGTTAAAAATATTGAGACAAAAGGAGAAAATGCTCTTCTTTTACTTCAATATGCTGTCTCAATCCAATTCTAAAGAGACCTCAAATCATTTTCTAAGATAACTTAAAATGTTTTAACCCTTTCCCAAGCGACAACATTTTGGGGCCATCCAATTTGAAAGCTGCTGCAGGCGACAAAATGGTTATTGATAAAAATATGATCTATGTACAAAATAGCATAGAAAATATTGAGGCAAAAGGATAAAATGCTGGTTATCAGCATTTTCTTCTTTTGTCTCAATGTTTTCCCAAGCCTATTCTATTAAAGACATCAAAACCAGGTCTTGTTTGGGAAAGGGTTAAAATAAAACATTTTTAAGGCCGCGATTCAGACAGAGGTGTTCTAAGTGCTCCATACTTTATACAAATGGCATCATTTATGGTGCATATGGAGCACAGTGGTTTACTTTCATTCCTCTTTCTTTCTTTCCTACGGTGTATAATCAAGTGACTTAGAATTTCCGATAATCTTCAATAACTTTGTCAATACTTGACCAATTTGAATTTGATTTGAAGCAGAGAAGGTGGAAAAATGTCAGGAATAACATAGTTGTAATAGATTATAAAAAAATCAACTGATAAAAAAGTTATTGAAGATAAACCAAAATTTTGGTTTATCTTCAATAACTTTTTTATCAGTTGATTTTTCAAAACTCAACCACGTCCATCTAATGCGTGACGTCTGTCCACACTCTCTGCTTCAAACCGAATTCAAATTGGTCCCGTATTAACCCATTACCACACAGTGACTCCTTTTGACTCTCCACAAGATAATGGCTTTGGAAAACATCGTGGAAAATGAAGAAATTGCTTGTAACAAGCAATTTCTTCATTTCCACAATGTTTTCTATGTAAAAAGACCAAAAAGTGTAAAATTTCATTCACTTGAAATTGTCGTCTGCAGCATCTTTGAATTTGGACTAGTCTAAAATTTTGCTGTTTGGTAATGGGTTAACAAAGTTATTGAAGATATTCAGTAATTATTGCATCACATGATTATCCATCATGTTTCCTGTTACTTTCCTTCCTACAATCTGAATTCTTCTGGACATTGATAAATAACATTCTCTTTTAACCCTTTCCCAAACGACAAAATTTTAAGGCGGTCCAATTTGAAAGCTGTTGCAGACGACAAAATAAATGACCAATTAATGGCCAAAATGTTTATGTTATAGCCAAGAAAATATTGAGGCAAAAGGAGAAACTGCTGATTGTCAGCAGTTTCTTCTTTTGTCTCAATGTTTTCCCAAGCCAATTCTATTGGGGACATCAAATCCAGGTCTTGTTTGGGAAAGAGTTAAAGGGTTTTTTTTTTCGTCAAAGGTCTGACGGAGCCTAAAATATCCACTACGGCAAATTAAAGACAGGCCGATAGGAAACAATTTTAACCCAATACCAAACAACACATTTTGGACTAGTCCAAATTCAAAGATTTTGCAGACACAAATTTAAATTCAAGAAAATTTAAAATCTTTTGGTCTTTTTTGGGGAGAAAACATTGTGGAAAATGGAGAAATTGCTTGTCACAAGCAATTTCTTCATTTTCCACAATGTTTTCCTTAGTCATTTTACTGTTAGGAGTCAACAAGAGTCTCTGTGTGGTAATGGGTTAAAATGTATTTTTAAGTCAAAGGTCTGACAGAGCCTGAAATATCCACTAAGTTAATTTAAAGACAGGCCGATAGGAAACAATTTCATATCGGGGAGTGTGTGTGGGGGGGGGCTACTTTTCCCTGTTAGGGCCTCTAGTATCAGAGGTTAACCCTTTCCCAAACAAGACCTGGTTTTGACGTCCCTAACAGAAAATGCTTGGGAAAACATTGAGGCAAAAGAAGAAAATGCTGATAATCAGCATTTTCTCCTTTTGTCTCAATACTTTCTGAGCTATCTTGTACACAAATGGTATCCTTACTAACATTCAATTTGTCATCTGCAGCAGCTTTCAAATTGGAACATCCCAAAATTTTGTCATTTGGGAAAGGGTTAAATTTAATTTTCTCTAAATTTTCAGTGTAAAATAAGGAAAATTCAGCATTTTTGGCTAACTCTTGGAGATCTAGCCCCCTGCCCCCTCCCGGTATTCCTATGGGCCTGAAAGATACTAACCATTCCCATAATATGCAGCTCCCAAGCCAAATGCAAAGAAACCTGCAAAATACAATAAAATAATGCATATAAGAACTTAACCTTTTCCAAAACAAGACCTGCTTTTGACGTCCTTCATAGAAAAGGTTTGGGAAAACATTGAAACAAAAGAAGAAACTGCTGATAACCAGCAGTTTCTCCTTTTGTCTCAATCTTTTCTGTGCCACATTTTACCAAAATCCTATCTTTAATAACATCCATTTTGTCATTTGTGGCAGTTTTTGAAGTGGATCACCCTAAAATTTTGTCGTTTGGGAAAGGGTTAAACTTATTAACCCTTTCCCAAACAATAACTGGTTTTGAAAAGGATTGGGAAAACATTGAAGCATAGGAAGATACTGCTGATAACCAGCATTTTCTCCTTTTGCATCGATATTTTCTTTTTATAATATGCTCAAAATTTCTCTAAATAAGCATTCTTTTTGTCTCCTGTATGTGTACGGTGTATAATCATGTGACTTAGGATTTCCCAATAATCTTCAATAACTTTGTCAATACTTGATCAATTTGAATTCTGTTTGAAGCAGAGAAGGTGGAAAAATGTTAGCAATAACATGGACGTTGTGGATTTTTAAAAAATCAGCTGATAAAAAAGTTATTGAAGATAAACCAAAATTTTGGTTTATCTTCAATAACTTTTTTTATCAGCTGATTTATCAAAGATCCACCACGCCCATCTAATGCATGACGTCTGTCCACCTTCTCTGCTTCAAATCCAATTCAAATCAGTCGCATATTAACAAAATTATTGAAGATTTTCTGAAATTGTTGTATCACATGATTATCCATCGTGCTGTAGCTGCTTTCAAATTGGAGCAGGATAAATTTTGCAATTTGGGAATGGGTTAATAAAACTACACAATTGAGGCCTATGAGAAACAATTAGAATTAAATCAAACACTTATCATCTAATAAACTGATATCCTTTATTTCATAATCCTTTCCCAAATGATGACTACTTTTTAAAGCCCCGGCATGATATTCTTTCAAAAACATTGACAATAAATGAGAAAATACATTTAAAATGCGAAAAACCCTAGTACTAACAACATAGGGTTTGGTATCCAAATGACCATTTCAAAATGTCTTTACCCCTTGTTTACCCATTACCAGATGGTTCAATTTTTAGAGTAGACTGGTCCAAATTCAAAGATGTTGCAGATGACAATTTCAATTCAAAGACATTTTATATTTTTTGTATTTCTGGGTAGAAAACATTGTTGGAATTGAAGAAATTGCTTGTCACAAGCAACTTCTTCATTCCCACAACAGTTTCTCTAGCCTTTATCACATTGGGCGTCAATATGTTGGAATGGGTCTACTGTTTCTCTATTAACCCTTTCCCAAACAAGACCAGGGGCCCGTATTATCAACGATCTGATGACCACAATCTTTTGTAAACTGTGTAACAAAACATCTGATTGCATGAGAAATAAGATTGGGTCAATCAGGTTTGTTGTTTCAAGTAATTACGCAAAAACTAATAGTACGATCGTTGATAATACAGACCCCTGGTTTTGACGTCCCAAATAGGATAAGCAAGCTTGGGGAAAACATTCAGACAATAGGAGAAACTGCTGTAAACCAGCAGTTTCTCCTTTAGCCTCAATATTTTACATGCTATGACATTCACATTTTTCACAATTACAGTTGTCGCCACATCATATGGCACGTGTTTATGTTTTCTTTAACGTTCAATTACATTTGAACAAAACATAAACATTGTGCCATACGATGTGGCGACAACTGTAGTATCATTGACTTTGTCATCTGATGGAGTCTTCCAATTGCACTGCGTCAATCGCATGCTTTTCTACAATTTTTACATTTTTCACTATATTCTTTTAAAATTATCCATATAGTTTAATTAAGTACATAAATAGAAGTCAATCATAGGAAATAATACTACTTCCCATCAATTTCAGCATGTTATATGTGATTTAATTTCATATAAAGAAAATAATAACTTACATTAACTCATAAAAATGTTTATATTTTCATGTAACGCGGAACGACATTCAAATATAATTCAGATATAAAATGCAATAGAATTGCTAATCTTTGGTCGGTTTTCGAAATTCTTTCAACGTTGGATTCTTTATTTCGTGTGTAAATGTGACATTAGCATGAGCAACATCACACATGTTATTTGCGTCAAAATAATGTAAACAACGACAGCACGTACCCATGTAACGTTTTTCATCATAGGGTGGCTACAGTATGTAAAAATAAATTTTCATATATTTTCCGCTACATTCCCTTCGATGATTTTGATTTCATATAAAAGTACATTTATTCCACAAAAAGGAATGACAAAATTATATATGAAAGGTTGAATATTAATGTTAGAAATAAAAACGTAGAAAAATTACAAATTTTCTACCCTGCTCGAAAATTAAGTTTATCTAGATGGGGTTCATCTCTTAAACTTTCCTGTTTAGATTGACATGCAAAAATTAGTACATGTTATTACTACTGACAAAAAGTACAAATGATAAACTTTAAAACAGTATATAATACAAATTATGAATAATCTAAACGTTGAATAAATTCTATTATGATTTTAAGATTACATTTTTTCTACCCGACGCGCAATTTCGTGGTAGCATTACATCATAGACACACGTTATAATTGATTTATTACTGATTTCATTTGACATGACGCAGCTTTAGCTTTTACTATAATACATTGCACAGTTGGGCTTTGCAGAAAAACTAGTTCAGTCATATTTTCTTGCATTCCTGTTATATCCGGAAACAATGATTTATGTCTCTGACATTTGTGAGGCTATTTACGCAATATGTCTGTCCTAAAAGTCAGTGTCATGTCAAATGAAATCGGTAATACTGTAATATTGAAATTGTTTATTTATCTAAAGCTAAGGATAAAGTTGTTGTTTCTGTAAGGAAAGAGATTGAATTTCTTATTCATAATTATAATGTTCTTTTAATTCTCAAATACAGTAACATTGATAAAAATTTGATCTGGGTAAAAGATATACTGCAAAAATTTATAACATGTTGGTTATAAGTACTCTCTTTTTGCTTAAATGTTTTCCAAAGTTGTTTTTTACAAGATCAGACAATAAAGAGTCTTTTTCAAGCAACAAACATTTTTTTTCTGAAAGGTAGATTTTACAAGAAAACAAATGTTGATAAATTGGATATATTGACACATTGAAAAAATATCGCATCAAAATGAGAACATTCTTGTTATCAAAAACTCAATGTTTTCACAAACCTTTCCAGTAGGAAATTTTCATTAGAGTCCAGATATTAAAATTTTCGGACATTGGACTGGTTTATACAATCATAAACAAATTATGCGTAACCATATTTTGTTTACACAATATCAGGCACCCACATAACGTTGGATTACATTGGTTAAAATGACGTTACGTCGACTTGCGTAATAGCGTGCTATTGACGACTACTGTAAAATTTTGTTGTTTTGGGAAAGGGTTAACTTACCTGCCAGCATGGCCCATGAGTTATTGCTGGGTTGTCGCGACAAGTGCAGCCTCTCATCTGTCTCCTCTTTAATTGTAACATACACCATCTTGACAAACTTTTATCTGGAATAAACATTCATTTCTTAACTAATTATCAGACAGCAAAATTTTAGAATGGTCTAAATTCAAAGGTGTTGCAGAAGACAATTTCAACAAGCGAATACAATTTTTACATTTTTTGTCTGTATTTAAATGGCGAAAAATCAAAATATCAAAGAGCGTATTTACATCAGAGAAGACTCGGATTATGATTGATGTTAAAAGTGGTTTCCTAGGAAACTGAAGGAAGACCTATACTAAATCTAATCCGAGTCTTCTCTGATGTAAATATGCTCTTTGATATTTTGATTTTTCGCTATTTACATCAGAGAGCGTTGCTCTTTGAAAAAATCAAGAAGTTCTCCACAAATTGTGGCGCATCGTTCACCGTACGATCTTAAACGCTATCGTTAAAACCCCTGATGATATCGATCAATGAACCATTTACTGTCATACATGTTGAAAAATTTACGACCAAAAAGTATTTCTAAAAGGTTTATAGGCAATGTTTTGCAACAACCCTCACCTGAGCAGCCTTTGTTGACCTTGACCTACCATTAAAAACCAAAGGTTATACTCTTCCAGCAGGCCGATTTGAAATGAAATTTTTGGTCAGGTATGATAAACTAGAAGACCTGAAGGTCTTGAGTCCCTCCACAGGCCTGAATTTCATGTAATATTTAATCCAAGTTTTTATTAGGTTGTTCAATGCTTGTGTTTCATAGAGCAAAAAGAAAGTTACAAAACTAGATTGTTCAAAATGTGTGGTTCTTGAAGCAAAGAAAGTAAAACTATATGTTTGCCATTTGAGAAAGGGTAAAAGGCAATTGGAGAACATTCCAGCTAAGGATGATAATAGCAATTAAAATTTTACTTCTTCCAAACAGATCTAAATTAACAGATCATTGATTACTCCAAAATATTTCATATTTCTGAAAATAAATTTTGAGCTAAAAATAGATTTTGAGCTAAAAATAGATGTTGGGAAATACCATATTCCAAAATTAATGTAAATGGCAAACCTGAATTTCTTGTAATATCAATTAAGTCCAAGTTTTGATTAGATTTTTCAATACTTGTTGCTCTAAATAAATAGAAATAAATAGTAAATAGAAAGCTGAAAATACATTCATATAAGATTTGTTGATTACCCAAGCTTAGTCTTTGTTAGAGCGAGTTTGGCTGATAGAGTGTAAACAAAGTCACAATTAGCAATTTTGTCAAATTGAAAGGCATATAACTGAGGATTTTATATTCCTATCTAGCTAAGAATCACACTTAAGCAAGATCTTAACTTCACCTACATCTTGTTTAAGTTTTGACATGATTGTTCAATATTTGTGGAAGTAAAGAGTGTAAAATCAAAGTCGAAAACAGCAATTTGGTCAAATTCAAGGGCAGATAAATCATGACTTAAGATTCCTGTGAAGCTGAAAATTATACCCATGCAAGATCTTATGGCCAGTACGATAATATGAAAGTTTCATGTTGATTGGTGGATATTTATGGTTGTTTGAGTAAAAATAAGGTCAAAAATGGTAATTTTGCCAATTTCAAGGGCACATAACTCAAGACGCAATATTCAGATCAAGCTGAAAATTGCATTAAAGCAAGATCTTATTAGCAACAACATTCTGACCAAGTTTTGTCTTGATTGATCAATATTTGTAGTGGCTAGAGTGAAAACAAAGTCAAAACAGCCATTTTTTATTTCAAGGGCAGATAACTCCAGACTTTCTTGTTCAATCAGAATTATTTGAAGGAATCTGATAGAGGACCACCTTAGGATCATTCCTGTGAAGTTTGATTGAAATCCATCCAGTAGTTTCTGAGGAGAAGATTTTTAAAGAAAAAGTTGACGACCGGACGGACGGACGGACGGACTGACGCACAACGGACACAGCGCCGTGACAATAGCCCGCTGGCCTGAAGGCCAGTGGAGCTAAAAATGATTTATTGATCTATACCCTACAGTGTTTTACCGAGTGATTCGATATGATACACAAAAACAAAGCTTCACTACTTGTAACGTTACCGAACTTTCCGCTGTTTTCAAAGAGCAACGCTCTCTCAATGTAAATAGCAAAAAATCAAAATATCAAAGAGCGTATTTACATCAGAGAAGACTCGGATTATACTAAATCAAGATTAAGCGTTTGAATTTGACCCCTATACTTGACAACAAAAGTTAAGACTAACCCAAGTCATTAGGTGTTGCAGACAACAAAGATAATCAACTTATGAAAACAGAAAATGAATATGATCATTGTTCAAACAGATCATATTGTATTGACCCGGTCGGCACAATTCTTTCAGCCAATCAAAAACGTCGTCAGCGGACCTGCACTCATTCGGTGGAGGTGAAAGCTTCGGTCTTTTTCGTAGAAGCATAACCAACTTTCAGCATTAATATCTCGACGACTACGCCTGATTATTAAAAATGCGTTGGTAGTTAGAAAGTTTAAATCACATTCTTTAAAGAAAGAGTTTTGTTTATGAATTTTAACGATGGATTTTTGAAATAATCTGCCTCAAAGTTGGTATCCCGTAACGATAAAGACCGAGGTTGTACCCTCGATGAAACAAGAGGACCATGATGGTCCTATATCGCTCACCTGAACCAAAATGATATGAGCAACACTTTTGTTCAATTCAATTAATATTTATTACTTTAAGACTGAAAAAGAACTAATGGTCAATAAGGTTGTGAAAATCTAACTCATCCGAGATCTTAATTATAGTGCCAAACATTGTATCCAAGTTTTGTCTTGATTGATAAATAATTGTAGATTCTAGAGTATCAACAAGGTCGAAAACAGCCGAAAACAGCAATCTTATCAAATTCAAGGGCACATAACTCTCGATTTTCTGACCAGATAAGACTGAAAATCAAACTAATCCCAGACCTTATGGTCCCTAATATTGTATCCAAGTTTTGTCTTGATTGATCCATAATTGTAGATTCCAGAGTGTAAACAAGGTCGAAAACAGCAGAAAACAGAAATTTTGTCAAATTCAAGGGCACATAACGCTCGACTTTCTGATCAGATCAGACTGAAAATCAAACTCATATGAGATCTTATGGTCCCCAACATTGTGTCCAAGTTTTGTATAGATTGATCAATAATCATTGTAGATTCTAGAATGTAAACAAGGTCGAAACCAGCGGAAAATGGCAATTTTGTCAAATTCAAGGGCACATAACTCTCGACATTCTCATCAGATCAGACTGAAAATCGAACTCATCCAAGATCTTATGGTCCCCAATATTGTGGTCAAGTTTTGTCTTGATTGATAAATAATTGTAGATTCTAGAGTATAAGCAAGGTCGAAAACAGCCATAAACAGCAATTTTATCAAATTCAAGGGAACATAACTCTTGACTTTCTAATCAGATCAACCTGAAAATCAAACTCATTTGAGATCTTATAGTCTCCAACATTGTGTCCAAGATTTGTCTTGATTGGTCAATAATTGTAGAGTCTAGTGTGTAAACAAAATCGAAAACAGTAAAAAAACGGCAATTTTGTCAAATTCAAGGGCACATAACTCTTGACTTTCTCATCAGATCAGACTGAAAATCAATCTAATCCCAGATCTTATGGTCCAAAACATTGTGTCCAAGTTTTGTCTTGATTGATTAATAATTGTAGATTCAAGAGTGTAAACAAGGTTGAAAACAACCGAAAATGGCAATTTTGTCAAATTCAAGGGCACGTAACTCTTGACTTTCTCATCAGATCAGACTGAAAATTAAACTCATCCAAGATCTTATAGTCCCCAACATTGTGTCCAAGTTTTGTCTTGATTGATTGACCCTTTCCCACACATTGACGCTTTTGGAGACCCCACAAAATAAAGGCTTTGGAAAACATTGTGGAAAATGAAGTAGCAAGCAATTTCTTCATTACCCACAATGTTTCCTACCAAGAAAGACCAAAAAATGTTTAATTTTGTTCAATAGAACTTGTCGTCTGCAACACCTATGACTTTGGACTAGACTAAAATTTAGTTGTTTGGTAATGGGTTAATAATTGTAGACTGTAGGGTGTAAATCTATTTATATCCTCTATCAAACAACAGGGCTACAGATTAGTGGGGGTGAAGATATTCTAACTTTTTATTTCAATTCTAAACCCTATGTTGTGGGTACTCATTTGTATTGTCTTGACGAGACGATACACATGAGTACCCACAATAAAGGGTTTGATGAACAATAACAGAATTATTGCAGTTTAAAAATTCACCACTCCCGTTTATCTGGAGCTCTGAAACAAGATAACTCTACTTATACTAAAAGAAAGTAGTGTCAGAGTTCCTTCCCTTAGATTAACTCTTTTATGAATACAGCAAAAAAGTGGCAATTTTGCCCAATTCAAGGGCACATAACTCTCATCTTTCTGGTCAGATCAGACTGAAAATTGACCTCATCCAAGATCTTATGGTCTCCAACATTATGTCCAAGTTTTGTCTTGATTGATCAATAATTGTAGATGCTAGAGTGTAAACAAACTTAAAAACAGCATTTTTTGACATTCAAGGGCAGATAACTCCGCACTTTCTGGTCCGATCAGACCCATAATCGAACTTGTCCGAGAACTTATGATCATACTTGTTTTGGCCAAGTTTGATCAAGATCGCCTAACTTTTGTGGATGCTAGAGTGTAAACACCCCAAATGTTGACGGACGGACGGACGGACGGACGGACGGACGGACGGACGGACGACGGACAAAAAGTGACCACAATAACTCACCTCGAGCACTTCGTGCTCAGGTGAGCTAAAAATGAAAGTGAGGCTATGACGTCATCCCGACTGATTCTATGAAAAGTGGAAAACACTGGTTTTATTATTTCTTCACAGATTTTTCCTGTTGGAGCATCAAAACTCTGTCAATGTTAGAGAAAGGGAAAAAGGCAGAAGATCTGTGTTGACCTACATCATTATGAATAAAATCTAGGTCAATTAGCTCCTTATAAAGGAAATGAGATTGGCAATTAAATTGCTAAATTGAACACAAAAGCCTGATTGCCAACAGAGAACATGAAGTCACTGTTACATGCTACAATTAACATTTTGTTCAGGCACCAACTGAGGTTGGCTAAAAATATCTTTCTTTTGTTGACAGTGATTTGGGTCGATTTGACCTACTGCCCAACTTTCAATCTGGGAAACGCCTGAAATGTGGAAAAACAGCACTTACGAGAAAGAAACAAAATGACAATCATTGAGAAAATTAATTTTTGGTTCAAAAGATGTTATTTAACAATGAAATTTAGGCTTACCACAATGAGCTTTCGGGAAAATCAATTTATGCGCATCAAAAATACAATGCAATTTGTTTATTTACATCTGTAACAGGGAACTCTTCAACGCTGGAGGTTAAACCGGAAGTAGGAAAGTGGTGGGGCTGGAAAATTTGCGAAGGTTTGTTTACAAATGTTTTGCAAGAAATAAACAAGTTCAAGGCAATGTCAGCTTCCCAATGTAACGCATACTGTAGATAAAATGTTCATTTTTCAAGAAATAGTTGCATTGTACGGAAAAACCAGCGTGTTTACGCAAATATTGCAGGCCAAATTTGGCTAAAGTCAACCTTCAGATTCCTGTCACACCTCATTGATTTTGACAAGGAATGTAAACAAATAAAAAAGCGTGCGCAAAGTGACAGTCTTTAGATTTAATTATGCCCCCTTTCGAAGAAAATGGGGGTATATTGTTTTGCAAGTGTCGGTCGGTCGGTCGGTCGGTCGGTCGGTCCGTAGGTCGGTCGGTCTGTCCGTAGACCAAACCTTGTCCGGAGCATAACTCAAAAAGTATTAAAGGTAGAATCATGAAACTTTACAGGTGGATAGCTCTCATTATGGAGAGGTGCAGTGCACAAGAACCGTAACTCTGCTGATCAAATTTTTTGAGTTATTGCCCTTTGTTGATTTTCAAACTTGATTCTTGTCAGGAGCATAACTCAAAATCTATGTTAGGTAGAATCATGAAACTTTACAGGTCAATAGATCTCATTATTGAGAGGTGCAGTGCATAAGAACCGTAACTCTGCCGATCATATTTTTGGAGTTATTGCCCTTTGTTGATTTTCAAACTTGATTATTGTCCAGAGCATAACTCAAAAAGTATGTAAGGTAGAATCATGAAACTTTACAGGTGGATAGATCTCATTATGGAGAGGTGCAGTGCACAAGAACCGTAACTCTGCCAATCAATTTTTTGAGTTATTGCCCTTTGTTGATTTTATAACTCGATTCTTGTCCGGAGCACAACTCAAAGAATATGTAAGGTAGAATCATGAAACTTTACAGGTGAATAGATTTTATTATGGAGAGGTGCAGTGCACAAGAACCGTAACTCTGCCAATCAAATTCTTGGAGTTATTGCCCTTTGTTGATTTTACACTTAATTCTTAATCTTGCCTATATCTCATGTCCTTTTACACATACAGCCTTGATATCTCACACATAGATACCTCCTATCAACATCGTTCACATTTAACCATGACCTTGAACCTTGTGACCTTGACCTTGGAGTTTGACCTACTTTTAAAAAATTAAACCTGGCATATATCTCATGACCTTTTACAAATACAGCCTTGATATTTTACACATGGACACATCTTACCAAGACCTTTCTAAATTGACCATGACTTTGGCATTTGTGACCTTGACCTTGGAGTTTGACCTACTTTTAAAAAACTTTAACCTGGCCGATATATCATGTCCTTTTACACATACAGCCTTGATATTTGACACATGGAAACCTCTGACCAAGACCTATCACATACGACTTTGACCTTGGACCATGTGGCCTTGACCTTGAAGTTTGACCTACTTTTAGAAAAAAATAAACTGGGCCTATATCTCATGTGCTATTACACATATAGCCTTGATATTTCACACATGGACACATCCTACCAAGACCTTTCACATTTGACCATGACCTTGTGACCTTGACCTTGGACTTTGACCTACTTTTTAAAAAAAACTTTAACCTAGCCGATATATCATGTCCTTTTACACATACAGCCTTGATATTTGACACATGGACACCTACGACCAACACCTTTCACATTTGACCATGACCTTGGACCATGTGACCTTGACCTAGGTGTTTGACCTACTTTAATAATACATTAACCTGGCCTATATTTCATGTCATTTTACATATACAGCCTTGATATTTCACACATGGTCACTTCCAACCAAGATATTTCACTTTTGACCATGACCTTGGACCTTGACCTTGGAGTTTGACCTACTTTTAAAAAACTTAAACTAGGCCTATATCTCAAGTCCTGTTACCTATACAGTCTCAATATTTTACACATGGACACCTCCTACCAAGACCTTGCACATTTGACCATGACCTTGACCTGTGTGACATTGACCTTTGATTTTTACATACTTTTAGAAATCTTTAACCTAGCCGTTATCTTATGTCCTATAACACCTACAGCCTTGATATTTCACACATAGACATTTCCTACCAAGACCTTTCACATTTGACCATGACCTTGAATATTGCATCCTTGACCTTGGAGTTTGACCTACTTTTAAAAAGACTGAAACCAGGCATATATATCATGTCCTTTTACACCTACAGCCTTGATATTTCACACATGGACACCTCCAACCAAGACCTTTCACATTTGACCATGACCTTAACCTTGGCATTTGGCCTACTTTTAAAAACTTTAACCTGGCCTATGTTTCATTTTACTCTTACATATACAGATTTGATATTTCACACATAGACATCTCCTACCAAGACCTTTCATAATTGACCATGACCTTGGACCTTGTAAACTTGACCTTGGACTTTGACCTACATCAAATGTAGGCCCTTGAGGGGGCATATATGTTTTACAAACATCTCTTGTTCTTTTAAGTGAAAAGGAGTGAATTTTAGTTCTCTACTGGGGTATCATGTGGTTTCTCCTTTTCCAAGAATGCCACCAAAGCTGTAGACAAATAAAATTCACCTCTTAAAGGCTCTTTTCATGACAAAAAATTATTAGAATCTAATTGATATTTTCTTCTTCTTCTTCTTACCAATAAGCGCAGGGCTTCTCTGGAGCATCAACGCACTGTGAACAATGCAAGGTTGGCGTGAGGCAAAAACAAAGTGCAGTTAAAAATGGATAAAAAATGTGTCTCAGACATGGCGAAGAACCAGAAATCTTTGTCAGACATTCGGTCTGACAGTGCTGCTTAATCTGTCAGACTGAATAAAATTTTGTCAGACCGAACAATAATCCACTATCTTACAGATCAAAATTTGTGTCAGATAGTGGGACTGACAGTAGCCAAAAAATCATCAGACCGGGGGAATTTTCATCAGACATGTCTGCCGGTCCGACGGTCTTCGCCATGACTGGTGTCTGTACATCAGTGTGTTGTCGTCGAACAGTTCCAGGGTCCCGGCTGCGATTGTCTTGGCTGGGAGTTTGTTCCATAGGCGGATGGCTACTGGGAAGAAGGTGTATCAATACAGGTCTGTGCAGCAGAATGGTACAGGTAGCTCTCATTTCTTTAGGGTGACTGAGGCTGGATGTAGGAACTGGTCTGCTGGTATATCTATCAGATTGTAGACAACCCTGTACATCAGTACTAGTCTGGCGTCAATACGTGGCTGTTGAAGAGTAGGCCAGCCTAAAGTGGCAATCATCTGATTAGTACTGCTCGTTGTCCTGTAGTCACCTGTCACAAACCTGGCTGCTCTTCTCTGTACTGCCTCAAGCTTGGTAATGTTGTAATCTGTGTATGGGTCCCAAACAGGTGCAGCATATTCTAGGATAGGACGTACCAGTGTCTTGTAACATTAGGCCTTTACATCCTGGGGGCATCTAGAGATGTTCCTCCTCAAAAATGCGAGAGAGTTATTGGCTTTCTTGGTTACCTTGTCTACATGCTTATTCCAGAGCAGCTTCTTGTGTAGAGTGACCCCAAGATATTTTCCATCTGTAACGTTCTTCAGCCGATGGCCATGCAACGAAAATGTTCGCTTGATGGGGTTGCGCTTCCTGGATATGTGGATGGTCTCACATTTTGACAGATTAAACTGCATCTGCCAGTCTCTTTCCCATTGTTCTAGTTTGGCAAGGTCTTCTTGCAGGATGTCTGTATCCTGGATCTGGCGGATCTTTCTGTAGAGCAAGCTGTCATCGGCAAAAAGGCGAGTCGTGGAGGCTACTCTTCCTGGCATGTTGTTGATATAAAGCAAGAAGGGTAGAGGGCTGTGGACAGAGCCCTGGGGGACACCAGATGGGACAGGGATGGAATCGGATGTGTGGCCTTCCACAATGACCTCTTGGCTGCTTCTGCTAAGGAAGCTCTCAATCCAGGGCTGCTCCGTATGCCAGAATGGTCCAGTTTGACAGACAGTCGTTTATGGGGGACTTTGTCGAAGGCTTTGCTGAAGTCCAGGAGCACAGCATCTATTTGGTCGCCATCATCCATACTGGAGGCAATGTCTTGGATGGTAAGGATCAGCTGGCTTTCGCAGGACAGTCTTTTTATGAAGCCGTGTTGACTGTTTGAGAGGATGTTGTGCTCTTCTAGGTACTTCATAACTTGTCTGTGGACAATGTGTTCAAGTGTTTTGCAGCAAATGGATGTAAGAGATATTGGCCTGTAGTTTGCTGGTGAAGTTAAATCTCCTTTCTTAAATATGGGGCTGACGAGAGCATGTTTCCAGTCATCAGGCACTTTACCTTGAGCCAGGGAAGCTTGGAATAAGAGGGTCAGGGTTGGTGAGATTTCATGGACAAAGTCTCTCAGAAATCTTGGTGGCAGTCCGTCTGATCCTTGGGCTTTATGGGGGTTAAGGTTCAGAAGTAGCATCTTAACACCCTCTATGGTGACATCAAAATGATCCATTGTTGGATATTTGTCTGTACCCATTTACGAAATGTTTGATAGGTCCTCTTCTGTGAAGACATCAGCAAATTGACTGTTCAGAATCTCTGCCTTCCTTTTCGGGCCACTATGCCCGACTCCATTCTCCTTGAGGATAAGGACACCAGAACTTTCTTGTTTCTTGCTGTTAATGAAGGAGTACAGTTTCCTAGGGTTTTTATCACCACTTACAAGATCATTAACGTATGTGTTGTAGGCTGATTTGCAAGCATGCTGAGTGTCTTTTTGTAGTTTCTTGTATTTTGCAATATCCTTGGGATTGCTGTTACACTTGGCTTGTTTATAGGCTTTTTTCTTTGTCCTTGACAGGCACTTCACCTTTCTATTTATCCAAGGCTGGTTAAATCTGCTAGAGGTAAGCTTAGTTGGTACTTTATCTCTCATGATAGTCGTACACTGTTCCTTTAAGGTAGTCCAGAGTGAGTTGATGTCAGAGTCAAGTGAGTTTTCGCTAGTGAAGGTTGATTGAGCTAAAGGTGGTGATTGCTGATCAGATGTCCTTGGTGTTCATTTTGTTCCAGAGCATGATTTTGCGCTTGGGAAGCCGATCTATACCCTATAGTATTTTACAGAGTGATTGAATACAGTTGTTTAGGCAGTAGTAGATAGCTAACTAAATTATTGTTATGTATGATTTTATTACAACACATAACCTTTGATGTTTGGTACCAATTCATAGATAAACATGTATTCTTGTCATAAAAATACACACTGGAGCACAAATATTATTTATCGCTTTCCACAGACAACACTAATTAGGTTAGTAGCAGATAGCTTCCAGTAATAACGGATCGGCAGATGACGGGATGTATTAAAACAAGAGGACCATGATGGTCCTATATCGCTCACCTGAAACAAAATCATATGAGCAACACTTATGTTCAATTCAATTGATATTCATGACTTTAAGACTGAATATGAACTAATGGTCAATAAGGCTGTGAAAATCAAACTCATCCAAGCTCTTATGGTGCCCAACATTGTTTTTTTTTTTAAATAATTGAAGATTCTAAAGTGTAAACAAGGTCGAAAACAGCCAAAAATGACAATTTTATCAAATTCAAAGGCACATAACTCTAGTCTTTCTGGTCAAATCAGACTGAAAATCAAACTCATCTGAGATCTTACGGTCTCCAACATTGTGTCCAAGATTTGTCTTGATTGGTCAATAATTATTGTAGATTCTAGAGTGTAAACAAGGTTGAAAACAGTCAAAAACGGCAATTTTATCAAATTCAAGGGCACTTAACTCTCGACTTTCTGATCACATCAGACTGAAAATCATACTCATCTATGATCTTATGCTCGCCAACATTGTGTCCAAGTTTTATTTTGATTGATTAATAATTGTAGATTCTGGAGAGTAAACAAGGTCAAAAAGAGCCGAAAACGTCAATTTTGTCAAATTCAAGGGCACATAACTCTCGACTTTCTGATCAGATCAGACTGAAAATCAAACTCATCCCAGATCTTTCTTTCTTTCTGGTCAGACCTGACTGAAAATCAAAATCATCTGAGATCTTGTTCTACCCAACATTGTGTCCAAGTTTTGTTTTGATTGATTAAATAATTGTAGATTCTAGAGTATAAACAAGGTCGAAAACAGCCGAAAACGGCAATTTTGTCAAATTCAAGGGCACATAACTCTCGACTGTCTGATCAGATCAGACTGAAAATCAAACTCGAAGATCTTGTGCTCCCCAACATTTTTTCCAAGTTTTGTCTTGATTTATAGTTAATTGTAATCTAAGGGAAGTAACACTTGACACTAAAAAAGTAGTGTCAATAGTTACTTCCCTTAGATAAAAAGAGTGTAAAGCATCTGAAAATGGCAATTTTGTAAGGGCACGTAACTCAAGACTTTCTGATCAGATCAGACTGAAAATCGAGCTCATCCGAGATCTTATGGTCTCTAATATTATGTCTAAGTTTTGTCTTGATTGATCAATAATTGTAGTTGCTAGAGTGTAAACAAACTTCAAAACAGTATTTTTTGACATTCAAGGGCAGATAACTCAGCACATTCTGGTCCGATTAGGCCCATAATCGAACTTGTCCGAGAACTTATGATCCTACTTGTTTTGGCCAAGTTTGAGCAAGATTGCCTAACTTTTGTGGATGCTAGAGTGTAAACACCCAAAATGTTGACGGACGGCCGGACGCCGGACAAAAAGTGACCACAATAACTCTCCTCGAGCACTTCGTGCTCAGGTGAGCTAGCAACCATGACAGCAATTCACTGTTTTTGGTCTCTGAATGAGCTGTTGACAATCAAGTCTGGTCTATGCCTGCTGATGGGACTCCAGCAGATCAAAGTCGATTGAAATGGTTGAAAAAAGAGATAGGCTAACAGAGCTTGAACACAATGCGGAGAAGTGATGTTTTGTTCAGGCAATATTTTATCATGAATGATAAAATTCTCTATCCAAATTTTTCAGTGTTGTAGAAAACATGTTTATCTTTAAAAGGATACCAAAAACTTGTCGATTGACATTGAAATATTTTAAATTTTCCCATCTTAGCGTCTGCTTTTACTTTTCTCTTCGCATGAAAATGTTAGCTTCCAATTGCCTCGGTTTGTTAGCCGCGAAATAAAACTACAAAAACAGATTTAAATGAAAGTAATTTTTGGTTCAATTACCGATTATTTGTCACAGTTCGACATTGTAAACCTAATTTGCTGTTCAAAATATACCGATGAAAACGTTAAACTTTGATAAACTAGCGGCCTATCCGTTACACCCCAAAATCTGCTACTGCCTAAACAACTGTATAATACACAAAAACAAAGTGACATAACTTCTATTTGATTTTTTTATACGCCCGAAGGGTCGTATTATGTTATGGCCCTGCTCATCTGTCTGTCCGTCTGTCTGTCCGTCCGTCCGTCCGTTAGCAATTTCTTGTGTGCGCAACTCCTACAGTTTTGATTGGAATTTGATCAAACTTGCCACAACTCCATGGTGTCTAGTTGTGCATCCCGCTTACAGAATTTAATTAACTCTTTTCGTTCTTGAATTATCTGCCCTTGAATTAAAAAAATGCCCATTTTCTTGTGTGCGCAACTTCTCCTACAGTTTTGATCAGAATTTGATCAAACTTGCCACAATGAATCTCCATGGTGTCTAGTTGTGCACACCGCTTACGGAATTTAGATAACTGTTTT
The DNA here is from genome assembly GCA_963680895.1 of Fragum sueziense. Lineage (NCBI taxonomy): Eukaryota > Metazoa > Mollusca > Bivalvia > Cardiida > Cardiidae > Fragum > Fragum sueziense. The sequence goes on from OY804592.1 coordinate 2,162,971, forward strand.
CGTTCTTGAATTATCTGCCCTTGAATTTAAGAAAAAATGCCCATTTTCTCAAAAATGTCCATTTTCTCCTGTGTGCAACTCCTATAGTTTCAACCAGAATTTAATCAAACTAGCCACAATGAATCTCTAAGGTGTCTTGTTGTGCAAACAAAATTTTGATAACATTTCATGTTTGAATTAACTGCCCTTGAATCGAAAAAAATGACCAATTTTACTGACAAGCCCCTCTCGGGCGTATATGCGCCGCTTTGCAAAGCTCTTGTTTTGTTTTTTGAATGGGACAGCACTCTGATGTAAATAGGGACATCCAAATATCATATTAAGCGCGAATTTTCATCAGTGAAGACTCAGATTATAGTTTGTAATGCACCAGACTCTCCCTCATGAGGTCCTGGGTCTGATCCCCGTCCGTGAAAAACATCCATTCTGAAATTTGAATAGTTTGATAATCATAAACTATGTGGGCGAGCAGCTAGAGCCTCGATAAGGATCTTGTGGTAGAACTCATGGTGGAAGAAACCACAGGAATCTCTGGTTGGATGCTACAACACTGGGATATAAACATTGTTGCTCCTAGAGGCTCATTGAGGCATTAAACCTTGCCTCAACCAATCAATCAATCAATCAATCAATCAAGAGTGATTGAATGATTGAGTGAATGAGTAGATCATGATAGTGATGATACATCAGAATGTTACTGCATAGTGATGCCATTTGACTCCCTCACAAGAAAAGCCTTGAGAAAAGCATTGTGGAAAAGGAAGAAATTGCTTGTTACAAGCAATTTCTTCATTTTCCACAATATTTTCTAACTGAAAATGGAAAAAAACAATAATTTAAATTTCATCAACTTTGAATTGTTGTCTGCAATATCTTTAAATTTCTACTAGTCTTAATTTTTTTCCGTCTGGTAGTGGGTTAATCCATTACCGGACAAAAATTTTTTAGACTGGTCCAAAATCAAAAATATGTTGTAGACGACAATTTAAAGTAAATGGAATTCAAAAAATATTTCCACTTTGGGTCAGAAAACATTGTGGAAAATGAAGAAATTGCTTGTGACAAGCAATTTCTGCATTTTTCACAATGTTTTCTAAAGCCTAAATTTTGTATGGCGTCAAAAGGCGTGACTGTGCAGTAATGGGTTTTAACAAAATATTATACCTAATTACCTATGACAGTTTTCAAACATTTTCAGATTGAACAGAATCAAAACGAAGATGGCTTTGGCTGGCCCAAATGCTCACAGGTAAATTTGTTCATGTATTTAAATTTCTCACCTACCATTGTCTAATTCTAATTATGCCCCCTTTCGAAGAAAATGGGGGTATATTGTTTTGCAAGTGTCGGTCGGTCGGTTGGTAGGTCGGTCGGTCGGTCTGTCCGTCTGTCCGTAGACCAAACCTTGTCCGGAGCATAACTCAAAAAGTATTAAAGGTAGAATCATGAAACTTCACAGGTGGATAGATCTCATTATGGAGAGGTGCAGTGCACAAGAACCGTAACTCTGCCGATCAAATTTTTTGAGTTATTGCCCTTTGTTGATTTTATAACTTGATTTTTGTCCGGAGCATAACTCAAAAATTATGTAAGGTAGAATCATGAAACTACACAGGTAGATAGATCTCATTATGGAGAGGTGCAGTGCACAAGAACCGTAACTGTGTCGATCAAATTTTTTGAGTTATTGCCCTTTGTTGATTTTATAACTTGATTCTTGTCCGGAGCATAACTCAAAAATTATGTAAGGTAGAATCATGAAACTTTACATGTGGATAGATCTCATTATGGAGAGGTGCAGTGCACAAGAACCGTAACTCTGCCGAACAAATTTTTAGCTCCACTGGCCTTCAGGCCAGCGGGCTATTGTCATGGCGCTGTGTCCGTCGTGCGTGCGTCCGTCCGTGCGTGCGTCCGTCCGTCCGGTCGTCAACTTTTTCTTTAAAAATCTTCTCCTCAGAAACTACTCAATGGATTTCAATCAAACTTCACAGGAATGATCTTTGGGTGGTCCTCTCTCAGATTCCTTCAATTGATTCTGATTGAATCAGAAAATCTGGAGTTATCTGCCCTTGAATTTAAAAAAGGGCTGTTCTGGCTTTTTTTCACTCTAGCAACTACAAATATTGACCAATCAAGACAAAACTTGGACAGAATGATGGTGACTATAAGATCTTGCCTAGGTGCAACTTTCAGCTTGATCTGACAATTACATCATGAGTTATGTGCCCTTGAAATTGACAAAATTGCCATTTTCGGCTTTATTTTGACTTTGTTTTCACTCTAGCAACTACAAATATTGACCAATCAAGACAAAACTTGGACAGAATGATGGTTACTATAAGATCTTGCCTGCGTGCAACTTTCAGCTTGATTTGAAAATTGCATCATGAGTTATGTGTCCTTGAAATTGACAAAATTACCATTTTTGACCTTATTTTTACTCAAACGACTATAAATATCCAACAATCAACAGGAAACTTTGTTATAATCTTAATTGTCCATAAAATCTTGCATGGATGTAATTGTCAGCTTCATTAGAATCGTAAATCATGATTTATCTGCCCTTGAATTTGACAAATTGTAGTTTTCAACTTTATTTTCATTCTCTTTTCAACCACAAATAATGATCAATCAGGTCAAAACAAAATGTAAGTGAGGCAAAGATCTTATTTTAGTGTGATTCTTAGCTTGAGAGTAATATAACATTCCCAGTTATATGCCTTTGAATTTGACAAAATTGCCAATTATGACTTCATTATCAAACTAGATCAGTCAAATTCACTATAATCAAAACAAATCTTGGTAACCATTAAATCTTATATGAAGGTATTTTCAGCTTTCTAGTTACTTTGTTATTGCTCTAAGACCCAAAAGTATTGAAAAATCTTGTCAAAACTTGGATTTGAAATTACAAGAAAATCAGGGCTTTCTGGTTATTTTATAAATAGAGTATTTCCCCAATTCTATTTTTAGAACAATGAAATCTATTTTTAGAAATATGAACTATTTTGGAGTAATCAATGATAGTTTAGATCTGTTTGGTCGAAGGAAAAATGATCATTGCCAGTATCATCCTGATCTGGAATTTTCTCTTGTTTCCTTTTACCCTTTCTCAAATGGCAAACAGGGTTTTACTCTCTTTGCTCAAAGAACCACATGTTTTGTACAATCTAGTTTTACTTTCTTTTTGCTCTTAGAAACACAACTATTGAACAATCTAATCAAAACTTGGATTGAATATTTAAACAAATTCAGGCCTGTGGAGCGACTCAAGACCTTCAGGTCTTCTAGTTTGAGTTATTACCCTTTGTTGATTTTATAAATTGATTCTTGTCCGGAGCATAACTCAAAAAGTATGTAAGGTAGAATCATGAAACTACACAGGTAGATAGATCTCATTATGGAGAGGTGCAGTGCACAAGAACCGTAACTCTGCCGATCAAATTTTTTGAGTTATTGCCCTTTGTTGATTTTATAAATTGATTCTTGTCCGGAGCATAGCTCAAAAATTATGTAAGGTAGAATCATGAAACTTAATATGTGGATAGATCTCATTATGGAGAGGTGCAGTGCACAAGAACCGTAACTCTGCCCAACAAATTTTTTGAGTTATTGCCCTTTGTTGATTTTATAAATTGATTCTTGTCCGGAGCATAACTCAAAAAGTATGTAAGGTAGAATCATAAAACTACCCAGGTAGATAGATCTCATTATGGAGAGGTGCAGTGCACAAGAACCGTAACTCTGCTGATCATATTTTTGGAGTTATTGCCCTTTTTTTATTTTATAACTTGATTCTTGTCCGGAGCACAACTCAAAAAGTATGTAAGGTAGAATCATGAAACTTTACAGGTGGATAGATTTTATTCTGGAGAGGTGCAGTGCACAAGAACCGTAACTCTGCCGATCAAATTTTTTGAGTTATTGCCCTTTGTTGATTTTATAAGTTGATTCTTGTCCGGAGCACTACTCAAAAAGTATGTAAGGTAGAATCATGAAACTTTACAGGTGGATAGATCTTATTATGGAGAGGTGCAGTGCACAAGAACCATAACCTTGCTGATCAACTTCTTGGAGTTATTGCCCTTTGTTGATTTTTATACTTAATTCTTAACCTTGCCTATATCTCAAATATTTTTACACATACAGCCTTGATATCTCACACACAGATACTTCCTATCAACATCATTCACAATTGACCATGATCTTGGACCTTGTGACCTTGACCTTGGAGTTTGACCTACTTTAAAGAAAATTAAACCGGGCATATATCTCATGACCTATTACACATACAGCCTTGATAACTCACACATGGACACCTCCTACCAAGACCTTTCATAATTGACCATGACCTTGGACCTTGTGACCTTGACATTGGAGTTTGACCTACTTTTTAAAAACTTTAACCTGGCCGATATTTCATGTCCTTTTACACATACAGCCTTGATATTTGACACATGGAAACCTCCGACCAAGACCTATCACATATATGACTATGACCTTGGACCTTGTGACACTAACCTTGGAGTTTGACCTACTTTAAAAAATATAAACTGGATATTTCATGTGCTATTACACATACAGCCTTGATATTTCACACATGGACACATCCTACCAAGACCCTTCACATTTGACAATGACCCTGGTCATTGTGACCTTGACCTTGGACTTTTACCTACTTTTATAAAAACTTTAACCTAGCTGATATATCATGTCCTTTTGCACTTACAGTCTTTATATTTGACACATGGACACCTACGACCAAGACCTTTCACATTTGACCATGACCTTGTGACCTTGACCTTGGTGTTTGGCCTACTTTTATAATACATTAACCTGGCCTATATTTAATGTCATTTTACACATACAGCATTGATATTTCACACATGGTCACTTACAACCAAGACAGTTCACTTTTGACCATGACCTTGGACCTTGACCTTGAAGTTTGACCTACTTTTAAGAAACTTAAACTAGGCCTATATCTCATGTCCTGTTACCTATACAGTCTCGATATTTTACACATAGACACCTACCAAGACCTTTCACATTTGACCATGACCTTGGCCTGTGTGACCTTTACCTTTGAATTTTACATACTTTTAGAAATCTTTAACCTAGCCTTTATCTTATGTCCTATTACTTCTACAGCCTTGATATTTCTCACATAGACACCTCCTATCAAGACCTTTCACATTTGACCATGACCTTGGCCTTGGCATTTGGCCTACTTTTAAAAACTTTAATCTGGCCTATATTTCATTTTACTTTTACATATACAGCCTTGATATTTCACACATTGACACCTCCTACCAAGACCTTTCATATTTGACTATGACCTTGGACCTTGTTAACTTGACCTTGGACTTTGACCTACATCAAATGTAGGCCCTTGAGGGGGCATATATGTTTTACAAACATCTCTTGTTTTAAAGTTTTAAATAAAAGTTACCGGCAAAGCAGTGCTTAATGAAACACATTTGGTAAGATTAGATCTGTTTTGAAACTTGTTCTTAGTTATTTCTATAAGGTAAAGGCTTGTTTATTATATAGTGTCACCCCTATTTAAAGGCCCAGCCAGTTTTGGCTTATGAGACACTCTCTTCTGAATGCACAGTATCTCCCAATTCCCCACTCATGATGCCGGTCGTCGGCAGTTATGGGTCTAACGTTACCATTAGTTTAACTAGCTGGCGACTCACCAACTGATCCCTTCAGTTTTAACCTGGCAGGCCGGCTTCTGCCGGGATTGGAACCTTCGACCTCAAGCTTCCAATGCTGACGCCTTAGCCACTCCTTTTTCTTTGTAATTGACTCATACCATTCCTACATACTGATAATTTTAGATACCCCACAAGATAAAGGTATTTGAAAACAATGTGGGAAATGAAGAAATTGCAATTTCTTAATTTCACCAAAAATTTTCTTTCCATGATGACCAAAAAATTCAAAATTCCTTTTATCTGAAATTGTCATCTGCAGCATCTTAGAATTATGACCAGATTAAACTTTTGCCGACTGGAATTGTGTTGAGAATGATAAAACCTTTTGAATGTTTGTAACTTTTAAACACAGGAATATTGCTGGATACCTTAACCCTTTCCCAAACAAGACCTGGTTTTGATGTCCCTAATAGATTTGGCTTTGGAAAATATTAAGACAAAAGAAGAAACTGCTGATGACCAGCAGTTTCTCCTTTTGTCTCACTATTTTCTGTGCCATCTTATACACCAATTCTATCTTTAAGAACATCCCTTTTGTCGTCTGCAGCAGCTTTTGAATTGGATCATCTTAGAAGTTTGAGGCCGCGGCCTTAGCGCAGTTGGTTGCGCATCTGACCCTCATACGAGAGGTCCCGGGTTCGATACCCGGCCGCGGCTAATACCCTTTCTGACAAAAATTGTCACCCACCAATGGGTTTGAAATCGTTAACCTAAGTGGGCGAGCAGCTGGAGGCTCGGTAAGGGTGTTGTGGTAGTACTGGTTTGAGAAACAACAGGAATCCATGGGTAGGTGCTCCAGCCGCCGCGATATGACCCTGGTAGTTGAAAACGGCGTAAAACCCACTGAACTCTTAGAAGTTTGCTGTTTGGGAAAGGGTTAATAAAATGTTGGAATTGCAGCTTATTCAAGCTGTAGTTACATCTTGGAATGTAACAGACTATATTTAAAGTTTAGGGTTTCATGAGCTCTTTAACTCTCCTAAACGGCCATAATTGACACTATTCCACGTTGAAAACAGCTGCAGACAACAAAATTCATGTCATTTAAGAGAAGATGTGTGTACATTATAACATGACACAGAAAACTTTGAAGCAAAAGGAGAAAATGCTGATTATCTGTATTTTCTTCTATTGATTAAATATGTTTTCCAAAGCCCTTTCGATTATGGACGTCAAAACCAGCTCTTGTTTGAGAAAGGGTTAATGTTTGTCAAAATTGTATATCAATGAATTTCGTGAGCACTAAAAATAGGCTGCGTTTACTGTTACATTTTGTTAACCCTTTCCCAAACCACCAAATTCTTCAGCAGTTCAACTTAAAAGCTGCTTTAGACGACAAAATTGGTGTTAAAGAAGATAACAATGGAGTACAATATAGCTTAGAAACTATTGAGGCAAAAGGAGAAAGTGCTGATTATCAGCACTTTCTTCTTTTGCCTCAATGTTTTCTCAAACCATCTCTATTAGGGAAGTCAAAACCAGGTCTTGTTTGGGAAAGGGTTGAACAGTTGGTGTAACCGTGTTGTAAAAGAATCTTGTAACTACGGCTTGAGTCAAGCCGTAGTTACGAGATTTTACAACAACACTTACTAAATACTATAGTTCGTCGGATATTACGTCAGGGTAAACTGGATAAAATTGTTCTGCATTCTATGTTTCAAACAGGTTGGTTCATCTGGACTTGAAAGGAGCTGCTCCAAGAATAGAGTACCTGCAAGTGGTATGTACAACTTTTTAGCGAGCCGGGACTTTGTGTTGGGATAGGTAATGTCACAGCCCTAGTCTCGGCGTCGCGTCCCCTCCCATCGCGTCTTCACTTGAAAAACTTTAAGGGGGAATGCTCCAGTTTTTCGGAACACTCGGTCATTACTGTAGTAAATAAAATGTTTCGTACCAATATGTTTTGCTACCATATTTTCAATAATATAACACATCATTACAATTTACCATTTTCGACGGTAAAAGTGTATTTATTATTCGAAACTGATTTCCTCAAGATGGAAATTGATTATTTAGAGCAAGACAGTCGTAAGTGTGTATGCAGTTACCACTGTTTTGCGTCATTTTTAGCTCGACTTTTCGAAGAAAATGAGAGCTTATACTGTCACCCGGGCGTCGGCGTTGGCGTTGCAACCAAGGTTAAAGTTTTTTCAAACATCAATAACTTCCATACTATCAAAGGGATTCAACCCAAACTTAGAATACTTATTCACCATCACACCCTCTACCTTACGTGGGCCCTGGGACCACTCTATTTGGAGTTATGCCCCTTTATACTAAGCAACTTAGAAAGTCGAGCGCGCTGTCTTCGGACAGCTCTTGTATTCATGTGTAGCTGATAAAAATTACTGTAATTCATTAATAAGCGTGCTGACCTATACATTTCCTTTTTGAATTATTACCAGGACATGTTGCTTGATACAATGAGGGAGTTTTATCAAATTCTATTATGTAGAACTTGAAATATTTCCAAAAATATGTAAATTTTGACATAAAATACTCCAGCTTCGTTGATCTAACCGAACACGTGAGCATGCTGTTTTATACATTTACGCGTTTGTAATAGCACCTATTTCGGATTTTCTGTTCTTATTACATGTAAGACGTTACTTTAAATCTGTTTTCGGGACTAAACAATGAATATACAGCATTTTATTAGCATTTTAGTGACCTTGGACAGGTGCAAAAAATTGTGCATTTTTTCGCTGTAGGGGTATAAGATACGAATGCCCACAAAATTCAAAAAAGATCGCTGACCACCCATTTTTATTTCATTTTTCAATAGGTAATAACAGGTAATTGCAACATACAAAATATAAATGAATTCTATTATTGGGGAAAAAATTAGGAAACTGGAGCATTCCCCCTTAACCTGGTCTATATCTCAGGCACTATTAAAGATACAGCCTTGATATTTTATACATGGATACATCTCGACAAGACCTTTCATTTGTGACCATGACCTTTGACCTAGTGACCTTGACCTTGGAGTTTGACCTACTTTTAAAAAACTTTAATCTGGCCTATATCGCATGCACTATTATTGATAGAGCCTTGATAATTCACACATGGATACCTCCTGCCAAGACCTTGCATTTGGGACCATGACCTTTGACCTTGTGACCTTGGAGTTTGACCTACTTTTGAAAAATAAGCTGTTTTGGTGACAAGCTCCTATATAGGCGAGCTTATATATATATGTTGTCCGCGGACAACTCTTGTTGTTTGGTTCCCACAGGCCACTGCCGATCAATAGCAGTTGAAAACGACGCTTAACCCAAATCAACCCACACACTGCCGATCAACAGCAGCTGAAAACGACGTTAAACCCAAACCTACCAAACCTTTGCTGATCAATTCAACTTGATCAACTCGATCTCTTTACCCCTTTTCCAAACGACAAAGTTTTAGGGTAATCCACTTCAAAAACTGCCACAAATGACAAAATGGATGTTATTAAAGATAGGATTTCTGTTTAATATGACACAGAAAATATTGAGAAAAAAGGAGAAACTGCTGGTTATCAGCAGTTTCTTCTTTTGTTTTAATGTTTTCCCCAATCCTTTTCTATTAGGGACGGTTTAATCCCATTTCGTCTACTCCCAATTCGTCTACTCCCAATTCGTCTACTATTTTTGACATAAGTCCCATTTCGTCTACTCTTCTATACATTGTATATCAATATGATATTATTACAGCTTTCGTTTGACATGACACAGCTTTAGCTTTTATTATCGTAAATTACACGCCCGGGCTTTTTTAAAAAGAACAATTCAGTAATAGTTTTTGTATACCTATTATATCTGTGTACTTTGATACAAGAAGAATGTTACGCTATATGTGAACTATGAATACATTTTGCATAGAGGTCAGTGTCAGGTCAAATGAAAACCTTAATACATGATTTTTATCAAAAGGTTTGGATTTTTATTTCATTTGTGAATATATTGACTTAATTTATTTTCTTAAATCAAAAATAATGTTGTTTATTGATGATTTGACACGAAAGTAGATGAGTTGGGACAGTAGACGAATTGGGACTCAATGCACTTAAAAAACAGTAGACGAAATGGGAGTAGACCAATTGGGATGTTACCTTAGGGACATCAAAACCAGGTCTTGTTTGGGAAAGGGTTAAACTCCATGTTGTGGGTACTCATTGGAATTCTCACCAACAACTTATTTTCATTTGAAATAACAAATTTTGAATTCTTCACCCGTCTTATCTATTTATTTTTTTACCGATTTTGCTACCAAGATTAAATTTGTCAAAACTGTAGTCAAAATTTATAGTCAGCCTAGTAAACATTTACGGTAAAATTGTATGGTTATAAAACTTGAGTGTTGCTGAAAACACCAAAATGGATGTTGTTTGAAAAAGGATTTGTGTATAATATAGCCAAGAAAATATTTAGGCAAAAGGAGAAACTGCTGGTTACCAGCAGTTTCTTCTTTTGTCTAAATGTTTTCCTAAGCCATTTCTATTAGGGAAGTCGAAAACAGGTCTTGTTTGGGAAAGGGTTAAAATGCAGATAAGACTGTTTACAAGTATGTTGAAATATTTTTTTCAGATATAGTGCTCCCAGATTAACCTGTAACATCTGCATTTATGTATTAATCTCACTTTGGCAATATTTTTATAAAGTGTCCAACTAATGGACTTAACCGACAAAAATAAAGTTGTCCCGAGTGATTATTGCTGTACTACGCATATGAATTCAGGTTTACCAACTCAATAGTGTCCTTGTTATGAATTTTGTTCCCTGTTTCATTGAACAATCTTTGTTTTATTGCAGTTGTTTCCTTTGTTAAGAAAGTTTGGTGCTACAGGCCTCTTAATGGAGTATGAAGACATGTTTCCCTACTCGGATGAATTAGTAGAGCTTGCTCAACAACATGCTTACAGGTACAGGGATAATTCTGGCTTTGAAATTGCTTGAGAGAAAATGTCTCATTTAGCCAAAACTTATGAGAGAAAATGAATTTTCAGTGAGAGATGTCACTAAATTTTTTACTATTTTACATTTTTCTGTGAGATTTTTCTCCCATTGATCAAATTTGAGTGAGATTTCAGGCAGAAAAATGAGAGAAGTTGCACAAAGTACCCCAAAATTATCCCTGCAGGTATTGTGACTTGTTAATGCTCATCTTTTTTTTATGCCCATGCTTCGAAAGATCAGGGGCATATTGTTTCACTGTTGTCCTTCTGTCCGTCCATCTGTCTGTCCATCTGTCATTCCGAAGACTTAACTTGAAGACTTAATATAACCATTTTGGGGGGGCATTAGTGTTTTAATGTTTGAATGTACAAAAACGTCTTGTTTGAATTAACCCAATACAATACAGTGGTGCCTGTTGGCTCTCTATAACAAGGATTTGGGGAAAAATTGAGGAAAATGAAGAAATTGCTTGTGACAAGCAATTTCTTCATTTTCCACAATGTTTTCTACCAAAAAAGGCCAAAATTGTTCAAATTTTATTGAATTTAAAATTTCTTCTGCAACATCTTTGAATTTGGACCAGTTCAAAATTTTGCTGTCTGGTAATGGGTTAAGTTTGAGCTATGATCTGGAAAAATATCCCTTATGACATTTGAGATAGCTATGTTTCAAGATCAGCATGTGATGAAATAGAATCTAATGGGGATCCATGTTGTCCTATTATTGTTGCAACAGGTCACAAGGAAGCTTTTAAAGAACAACATGGTTTTTGATCAGGCTGCATGTAAATGCAGGCTGATCTGGAACCTTGTTCGACTCAAAAGCATGAAGGAATAGTTTTCCAGATCCTGGCTCGTTTGTACATAAACAGGGGTGGATCCACAATTTCTTCATTAGGGGTTCAGCTGTTTTTAAATGGGGTTCAAACCATGTCAAATATAACAAAAATTGACTGCTAATGACTAAATAATGAAAAGTTGAAAATGATCCAAGGATAGCTTATTTGACTGTTAACAGTATATTTTCATTTTCCATTTCTTACAGCAAAGACAATATAATCTTCATACTGCAACTTGCCAAAGAAAACAACTTGACAATTATACCATTGGTACAGACTTTTGGGCATTTTGAGGTGGGTATGGACCAGCTTATTCATTATTTACCCTTTCCTAAACGACAAAATTTGGGGGTGGTCCAATATAAAAGCTACTGCGGAGACAAAATAGATGTTGATGAAGATTATATTTGTGTATACTATAGTCAAGAAAATATTGAGGCAAAAGGGGAAACTGCTAGTTTTCAGCAGTTTCTTCTTTTGTCTCAATGTTTTCCCTTATCCTTTTCAATTAAGGAAGTCAAAACCAGCTTTTGTTTGGGGAAAGGTTAAACAGCATTAAACAGTTGGACTAAGGTCTCTTTTGATCATGAATCAATGTCATTATGTATAAGTTAAGAAATACCTAAAGATACTTTAAATTGTGTACAACATTAATAGAAACTCTTTGTCTCCATTGCATATATCCTGTGTTATTTAACTCTTTCCCAAAGAAGACCTGAATTTGGGAAAACATTGAAACAAATGACCAGCAGTTTCTCCTTTTGTCTCAATATTTTCTGTGCAATATTGTACATAAATTCTATCTTAAACATGATCCATTTATCGTCTGCAGCAGCTTTTGAAATGAAAATTTTGAAAATTTGCTGTTTGGGAAAGGGTTAACTAACAGCAGCTCATACTTTGGTAACATTGAATACAAACCAACATATATCTAATTTGTTTAATTTTCTGTTTGTGCTTAAACATAAGAAGTTTAGAAGTCTCTTTGAGTTACAAGGTTATCCAAGTGCCCTGTGTCCATCTGTCTGTCCATCTGTATGTCTGTTTGTCTGTCTGTCCATTTATATGTCAATCTGTTTATCTGCCTATACTATTTCATGTTATATTTACAGTTTGTGTTGAAGCATGAGAAGTTTAGAAGTATGTGTGAGTTAGAAGGTTACCCTAGTGCTCTATGTCCATCTGTCCATCTGTCTGTCTGTCTGTCCATCTGTCTGTCTGTCTGTCCATCTGTCTGTCTGTCTGTACAAATTCATGTTATATTTACAGTTTGTGTTGAAACATGAACAGTTTAGAAGTCTGTGTGAGTTAGAAGGTTACCCTAGTGCTCTATGTCCATCTGTCCATCTGTCTGTCTGTCTGTCTGTCTGTCCATCTGTCTGTCTGTCTGTCCATCTGTCTGTCTGTCTGTACAAATTCATGTTATATTTACAGTTTGTGTTGAAACATGAACAGTTTAGAAGTCTGTGTGAGTTACAAGGTTATCCTAGTGCTCTATGTCCATCTGTCCATCTGTCTGTCTGTCTGTCTGTCTGTCCATCTGTCCATCTGTCTGTCTGTCTGTACAAATTCATGTTATATTTACAGTTTGTGTTGAAACATGAACAGTTTAGAAGTCTGTGTGAGTTAGAAGGTTACCCTAGTGCTCTATGTCCATCTGTCCATCTGTCTGTCTGTCTGTCTGTCTGTCCATCTGTCTGTCTGTCTGTCCATCTGTCTGTCTGTCTGTACAAATTCATGTTATATTTACAGTTTGTGTTGAAACATGAACAGTTTAGAAGTCTGTGTGAGTTACAAGGTTATCCTAGTGCTCTCCCTTGGGAAAAATCGCCAGCTTTTACGCAGCTTTAAGTCAGAGCTGCGTAAACGCAGCTCTGAAAAGCTGCGTAAACGCAGCTTTTACGCAGCTCTAAGTCAGAGCTGTGTAAACGCAGCTCTGAAAAGCTGCGTAAACGCAGCTTTTACGCAGCTCTGAAAAAGCTGCGCAAAAGCTGCGTTTACGCAGCTTTCCAGAGCTGCATAAACGCAGGTGCCAATACCGCCGCGTAAACGCAGCTCTGAAAAGCTGCGTAAACGCAGCTTTTACGCAGCTCTAAGTCAGAGCTGCGCAAAAGCTGCGTAAACGCTGCGCAAACGCAGCTTTTACGCAGCTTTGAAAAAGCTGCGTAAACGCAGCTTTTCAGAGCTGCGTAAACGCAGCTTTTCAGAGCTGCGTAAACGCAGCTTTTACGCAGCTCTAAGTCAAAGCTGCGTAAACGCAGCTTTTCAGAGCTGCGTAAATGCAGCTTTTCAGAGCTGCGTAAACGCAGCTTTTACGCAGCTTTGCAAAACGTCTAAAGCCTAAATTTAAAAAAATTATGTAGCCTGAAAGTCGTTTGGCCATGAATGATTCAAAATAAGTTAATACAAATTTTAAAGTCGATTAGTCCTTATCCAACAGCCAAATTTTAAAAAAATCAAATTTTAAAGCTGCTTCTAGTTACAATAATGGAATACAAGATTTGTTTTCATCATATCACAGAGGAAAAGGCTAGTTATAAGCAATTATTTCTTTTACTTCAATGGTTTTAGAAGGCATTTAAAAGTTATATAACAGAAAATATCAAAGTATGTAATAAATACAAATTTTTAATAAATAGACTTACAAAACTCAAAAGTACATTAAGCTTGTGACAAATGACCTAATTTATTATCTTAATACATTCTAACAAAATCCAAATATTACCCTTTCAAAAATGGTGAAATTTCAAATTGGTCCAAAGCTAATATTTCTTATATCAACAAAATAGGTTTTCATGAAGAAAAAGGTGAGTATCATAACAGTAAAAACATTGAGGCAAAAAGAGAAAATGCTGATGATCAGCCTATTTTCTTCTTTTGCCTCATCGTTTTCCCAAGCCTTTCTATTAGAGACGAATTGAAAGATGGTACAAAAAAATGACACATACAGAAAACATTTGGGCCAGGATCTGGAAAAATGTCCCTTAACTTACTTTAAGGCTTTTGAGCCCAACATGGTTCCAGATCAGCCTGTCTGTATACATGCAGTCTGAACAGGAACCATGTTGTTCTCTAATAGCTTCATCATAGTGTGTAACAACCACATGAGAGTAACATGATCCAGGTCAAACTGCACCTAGGGACAGCCTGATCTTGAAACATGGTTGTCTGAAATGCTATAAGGGACATTTTTCCAGCTCGCGGCTCATTTAAAAGCTGGTCATCATGAATTTTAATATGTTTTAGGCGTTTTCTCCAACTCTTTTAACCTGTGATATGTTTGATCACGATCCTTGTCATTCTAATTTTCAGAATAAGCAAGTATGCAGTTTGATTGTTCTGAGGATTTCTTTTGGATTTTTTATTATAATAAAATTACACAAATCATCTAATATTTCGTCGTTGTAAATGTAAAACCTTGTATCTCGTTTTCGGAAATCTCTAAAGGGGAGGGAATAAAGTGTAATAACTTTTCCCAAACTGAAATGTTTTACTTGAAATTTGGAAATATTGTTCATAAATAATGTATCATTGATACTGATCGGTAAAAATATCTCAAAACCTGCAAGAATTGTCTAAATTGGACACACAAGTTTGTACTTTGAAAATCGCTAGAACCGACATACGAGGTTTTGCATTTACACCGACGATTTAAACCCTTTCCCAACAACATTTTTTTTAGTCCAAAGAAGTTTCAGATACTAGAATTTTTGTATTGAAAAGCAATATCAAAGAATGCTATAGCATGGGAAACATTAAGGAAAAAGATGAAAATGATGATAATAATAATAATATACTTCTTTTCTCATAATATTTCTTTGACGAAGTCTTGTGTGGAAAAAGGTTTAATTCTTTCATAAATCAACATCAAATATTCTAAATTAATAATATTAATATTACATTCGACCTTAAAGGCTATAACATACCATCAGGGAAAGTATTTGGCATGTTCAGTCCGCACCGATTTGACAAGGATTCAGAATACTACTAGATGATAATTCTGAATCTAGCATGTTTTTCATACCTTACTCTATGCTCATTTTTCAATTAAACCAATCATGTGATTGACATTATAATGCTGAGTTTATAGTGTTTCTTTCTTGAATGGTATCTTTTAGCATGACAGCTTTATTTTAATGGATAAATTTAAAGATGAAGCATATTAAACTGTGCTGAACCTCAGAAATAATGCACCACTTCAAAGCACACAAAGAAATATTTCAGGGTTTTTCGCAGAATAATTTGAAGTCATTGTATCAAATAATAAGTATTGGTAAACCTTGAAACATATTGTGTTCATGCAAATAATTGTGATCAAAAACATAATGGCAAAAGAAGATATGCTCAATTTGAGCCATTTCTTCTTTTCCCATAATGTTTCTATACAAAATTATAACATATTGATTTAAAAAAAAATGCATTATTTACCAGTTTTTGACATGAACTACCTCAAGGCTGGGGAGAACACTGAATAATATGAAGGCATAAAAACACAAATTTCACATTGTTTTAAATCTCCAGTCCGCTCCACATGGCCTTAAAACCTCGGAGGGCCGTCCTCATCTTGGTGAAGGCGTTGTCTTTAGTAATGGAGATATGTTCAGCAACGACCCCTGAAACAGTATAAATGCAGTATGTATTAGAAAAGATATTGATCCTAAAACCAAACACAAGTACCAAATATGTAAGCTGATGAGATGTAACTACTTGAAAAAGTATCTCACTATCTCAAATTTCTCCTTAAGTTATGTGTTGCAATCAATTGTTCCTGTACTGGAGAAAAGGTACATGTATATCAAACATGATACTTGTTTAAAAGAAGTTATGGGATATGCTAACTTGTATAGACAAACAGACAAAAAGTCACACAATATGCCACTTCATTACAATCTATGGCATAACAAGTAGTGAAATATGAATGCTCCCGAAATGGCCAATTTTGCCAATTTTAATTTTTTGGACAGACAGACTGACACGAGTAAAACAATATAACCCCCATTTTTTCGATACAAGGGCATAAAAACGGTTTCAGCAGACATACAAATGGTTAGTAATGTGAAAATTTGAAAAAAATGATAACTAATGAAAAATTGTTTGCAATATCATTTTTCTGATGAGATAAGAATCGGACAAGATGAACTTTGCTTTATATTTGACCAATAAATGTGTAGTAATAGAGGCAACTAGTTCCAATAATTGTGGATGCTAGAGTATTGACAAGTAGTGCCCAGTGGAGCTAAAAAATTTGATACAGAGAACCTACTTTCTGTTGACCGGCATTAGACCTTGGTTACTTTCTTATTTACATCCATAATTGGCATTGAACACATCCCATTCTACATCAGAACATCAAATTGTCAATCTTTTATGAATTTCCACCACACATCCTTCATTGCACCTTTAACCTGAAAACAAAACAGTGCAATTAAAAACAGGCAAATGAACCCCCCCTCCCCCCCTCCCAATGCCAGTACCTACTTCGTGTTAGGGACTAGGTTGGAATCCTGGTTCTGACCAGCAACATTCCTCAGTGCCTGTTAAATTTAATACCCAATGCTGGTATAATCTTGGCATGTACAACATCAATAGCCAATAGGTATGGATTTTGTGCTGTAAATAGACTGGCTTTACATGGTGTATGTTTTGTTAAATAGTCTGTGTTGTTAAAACATCTCTTAGCTACAGCTCAAATTAAGCTTTTAAAGTAAGACCTGGGTAATGCAGTTCCTTTAATTTTAACTTATTCCGTAACGTCCGTAAGTCCAAGCATTTCTAAAGTACTGTTAGATGCAATATCGCCTGTTTCCATAAAAACGGAAATAATTGAGCTCACTCAGAGATTTCATGAAATATTCTAGACAATTTTTGTGAAAATGTTTCTAAATTGTATGAAGAGTAGGCAAAAAGCACAACAAAAGTCAAAAATTCAAAATTTGAGAGCAACGAAAATAACTTCCCGCAAAATATATTTGCACCACACAGATTTCGTTCCATAACTGGTCACATAGCCCATTACCCAGGTCTTAACTTTATTATGAGATTTATAATTAGACTGACAAATTACTACTGTTTGTCTGAAATTACATCACTGTTTACAAGATACAGTTGTTTCCTGTTGATAACTTTGTGCTCTGGAGAACTAAAAACCTGTCTAGCTGTACCCCATCCTGCTTTTCCCAAAAATTAATCCAAACCAACCAGAAAAACAAACGGGATTTTTTGTCGTTTTTCTGGGTGGTTGGGGTAAGTTCTTTGGAAATGTACAAGGATTTCACACATAAGTCATATATCAGAGGAAAGATATCAGTATGGTGGGGTACATGTGTAACGTGTCTTCAGTCGGTAGAGCAATTTTATATGAAAATCAATATGCTCAACAATTAGCGAAAATGTGGTTAGATGGACTGATTTATCCTAGCTCAAATAATCAACAATAAATCTGATCAACTTCATTAAAAATCAAGCAATTCACCATTCAACAGTATATATAGACGATCTTCCTCTGCTGATCCTGAGCAAACTTGCTCAGCTACACTAATTGGATTGCTGAACTTACTGTGTCGATCACCGAGTGTATGAGAATGTTGTTAATCTTGAAAGGGATATTAAAAGTGTCATTAAGTTTTGGGTTGATCAAAGTTAAACTTGTCATCCTAAAATACAGAAGTATTGCCATAAGTTGCCCATCCATGATCATCAGCTTGGTGCCCGCTGTCATTGATGTTTCGGCCCTTATCCAAGTACATCTCGTAGCGGGTGGGCCCACCAGTAAATGGTGTGGAGATGGATTGATTCCAGTTATTCTCTAAGAGTAAGTTAGCTAATCGAATACAGTCTTGAACATTGTCTCAAAGCCATTTTGGGATAGTCTGGTTACCTTAAGCCAAACTTTTACCGGTCAGAGCCTGTACCTTGTATCAGACCAGATATGTCCTGACCAACACACAGGATGACACTAGTCTCGAACTGACACTGTACAATTCAGTATGTGATGAGGCAGTCTGATCCATCTTGTCTACCGTAGTTCAACCTCTTGCATCAGCCTTCCAGGCAATCTCTAAGCTCAACTGCTATAACATGGCACAGTCGTTTCTATCGTACTACCAAAAGCCTCAAAGCCTTTGAAAACGTATGGCCAAACTAATTGATCAACCACAGCCTATCTCCCATCCGAGATAGCTCATCAATAGTTTCAACCAACCCTATCTCTCATTATCAGAGATAGTCCTATCTCCCATACGAGATAGCTCACCAATAGTGCCCAAAATCACTTAGCTTTATATCATGGTATATGCTGGTTTCCATTTTGTCACTATTCAGGGCGATCAGAGAACTTACTAAGATGGATACGAATATTCACTGTTCGGTCCTCTGTCCCCTCTACTAGGATGACAAAGCTAACACAACAATACCAATTTTATTCGGCCGTATAATTTTCACTATTGAAAACGACCTGTTCTTCTCACGTCGAAAAACAGAATGATTGCAACAGAGAAATTCTGCGCCTTTTATACTTTTTGGATTGAGTCCGGCTTCACTCATGGTTCCCGTTTTTTATCAGGTGCTTGTAGACTGGAATTCTATAGACTAGATACTTAAGTGAAACCCTAGGTTCGTCACACATGCACAAAACTGTTTGAAATTTGATGCATAAATAAGAAAGTTATTCCACAATTTCTTACCTGAAGGGGAGGGGGCAAATTTGTCTGTATTTGGTATCCATCCCATGATGCACAATCTCCACTATGATTATACTCTTTAATTACCCATTACCACACAGTCACGCCTTTGGCAAGTTCAAGGCTTTGGAAAACATTGTGGAAAATGAATAAATTTCTTTTAAGAAGCAATTTCTTCATTTACCAGACTGTTTTCTACACAAAAACATCCAAAAATTTTAGATTTCAATCACTACAAATTGTCGTCTGCAGCATCTTTGAATTTGGATCACCCTAAAATTTTGTCATTTGGTAATGAGTTAACCACAGATTTACTATAGATACATAAAACTTACCATTATTCAATCAGTGCTGAGTTTTACTACATTACCAGCTTGCTTTATTACTAAGCACCATAAAAGGATTTTTTGTCAGTGGGGTGGTGAATGGGTACTGTAAAATCACGGGTGGTAAACTTTGGAACGACCTCCAAAAAGAGGTAGTGAATTTCTGTTCCCATAGCACATCCGGGAACTCGCGAGGTCGGTCCAATAGCTAAAAACGTGTAAACAAAGGTAGGTGTCGGTGGTTCTTTTGATCGTTTTCGAGGTTTCTAGCAAAAGATGGATAATTATGGCAATGCTATGTCGTGTAAAAATGACTTATCGACGCACACGGCCCAAAACTGCGGTCGAAACCGAAGTAATTTCCGCTGGATCGTTTTTAAAAGTTCGAACACGATATTGCTTTTTCACAACAGTTTGTCAACAACTGTCACCTTTTTGCATAATTTGTGGTTTTCCGCGAAGAATACAGCCCCGGAACGTTCGTCCTGGGGAAACTAGTACTCTGCATCACATATCCTGTTAAAAACGGCAACGGGGCGCATTATTTAAGAAAATGATTGAGAAAATTCCAGTAGAGGTCGTTCCAATAAGGTAGAGCTTGTTCCAATTTGAATGAGATCGTTCCCAGTGCTCCCCAGTGCTCTCCTGTTTTATACAATGAAATAATGCCTGTGATATCAGACCAGCCAAACTAAGACAAAAATTAATGATGGCGTTTGAAATATCAGAATTATCGTCATATCAGAGGCGTCGTTTTGTCTTGTGTGGTGACTTTGTTTTACACGAAAGTCTGTTTCTGATGTTTTTTAAACTCTACGCATGGATCTCTTGAAATGCACTTTTAGCTCACCTGAGCACGAAGTGCTCGAGGTGCACTATTGTGGTCACTTATTGTCAGTTGTCCATCCGTCTGTCTGTCTGTCCGTCTACACTCTAGCATCCGCAAGCTTTATAAGCCAATCTTAAACAAACTTGGTCAAAATAATGATGGTCACGTAAGTTCTTGGATGAGTTCGAAGAAATAGTGAATGCTGAAGAGTGAAAGTAAAGTCGAAAATTGCAGTTTTGTCAAATTCGAGGGCAGATAACTCAAGATTCATCATTCTTATCAGGATGAAAGTTTTACCTATCCAAGATCCTATGGCCAACAATATTCAGCCCAAGTTTATTTTCTTAATTGAAAAATATTAATTTTGTAGTAGCTAGACTAGTGAAAACAAAGTCGAAAATGGTAATTTTATCAAAATCAAAAGCAGATACCTCAAGATGCATTCTGATTAGGCTTAAATTTTCTTTTAAGTAATATCTTATTCTCTAAAGA
The DNA here is from genome assembly GCA_963680895.1 of Fragum sueziense. Lineage (NCBI taxonomy): Eukaryota > Metazoa > Mollusca > Bivalvia > Cardiida > Cardiidae > Fragum > Fragum sueziense. The sequence continues at coordinate 2,183,801 of OY804592.1, forward strand.
TCTTATTTCTTTGGATATAATTTTGATTGAAAGAAACTGTGAATGCTGAAGAGTGAAAGTAAAGTAAAAAATCGCAATTTTGTCAAATTCGAGGGCAGATAACTCAAGATGTATCTTTCTAATCAGGCTGAAAAGTTTACCTATACAAGATCTTATGTTCAACAATATTCTGTCCAAGTTATGTGTTGATTGATAAATATTTGTGGATGCTAGAGCGGAAACAAGGTCTAAAATGGCAATTTTGTAAAATCAAGGGCAGATAACTCCAGAGGTGCATTTTCAATCAGGCTGAAAATTAAACCTGCCCAAGATATTATTATCATCAACTTTTCTGTCCAATTCTTGTCTTGATTGATCAATATTTGTAGATGATAAAGTGTAAACAAAGTCAAAAACAGCCTTTTTGACATTCAAAGGCAGATCACTCAGTACATTCTGGTTCGATCAGGCCCATAATCGAACTCATCCAAGACCTTACGACCATCATTATTTCGACCAAGTTTGTTTAAGATTGGCTTATAAAGTTTGCGGATGCTAGAATGTAGACGGACAGACAGACAGACGGAAGGACGACTGACAAAAAGTGACCACAATAGTGCACCTCGAGCACTTCGTGCTCAGGTGAGCTAAAAGTGCATTTCAAGAGATCCATGCGTAGAATTTAAGAAACATCCGAAACAGACTTTCATGTAAAACAAAGTCACCAAACAAGACAAAACGACACCACTGATTTGACGATAATTCTGATATTTCAAACGCCATCATTAATTTTTGTCTTAGTTTGGCTGGTCTGATATCACAGGTATTACTTCATTGTATAAAACAGGAGAGCACTGGGAACGATCTCTTTCAAATTGGAACAAGCTCTACCTTATTGGAACGACCTCTACTGGCATTTTCTCAATCATTTTCTTAAATAATGCGCCCCGTTGCCGTTTTTAACAGGATATGTGATACAGAGTACTCGTTTCCCCAGGACGAACGTACCGGGGCTGTATTCTTCGCGGAAGACCACAAATTATGCAAAAAGGTGACAGTTGTTGACAAACTGTTGTGAAAAAGCAATATCGTGTTCGAACTTTTAAAAACGATCCAGCGGAAATTACTTCGGTTTCGACCGCAGTTTTGGGCCGTGTGCATCGACAAGTCATTTTTACACGACATAGCATTGCCATAATTATCCATTTTTTGCTAGAAACCTCGAAAACGATCAAAAGAACCACCGACACCTACCTTTGTTTACACGTTTTTAGCTATTGGACCGACCTCGCGGGTTCCCGGATGTGCTATGGGAACAGAAATTCACTACCTCTTTTTGGAGGTCGTTCCAAAGTTTACCACCCGTGAAAATAGCCTGAAATAAATAAACAAAAACTTTTCTCTCCTATAAAATTTTGAGAATTCCAAAACAATATATAGATCTATTATTTATTGTTTGTTTTGATGGTACTGTGTTGTTATTGATCTTATTACCATTTATCACAAGTTCTTTCATTTTCATGTCACATTCATGTTCTATAATTAGATAAATTAACTCTTTCTCCAATGGCAAAATTTAAGAATTGATCCAAATTGGAAGATCAGTGCTACCTGATGTACACAACAAATTTAATAAATTTTTATTCATACTAAGAGACATTTAAAGTTACAAATGTGTTGGGTTTCTTTTGAGCTTAAAGTAAATAATGAAGATAAATGATAATGTGATAATACAATTCTCTCCTTTCCTCTCAATGTTTCCCAAAACTATCTCTCAGGGAGTGACATTTTTGTTTGGGAAAGGGTTAAACTATTGAGGCCCAAATCATGAAATAATGTTACTAAAACCTTATAATTATATATAGATCTTTTATCAACTTATAATCTGAATAAAATTAACTTTCCATTTAAAAACACTACATTTTGCTGTGGTTAGCAGTTAACATGCCAGTAAATAGAGTAAGTGGCAGCCATTTTGAGCAGTAGTGAACTAAAATGGACATTTTTTTTATCTACAAATTCTCAAAATATGATGGGGGAATATTAGTATTTCAAAAGAGTTAGCACAGTATATGCAATCAGGAATTATATCTCCTTATAATTTTGTAGTACTTAATGAACAAAAATAGATATAACTTACTTTTTTCTCAAAACATCAAAATCATGGGTTCAAAGAAGAAGAAAAATGGGGGGAATGGCATACTGTGAAATGATTGGCTAATAAATTGTTTATCTTTTTATAACCAATCATGGCTCATCTTGAGGAGCACCTGCCAATATTACCCTTTCCCAAACAAGACCTTTTTTTTTTTTTTTACATTTTTAGTAGAAACAGTTCAGAAAAAAAAGTAAAAAAAATGTACATCATATTTTTTATGCTGTAATTCAATATCTTTGCTATTTTTACTAAAAAAAATGTTGTCTTCAACATCTTATAAATATTGGAGCAAACTTAAAGTTTGCTTTTTGGGAAAGAGTAAACAACCTTTTTGGGAAAGAGTAAACAACAGTGTACCCAATTCATGGAAAAAGGAAAAAGGAAAAATTGGAAATCATAACTGTAATTTCATTCTTCATTCATTTTTTTCTCTCCCAGGAAAATTCTCCAAACAACATAAATTAATTTTGATTAATTTCCATAACAACTAATTTCATCTAGAATCTATCTCAATTATAATATTCAAAAAGTCACAAATAATATGCATGGCTTATTGCACTTAAACATAACAGCCTTAAATTGTTTGGTCAACTTGTTATCATTGTACCAGCAATATATAGAAATCAATATTATAGGATGCATAATTGTCCTAAATGAAATTAATATAATGGTAAAGATATGGTATTTTAGCAGTCACAGATTTGCAACAAGTTTGCAACAATGACTGAAGTATACAGTTTTAACCCTTACCCCAGAAAGTCTTAAATAGTTTTAATACTTCACATCATAGTGCTTTGGATACCATTGACAAGAAATGCTAAAACAGACAGACCAAGGGACTCCAAAACAATAAGTTGAGTTTGCAAAGGGTAATGAAATGGACCTTTTAATTTATGTATTTTTACTTGTTGATAAAAAATGGATTTAGAAGTAATTTGTCAAACTCTGTGAAATAGTTTGTTTGCAGATGTTGAGTAAAGGGTACTTGGATAATACCATACTATTAATTAACACTTTCCCAAAAATGCAGATGAATGATTTCAAGAGAATAGATTTTTTTTTGTCTTTCTGAGTGTAAAGTATTGTGGAATATCAAGAATTTGCAAGCATTACTAATTTTGTTTTTTTCCTTTTTCTTTTCATTAGAAACTTATATAACTTTTGTGCATATTAAGACAAGTTTTAATAAGGGCACACATAAAGGGTTTTTTATGGGGGTGTTAAAATCTAAGTATCAGTCATAGAATTTGACAATTCTATGCAATTTTCTCTTTTCTTATAAATGTTTCTATTAAAAAAAATACAAAATTATTTTAAACCCTTTTATAATTTTTTTTTTGACATCCTTAACCCTTTCCCAAACAAGACTTGATTTTGATGTCCCTGATAGAAAAAGCTTGGGAAAACATTGAGGCAAAACAAGAAACTGCTGATAACCATCAGTTTCTCCTTTTGTCTCAATATTTTATGTGCTATATTTTACACAAATCCTATCTTTAATAACAGCCATTTTGTCATTGGTGGCAGTTTTTGAAGTGGATCACCCTAAAATTTTGTTGTTTGGGAAAGAGTTAATAGAAAGGGTTTTGAAAAATTGAGACAAAAGAAAAAATTGCTGACAATTAGCATTTTCTCCATTTGCTTCAATATTTTTGTGTTGTATTGGACACAAATTCTTTTCTTAGTATTTTTTTTATTTTTAACTTGGATAAAAGGTATATTTTTTGCTGTTTGGGTAAGCATAAATGGACAGTTTCGACACCAGGAAATGAATTATTGAATAAATTAATGTAGAAAAGTGAACATAGGACATTTTTGTAAAGTGCCATGAACTTTTCAACATATCTGATCTACACTGACATGATACAAGTTACAGAAAATCATTTTCTACCACTGAATGTTCCCCTGAAATGTCACATGGATCTCTAATGACGGAGTAACCTTAATTTATATAACATGGACACATTTTTTTTCATTTATTGGACCTAATTAACTGTTATTTTAACAATTTGCCTCTCTTGTAAGCCCTTTCCCAAAGTACAAAATGTTGACTCAGAAAGATATGCAGTTCACAAATTAGACAATTTAGAGAACAAAGTATGTTTGTTGGCAGGAAAATATTGAGGCATTATAGGGTAATAGGCATGTTCTTTTTTTTCTTCAATGTTTTATTGAGTCTTTTTTTTCTCTAATTGGTACATCAATGTTTGTGAATGGGTTATGTATAGTGACATTCAATCTCAAAATCAACCAAATGGGCACAAACCTTTGAGGGAAAAGTAAAAGATTTTTTTTTTTCATAAATACGCAGCTATGGATAGCTGCGTAAAAGCTGCGTCTTTCTAATTTAAGGGGAAGAAAAATCAGCACAAGAAAGACGCAGCTTTTGCGCAGCTTCTTGAGCTGCGTCTTTAGATCTCAGACAAATTTATAAAAATACGCAGCTTCAAAACAAAATACGCAGCTTTTACGCAGCTTCATAACAAAATACGCAGCTTTTACGCAGCTTCATAACAAAATACGCAGCTTTTACGCAGCTTCACAACAAAATACGCAGCTTTGAAGTAAAAAACGCAGCTTTTAGAGAAAAACGCAGCTTTTACGCAGCTCTTTTTAAAAAACGCAGCTTTTGGGATCAGAAACCAAAAAAACGCAGAAAAGCTGCGTAAAAGCCGGCTTTTACGCAGCTTTCTGGAAAAGCTGCGTTTCATTTTCCCAAGGGCTATGTCCATCTGTATGTCCATCTGTCTGTCTGTCTGTCTGTCCATCTGTCTGTCTGTCCATCTGTCTGTCTGTCTGTACTATTTCATGTTATATTTACAGTTTGTGTTGAAACATGAGAAGTTTAGAAGTCTGTGTGAGTTGCGAGGTTATCCTAGTGCTCTATGTCCATCTGTCTGTCTGTCTGTCCATCTGTCTGTCTGTCTGTACTATTTCATGTTCTATTTACAGTTTGTGTTGAAACATGAGAAGTTTAGAAGTCTGTGTGAGTTGCGAGGTTATCCTAGTGCTCTATGTCCATCTGTATGTCTGTCTGTCCATCTGTCTGTCTGTCTGTCTGTACTATTTCATGTTATATTTACAGTTTGTGTTGAAACATGAGAAGTTTAGAAGTCTGTGTGAATTACAAGGTTACCCTAGTGCCCTCTGTCCATCTAATCCAGGTAAAAAATTTGTATTTCTTCTTGGAGCAAACCTAGCTGTTTTAGAGCTACATAATTATTTGAGGGGGCTTTTTTGAAATGAAATATTTCACTAAATGTGACCCGTCGCGCTTAAAGGGACCTTATCGGTTGTGTGAAAAATATCGACCCTAGTCAGTCTGCGCAGTCCGCGCAGCCAGACTAGGGCCGACATTTTTCACTTGTATGTACTTTTGTATATCTGGAATGTTTTCCCTATCTTACTTTGCGTTCATTTTTCGAATACAGTATCTGGTTGACCTGTGGTGAGTCTGACAAGTTTGTCAAAATTTTGATTGTTTGAGTTCGGATAAGGTCCCTTTTAGCGTGACGGGTCACAAATGTTTATCAAACCATATGTTGTTGGTACTCATTAGAATTGTCTCATTGACATTATAAATCAATGTGACTTATTGTTGTTATTGAGACGATTCAAATGAGTTCACACAATAAAGGGTTTGGATTTGAAATACAACTTTTAGCATGTCTTCACACCCACTTATCTTTTGCTCAGACTGTTTCACTTTGGATTAGAATTATAGATTGGCAGTTTGAAATATGGCTTAAATATGAATGTTGAATGTTGAGTTTGTACTCGGATAACAGTTCTGTCTGCGACAATTCCAGGATTTCCGTGAAGGGGGTTTGAATGTACAAGGGGTTGGGTGTTCGTTTTCCTAGTGTTACACAATTTTGATCGAATTTCTCTATGAAAATGAAATGATCGGGCTAAATTCTTATAAATCTCCTGAAGTCCCTCTGGATCTGCCACTGTTTGTACTTATTCTTGATAAAGGTGCAACAGCAGCTATGTTTAACCCTTTCCCAAACAAGACCTGGTTTTGACGTCCCTAATAGAATAGGCTTGGGAAAACATTGAAACAAAAGAAGAAACTGCTGATAACCAGCAGTTTCTCCTTTTGTCTCAATATTTTCTGTGCCATATTTTACACAAATCATGTCTTTATAATCACAAATTTTGTCGTCTGCACCAGCTTTCTAATTGGATTACCCTAAAATTTTGCCGTTTGGGAAAGGGTTAATAATGTTAGTTTCCTGTATTTGGAAGCTGTTTTGTTATACCTGGTTTGCTTCATATCACATCTTGTATATTTTCTCTTGCAGATTCTCTCACAGCAATAAGTTTAATGATAGACCAAGTTGTTAGTCTTCATCCTTCCATACAACATTTTCATATCGGTGCAGATGAGGTAAAGTAAAAAATATTGTCAGAAAATTCACTTTTGATTTACTTACATACCATATTTTCTTTTGTTAAACCTTGTACAAAAAAGAGAGAAAGTAAATGGTTCATATCGGTGCTGATGAGGAAAAGTAAAAAATAACATATTTTCTTGTTTAGACCAGTCACCTTATAAACAGATTAGAGAAAATGAATGGTTCATTGCCAAATAACTTTTTCGTATAGAAAATTTGTGGTAAAAAAAAAAAAAATGCTAGTCAACCTCATTGTTTTCCAAAGCTTCTTTCTAAGAATGTTGTAATCATAATGGTGAAGTGTCATCACATGTTAGGCTGCCAGTCTAATGATAGACCAGGTTGTTAGTCTACGTACATCTCTTCCATACAACATTTTCATAACGGTGCAGATTAGGTCAGAATATTAATTTTGTCATTGGAAGACCTGGTTTTGACGTCCCAATTAGAAAATTGTTTGGAAAAACATTGAGACAAAAGAAGAAACTGCTGATGACCAGCAGTTTCTCCTTTTGTCTTAATATTTTCTCTGTTATTTTGTACATAGGTTTAATCTTTATCAACATGCATTTTGTCATCTCCAGCAGCTTTTGAAGTGGATCACCCTAAAATCGGGAAAGGGTTTAATTTGTTCAAAGACTTTTCTTGTTATGCTCCCCGAAGGGAGAGCATATAGTCGCCGCTTTGTCTGTCCATCCGTCCGTCCGTCATTCCGTCCGTCCGTCCGAAGTGATTTCTCCATAACCCTTGGGCCAAATCAAATGAAACTTACCATGTGAACTCCCTATGACATAATGCCGAGGTACTTTTCCCGTTTTTTGGATTTGAGGCCTCGTCATGGGAAAAGGGAACTTAAGGTAAAATACAGTTTTTCTCTAATTTCTCCTAGTCTAATGGTCAGAATTTGATGAAATTTCATATTTGAGTGGTAAATAAGATGCCCTTGACAATAATCTTTGTGAAATTTGGGTATAAAAATTATGTCATGCAAAAAGGGGGCTTAACATTTGTTAGCTTTATGTTAGCTCTGCATGGCATACATTTATTGTGACAATGCCTTATTCGAGGAGCATTGTCCGTCTCTGACGGCTCTTGTGTCTGTTTACATTTGATTGACCCATTTTAATACATGCATTAGATTGATAGAGCGAACTAAGATATTCCAACCATTATTAGCAATAAACACTTCGGACATCAGCCTTGGCAATGGAAATTGACGAGTGCATCCCTTATCTATTTTTATCCTGTCACTAGTTAAATATTCTGCCCGATAACAGGGGGTATGATAAACTTAGCTTTATCATACCCCCTGATCACGTGACATGCTTTATTATGCTACATGATCACGTGATCTGCCGAAACTACTTTTAATTCTAACCGAAGGTTGGGGCGGGGTCAATCTCGAAATCCCCGTTTTTATGACAAAATTACACAGAATGTTTTCAAAGTGGCCTGTTTTGAATAGCAAAAGTCATCCCAATCAAATAATTCTGCGTATTTAATTAATTTTCTTGCGCGGAAATTACAAAAAAGCCAAGTGTTAGTTTACTCAAAATTCTGAGGCTAGTGGTCTACAGAAAACGAGAAATGAAAAGCACAAATGAAACTTTTCTATATCATGTCTAAATAATGAACTAAATGCCCCACTAACAGAATCCGCCACTGGATTATTGACCTAAATCTTAAAAATCGATGACGTAAATTAAAGTTTGGATGACGTAATACACACCCGTGGTTTTCTGGGAATCGGAGCGATGTTTGTTTACAACAGGACAGTGCAGAAAAAACATTGAATTGTTTGGATTTACAGGAGGAAGGTAGAGATCTCTGGTGTGTTATCGTATTTCAAAGCATCTGTAGTACCTATTTTTACACGTCAGGCTATTGTTATTTTGAAATAATGTCTTCATTGCCACACACAACACAAGTTTGTTTCGTTGGAGACTGTCTAAAAATGGACGACATCGGAGAAAATGCAGAACACGGTAGATTTTACACCTCTAAATCCAGGACTGAGGAAATTAAAGTAGGGACGAATAGTGAACTGAGTGATTTGTGGTAGGCGCTTCATGTTCTTGTTACAGTTTGACCTTTTCTAGTTTTGATTTAAAACGTTTAAATCTGTTTTGTTCTAACCGATACGGATCCTTCCAATCCCAATCCACACGGCCAGGTCAAGACACAGTCGTCGACTCGAGTCACCTTCTAGTTCTTTGCTATTTGAGTTTACACTGCATGGTTATCATGATTATTTGAAAATTTAAATATAACTTGTTTGTTTTTACCTCGATAAAATTATAAAATGTTGATGGGAAAGGATATTTTCCACGCGGATTACTTTCTAACGCTCTCTAAACGTTTGCGCATTCAAACGTTTTGAAAAGGTGCCATCGTTGGTGAAAATAATAAATTGATTCATTTCAATTGATTATGAATATGTTTCCGTAAGTCTACGTTGTTTTAAGGTTGTAACAGGATAAATAGAATAGATGTTTCATGTCCTGGATGGGTCAAGTTTATTTGGCTCGGCTGCGGAATTTATCAGGTTCGCCTTCGGCGGCTCACCTGATAAATTCCTCCTCCTTACCAAATAAACTTGACCCATCCAAGACATGAACCATCTATTCTCTATCTGTTGCCCTGGATGACACTTTTGAATTGACGAGGGTATCCATATTTCAATATCTGGATAAGATCCTCAATGTCATTTGCCATTGATGACATCTTAAGTTGCAAGAAGTGTTTGGTATCTAATGATGGATGGAATACTTTAATCAAATAATGTCTTAAGTCATAAAAAATCTTCTTCCTTTTGACTTTGAATCTGTAGAAAACGTTGAATATCAAACAGTCAAGCATTGACACTTTTAACCCTTTCCCAAACGGCAAAATTTTAGGGTGATTCACTTCAAAAATTGCCAAAAAAGAGGAAATGGAAGTTATTAAAGGTAGAATTTGTGTAAAATATGGCATAGAAAATATTGAGACAAAAGGAGAAACTGCTGGTTATCAGCAGTTTCTTCTTTTGCCTCAATGTTTTCCCAAGCCAATTCGATAAGGGACTTCAAAACCAGGTCTTGTTTGGGAAAGGGTTAACCCTATGTAGTGGGTACTCATTTGAATCATCTCCATGAGACGATTTAAATGAGTACCCTCAACATATGGTTTTATAAACATTGAAAGATATTTATTCTTTTGAATAGCCATTACCCCCTCTTATCTGTATCTATGTGTATATATTGTATCCAGCAACTTTCTCGAACGCTTATAAATGATTGAATGTGTCACAATGATAGATAATTGACCATATAAATATGGCGCCTGTCCATTGTAGATACAAACTGAATGTTGTATGTAAATATCCTAACCCGTAGATATGTTATTCATAAAATTACATCATATATCATAGACAGTTGAAAATTCCTCTATTGAGGTTTTGGATGCTTCTATGTATTGATGTGTATGATATGAATAGCTAGGCGTCGTGTCGTAATCTCGGGTTATGGAGTCTGTGTTTGTTGTGGTTAGTTCTGTACATATCTCTTTCATATATTGTTCCCATTGTATTGTAGCCGAGCCCGGATAGCTCAGTCCGTAACGTCGGAGTCTGTCAATCCAGGGGTCTCGAGTTCGAACCCCGGCTCGGCCAGTATCCATTCTGACATTTGACAAAAGTCATTTGTCTCTCACCAATGGGTGTGAATCATCTATGTGAGAGAGCAGCTGGAGGCTCGGTTTTGATATTGTGGTTGTACTGGTGCGAGAAATACCAGGAACCCACGGTTAGGTGCTCCAGCCGCGCGATATGACCATAGAAATTGAAAACGGCGTAAAACCCCAATAAAATCAAACCCATTATATTGTAGGTATACCACCTAGGTGTGTGTGAGAGATGTAAGAAGAAAATGTTGGCAGAGAATCTCACACCCCAACAGCTGTTCTTTCTACATGTCCGAGCCGTCGCCATGTACATCAAAAATAAATATCCACATCTTACAGTCATTATGTGGGACGATATGTTACGGTATCTAGAATTACCTGTGCTTGCAGGTGAGTTAATTACAAATATATCTTCTTCGACATCTTAAATTCTGAACCCTTTCCCAAACAAGACCTGGTTTTGACGTCCCGTATAGAAATGGCTTGGGAAAACATTGAAACAAAAGAAGAAACTGCTGATAACCAGCAGTTTCTACTTTTGTCTCAATATTTTCTATCCCATATTTTACACAAATCGTATCTTTAATAATATCAATTTTGTCATTTGTAGCAGTTTTTGATGTGGATCACCCTAAAGTTTTGTTGTTTGGAAAGGGTTAAATTACATTAGCCATGGCCATGTACATCAAAAATAAATATTCACATCTTACAGTCATTATTTGGGACGGTATGTTACGGTATCTAGAATTAACTGTTCTTGCAGGTAATGATGCTAGATGTATAATGTAAATTAAGAATTTATGATTGGGTGCACAGTATTAGACTTTAAAGCTAAACCCAAGTTTAGCCATTTTCATGACTTAACTGAGCTCCAGCTTTAAACCATTGTTTATGTAATTGGGCTAATATGCTTAAATGTGTGCATAACATAGCAGTCACAAGCACTTTCTTCATTTTCACAATGTTTTCCAAGCCATTATCTTGTGGGTAGTCAAAAAGAGTCATACTTTGGTCATTATTTAAAAAATAATAGAAACAAAAACAGTTGGCAATACTGATATTTCACGTAGAAGTCTTGTGTAAAAAAAAAATCTTATTTAAACAAATTAATGTACATACCTGTTTTCATATTTTTTGTATATTGCTCTATGGTTTGTTTTAATGAGTTTATTTGATAGTTTGATAGAGTCCTGCATTGGATCCATTACTTATGTGAAGGGGTTTCATACATACAAAATGTGGGGGTCAGTTTTCCTAGTACAGTGGAATCCGCTTAATTGCAATGTCCATTTGTCAGGGGAAATATTGCAATTAACCGAAATTCCGATTAACCGGCATTGCTATTTTTAGCCTGGAAGTATGTTACATTCGATGATGCAGAGGCCAAAACCATTCATGAAGACGCTGGATTGTCTCGATTGCTATATTCATTGATTTAAAAACATTTTGTAAATAAAGACTGTTTTAAACTTTAGACTTTGAAATTGTTATTTTATTAAATTACCCCGTCATCGGTATCCAGAAAGCTGTAGCGGCATAAGTAAGTCGGTCTGATTTCGCCTTTGTTTACATATTCATAACTACACGCGGCATATGCATGTACACATTATGCATTTGGTTTATTGTGCGGCGGACTTTGCTTCAGCAAACTCGACCAGTTGAATAATCTAACCCAAGTTATATGGTTTCAAACGAACTGCGCGTTCGTAATTTTCAACACACTGAGGTTACACGCGTGAAAGCCAATAAATGACGTCATTTGACTTTCCCAACAGTTCTCGGCTATTTCCGTTCTCCGAAGATCGGCCGAGAGATGGTCGTTAAAAATCGGAACTTCTCTCGGTCAACCTACGATTAGATTACACATTATGGAAATAGCCGAGTGTCATAACACGAATGTCGTAACTACTGCTTAAAAAAGTTGTAGTTACGATATTTTCAACCGTAAGTGTCTATTCATTATCACATAGGTGTTGATATGGCTTCACGTGGACTTGACACTTCTTTGTTTATCTGTCAGAGGATTAAATGCGCGGATTTACCTACAAAAGAAAGCTAAGTTAGATAAAATTGTTACAAGTTTAGTCAATTCTTCCCTCAAAATGATGGAAAATATTTTTAATAACCGGAGGCAGATGCCGATCGTGCATTATTTTCATTGCAAATAAGCGGGATTTTCTATTAAACGAGACCCTATTATCCGATAAAATTTACATTTTACCTTGTTTACATAGGAAATGGTTTTGTGCAGGACAAATAATTGCTTATAAACGGAAATCCCTAATAACCGTCTTGCGATTAAGTGGATTCCACTGTACATGTATTACACAATTTTGACTGAATTTCTGCATGAAAATGAAATAGTCAAGCTACAGAGGGGCTTCATTAATACATGCATTTATATTTCAGAATCCGGTTTAGGTAATCTAGTAGAGTTAATGGTGTGGCACTATCTACCCAGCTTCTTATTGCCACCTGGTGAGACAATGATTTCATTGTTTGTCTGTGTGTGTGTGTGTGTGTCTGTCTGTCTGTATGTTAGTGGTGATATAGTTCAGAGTCAGGTTTAGGTAATCTAGTAGAGTTGATGGTGTGGCACTATCTACCCAGCTTCTTATTGCCACCTGGTTAGTCATGTTTCAATAATACGAGGGACGGTCGGAAAGTAGTTGGACTTTTGGTGCTGCTGTCTTTCCATTTGCAACTGTATAAACACATTATATATTGGTGAAATCTACTGCCATTTGCCAAGAATGCGGTCAGTTTATTTTCAAAGAAAGTTGAATATATCGAGGGCCCAGTGCAAAACTATTGTAACTACCTATTTTTGAGAAATTCACTTTTTTGCATTTTCTGAATCTTTAGAAAGGAATACATCATATGTTCTAATATCGGGTTTCAATTCTGTATGATTAAAAAGATATTTAGAATTTTAATAATATTGTATCTCAATTGAAAGAAATTTGTTAGTGCAAAACTATTGTAACTCAACTGTTTTCAACTTTATTTCCACTCCAGCATCTTCAATTATTGACCAATCGAGACAAAACTTAAATATAATGTTGGGGACTATAAGATCTGGAATGAGTTTGATTTTCAGTCTGATTGAAACAAGAAATCATGAGTTATGTGCCCTTTAATTTGACAAATGGCCGCTTTTGACTGTTTTCGACTTTATTTACACTATAGTTTCTACAATTATCAACCAATCAAGACAAAACTTGTACACAATGTTGGTGACTATAAAATCACGGATGAACTTGATTTTCAATCCAATCAAAACAAGAATTTATGAGTTATGTGCCCTTGAATTTGACAAATGGACATATTTCACCGTTTTTTACTTTGTTTACACTCTAATATCTACAATTATTGTAGACCAAACAAAACAAAACTTCTTTACAATGTTGGTGACTATAAGATATCAGATAAAATTGATTTTCAGCTCAATGCGACTAGGAAGTCTTGAGTTATGTGCCCTTGAATTTGACAAATTTGCTGTTTTCGACTTTATTTTCACTCTAATCTTCATAATTAATAACCCATAAGATGAAAATTGGACATGCTATTGATTACCACATGATCCTGGATTAGTTTGATATTCAGCATAATAGAACAAGAAATTGCTGAGTAATCTGCCCTTGAATTTGACAAAGTTGCCATTTGTGACTTTCTTTTCACTCAATCAAGCAGATTATATATTGACCAATCAAGACAAAACTTGGCCACAATGTTAGTAGTATAGGATCTTGAATGAATCTGAATTTCAGTATAATTGGACAATAACTTACTGATTTATCTGCCCTTAAAATTGACACATTTACAGTTTTTAACTTTTTTTATCTATGATAAACACAAATAGTGACCAATCAAGACAAAACTTAGAAACAATGTTGGTGAGTGGTGACCCGGCCTTAGTTTGTTTCAGTCTTAATGTCACAAATATCAATTGATCCAAAATTGAGACTCGTATCATCTTAGTTCAGGCCCCGGTTTCTCGAAAAAACTTAAGTACAAACTCATGAGTCCATGCTCAAATTTACTACAACTTCAAAGGAATACTCTCCAACGTTGAAGGGTATTCGATTGAAGTTCACGTGGATTTTGTGCGATTTGAGCATGGTGCTCAGATTTGAGCATGAGAACGTACTTAAGTTTTTTCGAGAAACCGGGGCCAGGACTATGATAGTTCTCTTACAGTATAATAAAATGGTACATGTACAATGTCAAGTTTGTCAGCCTACATATCATCAATTTGCAGCTTTTGAAATCAAATTAAGCCAATGTTACTTATCAACTTGTCAGTGACATAGCTTTTTTTGAAAACATTTGAAGCTGTTCCATCAATTGTCCCTGGATAAACAGCTTTATTGTTATAAAGTTTCCAGTCATTAAGATTATATCAGCATTCCGTTAAAATGACATTAAAGTTGAAAAGAGAATCCAGGTACCTGCACAAATGGATAATTCAGGAATTTAGATCAAATTAAATTTAGAGGAAAATGTAAGTATTTTCTGGGAAGTTCTTTAATTAAGTTGTAGGTTAAGTGTTGATAAGGGCGTATACAGGATAATATTCAGAAATGTCATATCATGTTGGTTTTTGATAAAAAAAAAAAAAAGAAGAACCCGGTAACATGCCATGTTAGAACTTTGCATGTTACATGCTTTTGGAGAATATGACAATCTTATGTTTTCATGTGTTTTGCAATTTGACTGACTGCATGACAGATAGATAACAAGAGCTGTCCATAAGACAGCGTGCTCGACTTTTCTAAGTTGCTTAGTATAAAGGGGGCATAACTCCAAATATTGTGGAGCCAGGGTCATGGGCCCAGGTAGTAAGGTAGAGGGTGTGATGGTGAATAAGTATTCCAAGTTTGGGTTGAATCCCTTTGATAGTATGGAAGTCATTGATGTTTGAAAAAACTTTAACCTATGTTGCAACGCCGACGCCGACGCCAACGCCGACACCCGGGTGACAGTATAAGCTCTCATTTTCTGCGAAAAGTCGAGCTAAAAACAAAACAATATAACCAAACTCTTTAGATAATTATATACAGGCATGAAAATTTACGGAATTTGAAAGCATTTTTTTGTATCTAACATATTTCTGTAATATGAGATTTAATATGAGCCTTAGATGTGAAAGCATGTCGGGACAGTTAAACTTTCCATTCATATTTTTTCACTTGAAAATGACCTTGAATTTAATGAAATGTGTCCTTGACTTTGAATCAAAAGATGCACATCAATAACAAAAGCAGACATCTATAGGCAGGTTATGCTCCCCGAATAAATGTTTGTCACAAAAAAATTTGACCTGTAAAATCAGAATAAGCTATCGTACATTTAAAATCCCCATTTCCATGACACATTTTTTGTACACATATTATAGTGTGTGGTGTATTATAGTCTGGTGCATTAATATAGCTGACAATAAATGACCTAGCTATAAGCTAGAGATGCTCTGCCAGGTCATTTATCGTGAGCTATAATCAAGTATAGAAGTTTATTAAATCCTAATTATAGAATTAAAAGAAATAGGAGAAAAACTAAATTCTACATTCAAATTGAGAATCAGAGAGAAGGGGTTCTTGTCAGTATCCAGGAATTTTATATTGAAGTTTCATCCAATTTGGTCTAAGGGTTGTGGAGAATTTGCTTCCGACAGACTGAGAAATAGATGCAAAACTTTCATACATTGAGCCCCTTTTTACCATGAAGAGTTTTTTGTTCATAGATTAAAACAATGTATAGTCTAAATCATCTAATTTGTCACTTAAGTACAAATTTTCATTGACTTCAGATCACTATGGATGAAAGTAATTAGAGAAAAAATAATTTCTACATAAAGGCAAAGGCCCCTTTTCGCATGACGCAGTCTTAATTGAGATATGGAAATAAAGGCTTTCTTGGAAATATTCCAGGTAGTTCATATATGACGTTTCATCAAATTTGGTCAAAGGGTTGCTGAGATCTAGTTGCAGAAGGATGGACAAAAGGACTGAAGAATGCATGAACAGACGGACAGACAGCACCGACAGACAGCGTGGCGACTATATGCTCCCTCGAAATTTTTTCAGGGAGCATAAAAACTACCTGTATATAAATTAGAGTTTTATAACTTAAGTACTTTCAAAGATTTACAAAGAGATAGCATTTTGTTAAGTTTTTATGATTTAGTCCACAGACAGACAGATAGATGAACAGACGTACAGACAACAATATTTTCTTCATCTTTTTATGCCTCACATAATAAGGTGCTAAATATAGTTATATTTCATTAGTTTTGCACTTATGTATTTACAGCAAATAGCTAAAATCAAATGTCACAATAGTTTTGCACCAACATTTTGTGCATACAATTGATGAATTTTGGTGCAAAACTATTGTAAGTCAAAAATGTTCAACAAAAGCAAATTTTCAAAAGTTTTGTTGAAATAAATAAATTGATTGAAATTCTTATGTTCCAATACACTTCATGTAGAAATTTTGAGCAATTACGTTAAATTTTAAAAAAGTTATTAAGTTTTTTCCCTCTCCTGTAAAATTTTCCAAAATGTAGTTACAATAGTTTTGCACTAACCCCTCGATATGCAATATTCTGTCCACTTATATGTGATAGGGGTTTTATGTACCATAGGCTATTTGTTAGAGGAACAACAAGGGTAACCAAAACAAAAGAACAGTCTAGTCATTTTAATCGCGAAGAATTTAAGTTTTTGAACTACATTATCACTGAAGATTGAATTATGGTTCATAATTCCGAAATTGGGATAAAAACTCAGTCACAGCAGTCATAGAAACGAGCTGGTTCCCCACCTCTGAATAGATTAAGCTTTTACATTCGGCTGGTAGTCATGTTTGTTGCTTTTGTGGGTTCACGAGGTCTGATAGTTAGTCATTTCATGTCAAATGGTAAAATCTGCCATTGCTAAGTACAATTCTGAAGTAATTCAGAAAAAAAACAAAGAATAAATGCTGAAGTAAACGCGTCCCAGATTAGCAAAGAAAATGTTTTCTACTTTACGATTACGCACGCTCCCACACCACTGCATCTACAGTGGAGATTATCAAATATTACCCATGACAAAAGTTGTTTTACTCTTCTTATAGCTCAGGCCCTACCCCACACGACTTTTATTTGTGTCTAGAACTGATGAACATGCTTGCTTAGAAGAAATTTGAGACCAGGGCGCCTTTGATACCGGTGGTTACACAGTACCTAATACAGTGGGTCTACGTCATGGTTAATAGTGGCAATAGTAAAGCTCCTACGAAGATGGCAAAAATGCATAGACATAGATGGATAATTGCTTTAAACAGTGTAGAAAGAATTTTGTTAAAAAATTAAATGGTTTTAGAGAACTAATCAAAAGTCCAACTACTTTCCGACCGTCCCTCGTATGTTCCCTTCTTCAAAGAAAATTATGTTCCTCTTATTCCACAGCCATTTCACTAAAATTCGGAGTTTGAAAAATGATTTGGCGTTATTTTATACCCTTCAAATAGCTTTTTGGAAATTTATGTCAATGAACAAAATCTGAGTAGATGCATTTTTTAAATGCTTTAATCCATTCCTATCAGTGATCCAAACATGTTTAATCCATTACCAGACAGCAAATCTTTTGACTTGTCCAATTTGAAAGATGTTGTAGATGACAATTTCAAGTTTATGAAATTTTTGAATATCTTTTCATTTTGGGTTAGAAAACATTGTGGAAAATGTAAAAATTTCTTGTCAAAAGCAATTTCTTCATTTTGCATCATGTTTTTCTAAGCAGTTTTTTTGAGGATCGTCAAACAGCGTCAATGTGCGGTAATGATTTAAATAATATATTGCACATAATTTTGTTTTTATGCAATTTTCAGACATATGGGACAGATTCTCCAAGGTGTTCCCCAACATTTGGGTAGCGAGTGCCTTTAAGGGTGCGACAGGGGCATGTGTGTATGCCACAAATATTATGTATCATATAGACAATCATTTAACATGGCTGAGTGTCGTGGAGAGAATTAAATCAAAATTTGAAAATATTCGAGGCATCGCTGTCACTGGTTGGCAAAGGTAATAAATTATTTAATTCCTTCTCAGTTGGGAAAATATAATTAAATGTGATGGATGTCAACATTAATGTTGCAAGATACTTTCACATGATAATTATGGGTAAAAAATATTGAGGGAAAAGAAGAAAATGCTGGAAATCATCATTTTCTTCTTTTCCCTCAGATACTTTCACATGATAATTATGGGTAAAAAATATTGAGGGAAAAGAAGAAAATGCTGGAAATCATCATTTTCTTCTTTTCCCTCAATGTTTTCCTAAGTCTCTCTGTTATGAATGACATCTATATGGGTCTATACATATATGTACATTATGTATCATATAGAGAATCATTTAACATGGCTCAGTGTCGTGGAGAGAATTAAATCCAAGTTTGAAAATATTCAAGGTGTCACTGTCACTGGTTGGCAAAGGTAAAAGTTTTTGTTTCATTTTTTTCACCAGAGGAAAAAGTATAATAGAAATGCAAGTCAACATAAATGTTGCAAGATACAAGTAGATCTACATTGTTTGTTACATTTTTGCGCTGGTAAGATGTGTTGTTTAATATTCACGCCTACTTTGTCTATCATTGACTTTTTTTGATAAAAATTAAGGCAAAAAAAAGTATAGGTGCTCTAGTAGCCATAGTATCATTGGTTGTAATGTTGTAGAAATAGAGCAAGTTACTTATTTCCCTTCTTTCAAGGATGTGGCCATAGCGTGGTTGGTAGCGCAGCAGACTTTCACTCATGAAGTTCTTCTGAGGTGCGTTCTTTAGAGCGAGATTTCTCGAGATATCTTGAGATTTCTTAAGATGTTTTAGGATAAAGCGCTCTTTTGAGCCAGATTTTTAAGACGCTCAATGGAAGGCGCCATCATCTTATACTTCGTGCGGAACCCCTCGGTCAACTCTGTACAAACAATATAAAAGAGATTTGACCGAGTTGTTCCGAACACTCCATAACTCATAAACCGCGGTGTTCCTAATGCTCCATACTTTATACATATGATGTCATGATGACGTCATTTGTATAAATATGGAGCATTCGGAACAGCTCGGTCTTCAAAACGCTTTATCCAAAACATCTTAAGAAATCTTAAAAAGTCTCGCTCTAAAGAACGCGGCTCTGGATATAATCTCTGGCTGCGGCAAACATCCTTTCCAACATTATATTTTGTTACCCACTATTGGTTTGATGAATGTGGGCGAGCAGCTGGGGGTTCAGTATGGATGTTGTGGTAGTACTGGTGAGAGAAATGACAGGAATCCATGATCAGGTGCTCCAGCCACTTGCCATATGACCATAGCAGTTGAAAAATGTATTAAACCCCATTTAATCAATTAATGAATTAATCAATTTGACTGTATTTTCCATCTTTCAGATACGACCATTATGCAATATTATGTGAACTACTGCCTCAAGCTCTCCCATCATTAGCAATGTGTTTATCAGTCATTAATAGAGGTATATAAAGCCTCTCTTACAACCCGTCGTGCATCTTTTTAAATCATACGTTTAAAAACTCTGCAAAATCGCAAGATTTATAAAGACGCACAACGCGTTGTAAGAGCGCCTCAAAGAATTGACCGGTCAATTCTTTGCTGCGTGCAGTCTGCGTCGTGGTTGGGTCCACCAAAATCGTACGTTGCACGTGCGTGCATCGCACAACTAAACATACGTTTTAGACGCAGACTGCATGCAGACCGCACGCAGGAGCACGTACGACTGGTTGTAAGAGAGGCTTAAGTATTATTTATCTGCTGTGTTCATTTTATAAGTTGGTATTTAGTTGAAATTCATTATCTGATATATCGCTGGTGGGGAGTCAAAACCTCGTAACTACAGTTAAGCTTGAGTTACGAGGTTTTGACTTCCAACCAACGATATGAATTACTTCTTTCCACTATTGCAAATAACTTTTGAAAACTTTTCACAAAGTATAGGATCTGTAACTGTGTATTGATCTTTTTATTCCCTGTATTGAAAGATCATGGGCCTATTGTTTTACTGGTGTCTTTCCGTTGGTCTGTCTTCTTTATGTCGGTATGTCTGTCTGTCTGAAAATTTAACATTGGCTTTTTCTAAAAAAAAAAACATTCTGGGGCATTAGTGTTACACAAACACATCTTTTTTTTTTTATTTTAGTTAGAGGAAAGACACTGGTCAATTATTGAAGATCTTATTAACCCAACTCTAACTTTTGCAATAGACATAAATGTCATTTAAAGACAAACACGTTTTTGAAATAATGTTCATTAGACATACAAAAATTGTATGTTTGGCTATGCTAGAAAAGTATGTAACTACAGATTATCCAGACTGTAGTCACAAAATTTTTGAATGTATTCAAAGATATACTTCTTTTAGGTACCTTTACATGAAATGTGCACGTAAATGTGTCACAACAATTACTGTTCCAATTTCAACTCCCTCTCAACCCGTTTGTATGAAACCAAAATGTGTTGTTGCTTTTCAACAAAATCCTCTTAACTACAGCTTGAAACATGCTGCGGTTACGAGGTTTTTGTTAAAAAAGTGATGTTATACTTTGTATTCTTGCAAGAACTTTTACATCAGATAAGCATATGAAAGTGTCACAACAGTTATTGTTCCAATCTCAACTGCATTTCAAACCCATTTTAATGTAACTAAAGATATCGAAGCTTTTCAACGAAAACCTAGTAACTGCAGCTTAATATAAGCTACAGTTACAAGGTTTTTATTTAAAAGAGATGTTATACTTTGTCTTGTTGCAGGAACTTTTACATCAGACATGCATGTGAATGTGTCACAACAGTTATTGTTCCAATCTCAACTCCCTCTCAACCCATTTGAATGTAACCAAAGATTTCGCTGCTTTTCGACAAAAACCTAGTAACTTCTGCTAGAAATAAGCTGCAGTTACAAGGTTTTTTTATTTAAAAGCGACGATATACTTTGTCTTGTTGCAGGAACTTTTACATCAGATATGCATGTGAATGTGTCACAACAGTTATTGTTCCAATCTCAACTCCCTCTCAACCCATTTGAATGTAACCAAAGATTTCGCTGCTTTTCGACAAAAACCTAGTAACTTCTGCTAGAAATAAGCTGCAGTTACAAGGTTTTTTTATTTAAAAGCGACGATATACTTTGTCTTGTTGCAGGAACTTTTACATCAGATATGCATGTGAAAGTGTCACAACAGTTATTGTTCCAATCTCAACTTCCTCTCAACCCATTTGAATGTAACCAAAAATTTCGCTGCTTTTCAACAAAAACCTCATAACTTCTGCTAGAAATAAGCTGCAGTTACAAGGTTTTTATTTAAAAGTGACAATATACTTTGTCTTGTTGCAGGATCTTTTACATCAGATATACATGTGAATGTGTCACAACAGTTATTGTTCCAATCTCAACTTCCTCTCAACCCATTTGAATGTAACCAAAAATTTCGCTGCTTTTCAACAAAAACCTCATAACTTCTGCTAGAAATAAGCTGCAGTTACAAGGTTTTTATTTAAAAGTGACAATATACTTTGTCTTGTTGCAGGAACTTTTACATCAGACATGCATGTGAATGTGTCACAACAGTTATTGTTCCAATCTCAACTCCCTCTCAACCCGTTTGAAGGGTAAGTAGGTTGATTTTCTGGAATCATTTTGGAAGAAAAATTATTATCATGCATGTACAACTGTATCAAGTTCAAAATTAAGTTTAACAAATTCAAAGAAGAATTACTTCAAAATTTTGTTTGATGAAACAAAGTACTAAGTCCTGTGGTTTTGTACTTACAAGACATATATTAATAATCGTCGGTGTAAATGCAAAACCTTGTATGTCGATTGTTGCGATTTTCAAAGTCAAATATTGTATGCCCAGTCAAGACAATTCTTGCAGGTTTTGGGGCATTTTTACTACTCAGTATTAATGACACATTATTCATGAATAATATGTCGAAATTTCAAGTAAATCCTTTCTGTTTGGGAAAAGTTATTACACTTTTTCCGTCCCTTTTAAAAATTTCCAAAAACGAGATATGAGGTTTTGCATTTACAATGACGATATAAAGTATGTCACACAAATTACTAATGTGGTTTATAGTAAAACCTTAGTTTAAGTTGTCAACCATTTGGCCTAATCTAGATTTGATTTTGAATGAGTGATGTGTGACCAACTCTTACCTTTTAAGACAGATTAAACAAATTTTAATCAACATGACAATGCAGGGTTAACTTATGGTGTAATAATAAATACATTTTGTTTCTGTATTGCCACAAAATGTGTCATTATAAGAAGTGTTTTGGTTATAAATGATAATGTTTGTGTATTCCAGTAAAGACATTCCAAGCTGTGATTTTCCTGGGTCATCTGTTTACATGAATACAATAGAAATGCTGAGATTAGAAGTGGCATATGAAGACTTTATGCATAGTGAAGGGTGAGTGACAGGCAAAAATACTATATGTGACCCATCACGCTAAAAGGGACCTAATCCGAACTCCAAAAATCCAAATGTTAACAAATTTGTCAGACCCAGCACAGGTCAACCAGGTCCCGTATGCGATAAATGAACATATAGTAAGATAGGGAAAATATTCCAGATTTAGAAAATTGCATAAAAGTGAAAAGTGTCGGCCCTAGTCTGGCTGCGTGGACTGCGCAGACTGACTAGGGTCGATATTTTTCACATATCCGATAAGGTCCCTTTTAGCGTGATGGGTCACATATAATATTTGTAAAGATGTTTTAGCCTGGTCTTAGTAAAAGGTTCTAATGACATTTGAGATTAACATGGATCCAGATCAGCTTGTGCATACACACAGTCTGATCAGAATCCATGTTGTTCTCTAAAAGCTTCTAAGTTAGCTGTATCAATGGTTTGATATCATGAACCTATTTGGGGGAGCAGCTGGAGGCTCGGTTAGGGTGTTGTGGTAGTACTGGTGAGAGAACTACCTAGAATCCATGGTTAGGTGCTCCAGCCGCCGCGATATTACCTTAGTTGAAAACGGCGTAAAACCCCAATAAACCAATGGAAATTAGCTGTACATACTGTATACAGCAACATACCGTTACTACCTTATACAGCAACTGTATTTCAGTAAAGGTTTTCCTAGCTGAAATTTACTTGAATACTTAGTCTAACAGAAATGTTATGGTTATACAGAGCTCTAGATAAGAGGGGGTGATGACTTTTCAAAAAGAAATATTTCACTAAAATTTCATCAAACCCTATGTTGTGGGTGCTCATTGGAATCGTCTTATCGAGACGATTCAAATGCGTACCCACAATATAGGGTTTGGATTTGAAATAAGAAAGTTAGAAAGTCTTCACCCTCTTATCTGTTGCTCTGGTTATAGGACTGATGGTGTATGAAGACTTCATGTATATTAGAGGGAGAATTGTTGTTGCCCTTTACCAAAAGAGGTACCTTATAATTTGATGGCTCAGCGTGAAACAGTTGTAACTGCCTATAAGCCATCATATATAATTGAGCCAGGATCTGGAAAAACGTCCCTTAAGGCTTTTGAGCCCAACATAGATCCAGATCAGCCTATGCATACGCACAGTCTGATCAGGATCCATGTTGTTCTCTAATAGCTTCTTCTCGACCTGTAGTAACTTATAGAGAGCATTATGGATGCATATTGGACTCCATTTGACAACAGGCTGATCTTGAAACTTAAATTTTTAAAAACGCTATAAGGGACGTTTTTCCAGATCCCGGTTCAATTGTATTTTGGTCACTTAGGTCAAAGGTCAAAATTGAACTTTATTCTATTAATAGCACTTCTTTACTGACAATGCACTAGTCGAGCATTTTTGTCGGCAAGGCAAGTTCTAGCTCACAAGTATGCTAAGTAGCACTATTTAATTAACCTTTCCCAAACAACTAAAATTAGGGGTATTCCAATCTGAAAGCTGCTGCAGACTACAAAATGAATGTTGATAAAGATTGGATTTGTGTATAATATAGTCAAGAAAATATTGAGACAAAAGGAGAAACTGCTGGTTATCAGCAGTTTCTTCTTTTGTTTCAATATTTTCCCAAGCCTTTTGTACGAGGGACGTCAAAACCAGGTCTTGTTTGGGAAAGGGTTAAACAGTTGGAATGTTCATTTATTAATTTTTCAGCCGTCTATCCTGGATGAATGAATACAACTTAAAAAGAAACTTTACCAATCCTATGCATCTGGAAGCTTTAACTACTCAGGCTGCAAAGTAAGTAACTGTTACCTGTGGATCGTATTGATTTAAGCCGGGTGCGATTTAGGCTGGTAAAGCTCTTCTAGAAGAGTCTGGTTCCCGCCTCTGATACACTACGTTGTAGAAAAGATACAACATAGTTTATCAGAGGGGGGAACCAGACTAGCTCTTCTTCTTCCAGAAGACCACTTCTGGCTAAATCGCATGCGCCTTTAGATTTCATTTGTCATGTGATACTTGGAATAGGGAACAATTTTACACAGTTTAACATGACTCAATTTCGGACAAATGATAGTATTTTGAAGGTGTTGTTAAAAATCTCGCAACTGTGATTGAGTTTTTACAACCTTGATTTTGTAGGAAAAAGCTAAACCCTTTCCACATTAGACCAACAATTTAGGAAAATATTGTATAAAAGAGAGCTCAAATAATCAACAGTTTCTTATCAATATGTTAATGTTATGTGCTTAAACATATACATTTTCGTCTTTTGAGATCAACCTTTTCCCAATCAGCAAAGTGTTAGGTTAGACCAATTTGAAAGCTGTTGAGGACAACAAATACATGTGTTATTAAGGATAGGATTTGTGTATGATATAGCAGAAAATGTTTAGACAAAAGGAGAAATTGCTGTCTATCAGCTGTTTCTTCTTTTGTCTCTTTGTTTTCCCAAGCCTTTCCTTTTAGGGACGTCAAAAGCAGGTCTTGTTTGGAAAAGGGCTAATCAATCAAATCTTAAAATAGCTATAGGCCTAGTATGAGTTTGCATTATAATTCATTTACTTTTAGGATTCTCAATGGAATGAAGCTACTACAGACAAAATTCCAGAAGTCAATGAAAGAGATTTATTTTCAAGACACAGTTACGGAGTGGTTTGGTGTTTATTTGGAACCGAAAATCCAGAAATTAATGGAAATAGTTGAACTGTCAAGAGATCAAGATCGCGACCCTGGCATAATTAAACAACAAACTTATTGATCCTTTACCTAATTACAGTCATTAACCCGTTACCAGACGACAAAGTTTTATACTATGTTTCAGACGACATTTCAGATTGCTATTTAAATGGTTTTGGTCTTTCAAGGTAGAAAGCATTGTGGGAAATGAAAAAATTGCTTGTCCCAAGCAATTTCATCATTTTTCACAATGTTTTCAATTTGTTGTCTCTTGGGGTGTCAAAAGGTATCATTGTTTGGGAATGAGCTGAAGGAGATTTATATTCGAGATACATTGACAGAATGGTTTGGGGTTAATTTGGAACTGAAGATTGAGAAATTAACGGAAAGTGTTGAACTGTCACAAGATCAAGATCCTGGTATAATTAAACAACAAACATATTAACCCAAGCAATAAAGAAGTGACTGGCCCAAATCTAAAGACATTTCACATAACAAAATGATGTTGCTTGAGATGAAATTATGTATGTTACAGTATTGCAATCATTAACATAAAAGTAAAAAATTGCTAGCAATCAGAATTTTTTTTTCTGTATGTTTTGCAAAAATCTTTGTGTTAGTGACATCAAAACTGGAGATTGTTAGGTTTTGATTTGAGTAAGGCTTTGAACCCTGATACTGGTATTGACCCATAACTACTTGACATTAACCCATTACCAAATGACAAATTTTGGACTGGTCCAAATTCAAGGATGTTTCAGACGACTATATCAAGCTAAGTAAATTTAAAACTGTTGGTACAAAACATTGGAGAAATGAAGAAATTGCTTGTCACAAGCAATTTCTTCATTTGACACAATGTTTTCTAACCAAAAAGTTGTAGAATTTAGAAATTTCATCAACTTGAAAATGTTGTCTGCAACTTCTTTGAATTTGGACTAGTCTAAAATGTTGACGTTTTGTAATGGGTAAAGAACTGATGGCCTGAGACCCTGAAAATTTGCAGAAAACATTGAGGAGAAAGAAAAATGCTGATTTTTAGATGAATTTGAGAGCAAGATTACCTCATGATAAATGACCTGGCAGAGCATCCCATTCAATTAGCATGGGCTGCTCTGCCAGGTCATTTATCATGAGGTATAGCATAATAGCAGAGATCAAGATCATACAAAGTTTTGTCTTATAATCTGTTCCCAATTATTGACACTTTTGAGTACTCTTATAGAAAAACTGTTGAGCAAACATTGAGGCAAAAGTGGAAAATACTGTTAAACAATACTTTTTAGCTCACCTGAGCACAAAGTGCTCAAGGTGAGCTATTGTGATCACTTTTTGTCCGTCGTCCGTCTGTCTGTCCGTCTGTCTGTCCGTCCATCCACAATTTCGTGTTTACACTCTAGCATCTACAAATATAAGCCAATATTGACCAAACTTGGTCAAAACATGTATGGCCATAAGATATCGGATGAGTTCGATTATGGGTCAGATCGAACAAGAAAGTCAGGAGTTATCTGCCCTTGAATGCGAAAAATACCTAGTTTTGACATTGTTTACACTCTAGCATCTACAATTATTGATCAATCAAGACAAATCTTGGACATAATGTTGCAGGCCATAAGATCTCGAATGAGTTCAATTTTCAATCTGATCTGATCAGAAATACAAGAGTTATGTGCCCTTGAATTTGACAAAATTGCCATTTTCTGCTGTTTTTGACATTGTTTACTCTCTAGAATCTACAATTATTCATCAATCAAGACAAAACTTGGACACAATGTTGGCGACCATGAGATCTCCAATTAGTTTGATTTTCAGTCTTATCTGATCAGAAAGTCGAGAGTTATGAGCCCTTGAATTTTACAAAATTGCCGTTTTTGACTGTTTTCAACCTTATTTACACTGTAGAATCTACAATTTTTGACCAATCAAGACAAATCTTTGACAAAATGTTGGAGACCATAAGATCTCAATTGAGTTTGATTTTCAGTCTGATCTGACCAGAAAGATGAGAGTTATGTGCCCTTGAATTTGATAAAATTGCCATTTTCGGCTGTTTTTGACATTGTTTACACTCTAGAATCTACATTTATTTATCAATTAAGACAAAACTTGGACACAATGTTTGAGACCATAAGATCTTGGATGACTTTGATTTTTAGTCCGATCTGATCAAAAAGTCGAGAGTTATGTGCCCTTGAATTAGACAAAATTGCTGTTTTCGGCTGTTTTTGAACTTGTTTACACTCTAGAATCTACAATTATTGGCCAATCAAGACAAATCTTGGACACAATGTTGGGTATCATAAGATCTCGGATGAATTTGAATTTCAGCCTGATCTTACCACAAAGTCGAGAGTTATGTGCCCTTGAATTTGATAAAATTGCAGTTTTCGGCTGTTTTCGACCTTGTTTATTCTCTAGAATCTACAATTATTGATCAATCAAGACAAAACTTGGACACAATGTTGGGAATCATAAGTTCTGGGATGAGTTTGATTTTCAGTCTGATCTGATAAAAAAGTTGAGAGTTATGTGCCCTTGAATTTGACAAAATTGCTGTTTTAAGTTGTTTTCGATCTTGTATATACTCCAGAATCTACAATTATTTATCAAACAAGACAAATCTTGGACACAATGTTGAGTACCATAAGATCTTGGATGAGTTTGATTTTCACGTCATTGACCATAAGTTCGTTTTCAGTCTTAAAGTCATTAATATTTATTGAATTGAACAAAAATGTTGCTCATATCATTTTGGTTCAGGTGAGCGATATAGGACCATCATGGTCCTCTTGTTTTGAATTGTTTTCTGTGCTAAAATGTACAAAAATCTTATTGTTATCAAAGGAGGACCCAGGATATTTTTTCCAGGATGGGTCCAAGCCTTCCAGATTTTTTCCGGGGTGGGGGTGGTTCTAAGCCCAGTATAACGTTATAGTCAAAATTTAATTTTCGGCCAATGCCAAGGGGGAGGGGGGGTCCGGACCCCCCAAACCCTCTCTAGATCTGCCCATGGTTATGAATATATGTTTTTTCCTCTGCAGGAGCTTTCAAAATGGAGGTATCTAACCTATTTAATTGTTTGCTGTTTTGGAAATGGTTGAGAACATCATTCTGTTTGTCATGTGCAGGAGCTGTCAAAGTGGAACCGTCCAAATTTTTGCTGTTTGGAATAGGTCAAAGCTTGTCATCAGTCAATCACTGAAGAGGAATAATTCACATTATTTCCGATAGATGTTTATTTTCTTTACATTGTTAGCTCCACTGGCCGTCAGGCCAGCGGGCTATTGTCATGGCGGTGTGTCCTTCGTGCGTGCATCCGTCCGTAAACTTTTTCTTTAAAAATCTTCTTCTCAGAAACTACTGGATGGATTTCAATCAAACTTCACAGGAATGATCCTTGGGTGACCCTCTCTCAGATTCCTTCAAAGAATTTGGATTGAAGAAGGATAACCTGAGTTATCTGCCCTTGAATGTCATAAATAGCAGATTCTGACTTTATTTTTTACTCTAAAATTTACAAATATTGAACAATCAAGACAAAACTTGTACAGAATGATGGTGACCATAAGATCTTGTATTGGTACAATTTTCAGCTTGATCTGAATTTCCTATCATGAGTTATGTGCCCTTGAAATTGACAGAATTGCCATTTTCGGCTCTATTTTGATATTGTTTTCACTCTAGCAACAAGAAATATTGACCAATCAAGACAAAACTAAGACAGAATGTTGATGACTATATAAGATCTTGCCTTGGTATAATTTTCAGCTTGATCTGAATCTCCTATCATAAGTTATGTGCCCTTGAAATTGACAAAATTGCCATTTTCGGCTCTATTTTGAGTTTGTTTTCACCATAGCAACTACAAATACTGACTAATCAAGACAAAACTTGTACAGAATGTTGGTGACTATAAGATCTTGCCTTGTTACAGTTTTCAGTTTGATCTGAATTTTATATCATGAGTTAGGTGCCCTTGAAATTGACAAAATTGCCATTTTCGGCTTTATTTTCACTTTAACAACCATTAGTATTAACTAATCAATACAGAACTTTCACAGAATTTTACTGACCATATCATCTTACTTGCTTGTAATTTTCAGCTTGGTCATGCATTTGCTTGTTTTCTCAGCCTGAACTTTTGAAATTGCATTCAACAAGACAAACAATCAGGCCTGTGGAGCGCTTCCAGACCACCAGGGCTGTCTAGTTTTTTGTTTTGTAATTTAATTTTTTGCAACCCTAAAGGAGGAAATTTTAGAATCATTTTTCATAAAGCAAAAAATAATTTTGTGACCTGCATTTTCTTTGATATTTGTTTTCTTTGAAACCATATCAATGTCATTTGCAAATGGGACAACTTTAACCCTTTCCCAAACAAGACCTGGTTTTGACGTCCCTTATAGACATGCTTGGGAAAACATTGAGACAAAAGATGAAACTGCTGATAACCAGCAGTTTCTCCTTATGTCTCAATATTTTCTGTGTTATATTGTACACAAATTATCTTAAACAACGTCCATTTGTCGTCTGCAGCAGCTTTTGAAATGGAAATTTTGAAAATTTGCCGTTTGGGAAAAGGTTAAATTATTTTGTAGACACCTTGTTTATGTCTTGTATTTTGTAATTTGTTTAAGTTTTGGAAATTTTTTTAGTAATTACAATTAAACTTTGCCTATTGATAAACATGGTTTTGTTGGTTTTATTTTGCCTTTGCCTGTCACAATAACCCTTTTCTTTACTAGCCAGTCCATGTTTTGATAGAGGGTCACAGCCATGGCGCAGTTGGACTCTTACTCACGACGTCCCGGGTTCAATCCCTGGTTGTGGCAAATATCCTTGCAGACAAAATAGTCGCCCACAAATGGCAAGCAGCTGGAGACTTGGTTAGGATGTTGTGATAGTGCTGGTATAAATTTTTTGCCGTTTGGAAAAGGTTAAGCTAGTCTAAAATTTGTCATCTGATATTGGTTCAAATTCTCTTGGATTTGTAATCTGATGTGGAAATATTTAGATCATTTGATACAAGTCCTACATGCATTGTTAGTCATATAGATCTAGGTATATATCTTATATTTTAATGGATTATGGACGATCCGACCATACACTAGAAAGGCTGTGTCATAAAACCCCTCCCCATTTAAGGAGGGGGGAAGGTCTGGCCAAGTCTTTATAATTGAAGACATAGTTAGGTGTTCCCTTACCTTTGGTTAAGAGAAGTGAAATAGTAAAATAAAACCCAGAGGAAAAGGAAATGAAGTTAACAATAGCTGTCCGAAGACAGCGCGCTCGACTTTCTAAGTTGCTTAGTGTAAAGGGGGCATAACTCCAAATACAGTGGAGCCAGGGTCATGGGCCCTGGTAGTAAGGTAGAGGGTGTGATGGTGAATAAGTATTCCAAGTTTGGGTTGAATCCCTTTGATAGTATGGAAGTTATTGATGTTTGAAAAAACTTAAACCTTTGTTGCAACGCCGACGCTGACGCCAATGCCGATGCCCGGGTGACAGTATAAGGCTCTCATTTTCTTCGAAAAGTCGAGCTAAAAAAGGTATATATCCTACATTAAGGAATTCAAAAAAAGTCCTTGCTTAGCAGTTGTGATACCCAAGAGATTTTGTCAAACTTCGAGTCAAGCTATCACTCTTTATCACGGTGGATAATCACGTGATACAATATTTTCAGAAAATCTTCAATAATTTTGTTAATATGCGACCGATTGAATTCGGTTTGAAGCAGAGAGTGTGAACAGACGTCACGCATTAGATGGACGTGGTAGATTTTTGAAAAATCAACTGATAAAAAAGTTATTGAAGATAAACCAAAATTTTGGTTTATCTTCCATAACTTTTTTATCAGTTGATTTTTCAAAAATCCAACAAATCCAGCTTATTTCTGACATTTTCCTACCTTCTCTGCTTCAAACCGAATTCAAATTGGTCAAGTATTAAAAAAGATATTTAAGATTATCGGAAATTCTGAGTCTCATTATTATACGCCGTGGGGAGAAATTAATAAAATCTCTCGCCTGTGGTATGCTCTTTCTTTCAGATGATTCACATCCATCGGATTCAACTGTGCTAAAACTAATCAGTTTGTCAAAATTTGGATTTTGGATTTCTGATAAGGTCCCTTTTAGTGTGACGGGTCACAAATGAGCTATCCTGGCAAGGCACATATTCTTGCAGTAGTGGAGGCAATCCTTTCCTAAGCCAGCCCAGACTTTGATGGCCCATACAGACTGATAAAGCTTGGGAAAACTTGAAGGAAAAAGAGAAAAGAAAATGCAGAGCCATAAAACTTTCATCTGCCTTCAAAATTGTTTTCTATGATGTAAAATACAATTCTTCTAGAATTATATTGTTGTCTGCAACTCCTTTTAATTTGGACTGAAGTCTGAAGAAAGCTAGTTTGGAAAAGCATAACCCATTACCAAACAACAAAATTTTAGCCTAGTCAAAACTCATAGGTGTTGCAGACAACAAGTTCCATTAAACATATTTTAACATTTTTTGGTCTTTCTTGGTAGAAAACATTGTGGGAAATGAAGAAATTGCTTGTCACAAGCAATTTCTTCATTTTCCACAATGTTTTCAAAAGCCTTTATTTAGTGGGGCTTCCAAAAGCATCAATGTGTGGGAAAGGGTTAATGTCAAAGGTCTGGAATGACAGCCAGGCTGTTACGCACAGCAACCAAATCATCAGCTGGAAAACAAGAAAAAACAAACTCATTTTTGTTCAATTATTTTTTATATTTCTTATAAAAATATTGTAGTATATAAATGTCAACAGTATCCACAAAAATGGGTAAAGAAAATAATTTATTTCAGCTAAGTCTCCACATACCAGTAATTTAGGTATTAAGATCATGACTAATTTAGTGTAAATTTCTGTTTAAGTCTTCATTAAGAGATTTTGATCAAAGCAAAATTATTTCAAGAACATAGATCAATGCAATCCCATTTCCTTTACAATAACAAGAGTGCCATCGTCACAATATACGCCGCCACTTATAAAACTTGAGACAAAAAAATGACATTGACAAGGATTTATAAATATTCACTGAAAAACCTTTAAAAAATTGTGTTCACAAAAAGGTTTTTATAAATATCCAGTGAAAAACCTGGAAGGAATTTCTATCACGAGGCTGAAATATCATTAAGCCCCAGAGACTAAGATTGAAGGGGGCATAATTCTGGCAAAAATCAATGAACCATGAAATCCTTCCTTCATGCACATCTACCAATTGAGGTGATAACATCCACCAAGTTTCATTAAGATCCAGCCAGAAACTTAGGAGGAGTTGTGTTGACAAGCCTGCAATTTCAATAAGCCCCAGAGACTAAGTTTTTAAGGGGCATAACTCAGGCAAAAATCGACGAACCATAAAATCCTTCCTTCATGCACATCTACCAATTGAGGTGATAACATTGACCAAGTTTCATTAAGATCCAGTCAGAAACTTAGGAGGAGTTGTGTTGACAAGCCTGCAATTTCAATAAGCCCCAGAGACTAAGTTTTTAAGGGGCGTAACTCAGGCAAAAATAGACGAACCATAAAATCCTTCCTTCATGCACATCTACCAATTGAGGTGATAACATTGACCAAGTTTCAAGAAGATCCAGCCAGAAACTTAGGAGGAGTTGCGTTGACAAGCCTGCAATTTCAATAAGCTCCAGAGACTAAGTTTTTAAGGGGCGTAACTCAGGCAAAAATCGACGAACCATAAAATCCTTCCTTCATGCACATCTACCAATTGAGGTGATAACATTGACCAAGTTTCAAGAAGATCCAGCCAGAAACTTAGGAGGAGTTGCGTTGACAAGGCTGCAATTTCAATAAGCCCCAGAGACTAAGTTTTTAAGGGGCATAACTCAGGCAAAAATCAACGAACCATAAAATCCTTCCTTCATGCACATCTACCAATTGAGGTGATAACATTGACCAAGTTTCAAGAAGATCCAGCCAGAAACTTAGGAGGAGTTGCGTTGACAAGGCTGCAATTTCAATAAGCCCCAGAGACTAAGTTTTTAAGGGGCGTAACTCAGGCAAAAATCGACGAACCATAAAATCCTTCCTTCATGCACATCTACCAATTGAGGTGATAACATTGACCAAGTTTCAATAAGATCCAGCCAGAAACTTAGGAGGAGTTGCGTTGACAAGAAAAGTGGACGTACGTACGGACGGATGGACGGACGGACCTACGGCTTGGTAGTTGTGTGGCAGCCTTACTTATGTGACAAAGGAAAAAGTGTTCGCACTGCACTGCCTTTGTGTGCTAAAGTCACGCAAGTTTGTCCTAGCTATTGTCACACGAGCAATTTCACGAAAGTTTGTCAAATACTAGTTATCATATGCACCCGAAGTAATGCTTTGACCCTCCTAAAGGTTGCGAGCAATGCCAATCAATTCATGTAATTTTCCTTTGCATTATATAGCTTTTCGTCATAATATGGAAATAATGTCATTGCATTTTGATATCATTTCCATGTAAACAACAAGCTATTTTTCATTTTATTTGGAAGTGAACATGTCCAGTGGTTTGTTTGTTTGTTTGAATGGGTTTTACGCCGCTTTCAACAATATTGCAGTTATATCGCGGCGGTCGGAGCACCTATCAATGGATTCCTGGTATTTCTTTCAATCAGAAGTTACCGTCACACTGTGTCGATGGTCGAAGTCATTATAATAATCAGCAATTTCTCCTTATCCCTAAGTATGTTATATATTATAATTTCTTTTAACCATTTCTTCATTATGTTTGCCATTAAAAGCAGGAAGAGTGGTGCAAATATCCATTAAGAGAGTTCCCTTCAGAGCCGACTGGGGAGATGTCGCTCTGTAACTGAACATTTCTGCTGGCCTAAGCTAGTCGTGCGACGCTTTTATGACCTATCACACTAAATGGTATCATCTTTGAGTTGGAAAACATGTCATGCTCATGTAAAGACCGGAAGTACTTCATTTGACTTAACTTTACTTGGTTGATAGGGTATTCCGTAATAAATCAGTCATTTTGAAAAGTTGAAAATGTTAAGTTACCGTTGTTTATTTAAGTAAAAGAAGAAAATGCTAATAATCAGCATTTTTTCCTTTTGTCTCAATAGTTTATATGCTATACAATACACATTTACTACCTTAGAAATAATTTATTTTGTTGTCTGCAGAATCTTTCAAATTGTTAAAGTCCAAAGTTTTGCCCTGTGGGAATGGGTTAATGATGTGACTTTTTTAACAGTATCAAACAGAAAATATTGGGACAGTTGGAGAAAATGAGCACTTTTTTTGTTTGTCCTAATAGTTTCTATAGCATTTTCAAAGAGGAAGATTTAAAGCCAGGCTTTGGCTGGGAAATTGGTTAAGATGTCAGCAGTGTGTCATACTTTGGAAAATGTTAAACTAAAACAGTGTTCGTGGTATTTGAGTAACATTACTAGTGTAAACATCAAAGGTGTAGGAAGGTTTATAATATTGGGGGTGGTCAAATGTTTAAGTATGGGTGTATAATTGGGGGGCATAGGATATGCTGCCCCCTTCTAAATTATTAGGGGTAGGGGGCTGGCCCATCTTGTCCCCTCTTCCTACGCCAGTGAACATTCTTTCTGTATATGCACAAA
The DNA here is from genome assembly GCA_963680895.1 of Fragum sueziense. Taxonomy (NCBI): domain Eukaryota; kingdom Metazoa; phylum Mollusca; class Bivalvia; order Cardiida; family Cardiidae; genus Fragum; species Fragum sueziense. The sequence goes on from OY804592.1 coordinate 2,218,760, forward strand.
TAAATTGTTATACAGACAATGCATTTTCTTCTCTTTGTATATAAAGATAACGTAAAGCAGAATCCAGGAGGCCTGTAAATTGAAAAATTATTGATATCTTCTGTGACTGTAAGACATTTGTTGGACAGATTGACTTGTGCAACTTTAGACAGAAATGGACATCTTGTGTGACTAACATTTGTTGGACAGAGTGTCTTGTGCAACTGTATGTTAGATATGGACATCTTCTGTGACTGTTTAATATTTTTTGGACAAAATGACTTGTGCAACTTGTCAAATATGGACATCTTCTGAGACTGACACATTTGTTGGACAGAGTGTCTTGTGCAACTGTACATTAGATATAGAAATCTGTGACAGAGTGGAAAAAGGGTGGGAAGGGTAAAGTGACTTATATTTGGTGAACTATCGCCATTGGCAAGCACGAGCATTCACAGTACCACCCTTCTCCGCCTAGACAGATAAAGAAATAAATCAGTCATTTTGAAAAGTTGAAAATGTTAAATTACCGTTGTTTATTTAAGTAAAAGAAGAAAATGCTAATAATCAGCATTTTTCCTTTTGTCTCAATAGTTTATATGCTATACAATACACATTTACTACCTTAGAAATACTTTATTTTGTTGTCTGCAGAATCTTTCAAATTGTTAAAGTCCAAAGTTTTGCCCTGTGGGAATGGGTTAATGATGTGACTTTTTTAACAGTATCAAACAGAAAATATTGGGACAGTTGGAGAAAATGAGCACTTTTTTTGTTTGTCCTATTAGTTTCTATAGCATTTTCAAAGAGGAAGATTTAAAGCCAGGCTTTGGCTGGGAAATTGGTTAAGATGTCAGCAGTGTGTCATACTTTGGAAAATGTTAAACTAAAACAGTGTTCGTGGTATTTGAGTAACATTACTAGTGTAAACATCAAAGGCGTAGGAAGGTTTATAATATTGGGGGTGGTCAAATGTTTAAGTATGGGTGTATAATTGGGGGGCATAGGATATGCTGCCCCCTTCTAAATTATTAGGGCTAGGGGGCTGGCCCATCTTGTCCCCTCTTCCTACGCCAGTGAACATTCTTTCTGTATATGCACAAATAAATTGTTATACAGACAATGCATTTTCTTCTCTTTGTATATAAAGATAACGTAAAGCAGAATCCAGGAGGCCTGTAAATTGAAAAATTATTGACATCTTCTGTGACTGTAAGACATTTGTTGGACAGATTGACTTGTGCAACTTTAGACAGAAATGGACATCTTGTGTGACTAACATTTGTTGGACAGAGTGTCTTGTGCAACTGTATGTTAGATATGGACATCTTCTGTGACAGTTGAATATTTTTTGGACAAAATGACTTGTGCAACTTGTCAAATATGGACATCTTCTGAGACTGACACATTTGTTGGACAGAGTGTCTTGTGCAACTGTACATTAGATATAGAAATCTGTGACAGAGTGGAAAAAGGGTGGGAAGGGTAAAGTGACTTATATTTGGTGAACTATCGCCATTGGCAAGCACGAGCATTCACAGTACCACCTTTCTCCGCCTAGACAGATAAAGAAATAAATCAGTCATTTTGAAAAGTTGAAATTGTTAAATTACCGTTGTTTATTTAAGTAAAAGAAGAAAATGCTAATAATCAGCATTTTTTCCTTTTGTCTCAATAGTTTATATGCTATACAATACACATTTACTACCTTAGAAAAACTTTATTTTGTTGTCTGCAGAATCTTTCAAATTGTTAAAGTCCAAAGTTTTGCCCTGTGGGAATGGGTTAATGATGTGACTTTTTTAACAGTATCAAACAGAAAATATTGGGACAGTTGGAGAAAATGAGCACTTTTTTTGTTTGTCCTAATAGTTTCTATAGCATTTTCAAAGAGGAAGATTTAAAGCCAGGCTTTGGCTGGGAAATTGGTTAAGATGTCAGCAGTGTGTCATACTTTGGAAAATGTTAAACTAAAACAGTGTTCGTGGTATTTGAGTAACATTACTAGTGTAAACATCAAAGGCGTAGGAAGGTTTATAAAATTGGGGGTGGTCAAATGTTTAAGTGTGGGTGTATAATTGGGGGGCATAGGATATGCTGCCCCCTTCTAAATTATTAGGGGTAGGGGGCTGGCCCATCTTGTCCCTTCTTCCTACGCCAGTGAACATTCTTTCTGTATATGCACAAATAAATTGTTATACAGACAATGCATTTTCTTCTCTTTGTATATAAAGATAACGTAAAGCAGAATCCAGGAGGCCTGTAAATTGAAAAATTATTGACATCTTCTGTGACTGTAAGACATTTGTTGGACAGATTGACTTGTGCAACTTTAGACAGAAATGGACATCTTGTGTGACTAACATTTGTTGGACAGAGTGTCTTGTGCAACTGTATGTTAGATATGGACATCTTCTGTGACTGTTTAATATTTTTTGGACAAAATGACTTGTGCAACTTGTCAAATATGGACATCTTCTGAGACTGACACATTTGTTGGACAGAGTGTCTTGTGCAACTGTACATTAGATATAGAAATCTGTGACAGAGTGGAAAAAGGGTGGGAAGGGTAAAGTGACTTATATTTGGTGAACTATCGCCATTGGCAAGCACGAGCATTCACAGTACCACCTTTCTCCGCCTAGACAGATAAAGAAAAGGTTCTTACTTGGTTTGATTGCACTATTCTCAAGCTCTTCCTGTGATAAGAATATTCTGCATTTTCCCAACTCGACTTGTAATTCATCGTTTTCCCACAGGATTCACAAAATGCCGAGCATGCTGTGTCAGGGTTTTTCCAAAATAATTCTCCAGAAAACTTTGACCCATGAATATAATTACATAATCAGTTATTTACAACTATTTCGGTCAAATCTTCAATACTCTCACGCCCCTAAGTCATCTTATTCTTGAAAGTTAACTAGAAGTTGTAGAAAGGAATTTCTTTGAATTCAAAATCAGAATTTTCAGTTTTCAAGGATATTTGGCTCAAAATTATGGGTCTTTGATCAAATGCAGCTTTAAATTTCCCTCCCATCAATATTGATCATTTCTTTGTTTACATCGCGAAAACCCATGACATTTGTTTTTTTACAATTGTTTCTTCATTTCTCAAGAGCAAGAAATAGTTAAAACAATAAAACATCAAATAGATAACCAAATCTGAGTAAATTACTGATGAAACCTTTTGATACACAGTGCTAAAAACTTACTAAGAATTTTCAGTTGTAACTTGTAACAGGAAGTGTTGCTAGGGGGTACTTGGCTAGACTGGTTATCGATTTTCAGTATCGGCTGAGCGCTTGTTTATATGAAATCATGAAGCTTGTCATGCCTCTGATGCACCATGACTTAAACCAGTCTGGCATTTTTTAGTCCCAGTCTATTTAGTGAAATTTATGGTCTCATCCATAAAAAATCGGACGTCCGATAACGATGAAACGTCCGTATGACTACTGCTGCAAATTTTACGGACACCAGTGACCTGTCACAGAAGTTATTCTAACATGTATGGACACATTTTTCTTCTGTGACTTCCACAGAAATCATCATTTGCAGCACAGGTATCAGTTTTTACCTACAAATTGCGGCACTAGTATATCCTCGTCAACCCGGACGGACGGATGGACGGACGGACGGATGGACGGACGGACAGACGGAGAAGATGACGCCAATATACGTCCGCCTCCGGCGGCGTATAAAAATGAAAAATTGCGCTCATGTAAAGTGTACTATCAAAGTTATAAAGTAAGCACTATATGAAATTGTGTAAAAATTTGGTCAACATATATTTACATATCAACATATAAATTGCATATTGTCGCTTTTCAATGAAAACCTTGTAACTGCAGCTTGTTTTAAGCTGCAGTTATGAGGTTTTCATTGAAAAGCAGTGGTATGTACAGTATTGCCTTAATATTTCGGACCCATTCAAGAAGAAGCGCATGTATACAATATTTTGGAATGTGACAAACATTCATGCTGCAAACTACATTATATGAATGTAAGAAGCATTCTGTTGGCTAGATTGGAAAATGTCGTAGCTAGAGCTTATTCAAGCTGTAGTTACAATATTTTCAAAAGTAGCCGACAATTTTCTACTATCAACCACAATTCACTCAAACATTTGAATAGGTCAGAGCAAAATTGTTGCAAATTCATATGGAATTCATAATCACTTGCAACAGCGCTGTTCTAACCCTATCTATTGGCAAGACATCTACTCCATGCATACGTTCATTCTCAGTCAACTTGTATCATTCATCCTCCCAGACATTTTCCAAGCATACAAAGTTCCAAGTGTTCTCTTAAATTCTTGGATTTCCATGCCATTTTTTCATATAGATCTACCTTAAAAATAGTTTATTTTTTGTTTCACATGTTCTAAAAGCCAAATGAACTAGGACAGTTGTTCAGAATTCATATTTAACATAATGATAAGTCAAACATTCAGTTACATCAAGTAATAACCCTCCCCTGAATGGTGAAAAGACTGTTCAAAATTGAAAGCTGCATATGGCTCAATTGGCCTTGATTATGTTTAGAATCATGTACAATATGATACAGAAAATATTAAGACAAAAGGAGAAAATGCTGATTTTCAGCATTTTCTTCTTTAGTCTCAATGTTTTCCCCAAGCTTTTTCTATTATGTGTGTCAAAGGCGTCACTGTTTGGGAGAGGGTTGAGCTCTAACAATCATAATCGGGAACTGAGTATTTTATTCAAAGTTTATCACATCAGCTTGTTCTTGGTCTTCTCTTGCTATGTGTCTCTCGTGTATGAACATTCTTGGTATTTCTGTCATCTCTCATCAATTAGGCACTAAATCTACAAACAGACACCAAAAATACAGTTGATAATTGTTACCTGGATGTAGAATAAGTTCAATATTTATTTACATCCATATAATTGATTGATTTAAAATTGATTGAATCATGGTGTCTAATGAATCTTTCAACTGCTATGGTCATATCATGGTGGGCTGCTGCTGGAGCACCTAACCATAGATTCCTGTTGTTTTTTTCACAAATTAATTGAAGTAAAAGCAACAAGGAAAATTTGAGTAATCAGTAATTTCCCTGTCTTGTTATTCAATTGAAGTCTTAAACTATGAAATTTTTTAAAGTTAAAATGCTGGTGATAAAAACTTTTAAAATCACTTACATGTTCTTCGTGTATCCATGTATCTTTTGTAACTGAAAAAGAGCAATATGAAAGCGTGTTAAACCAACTGCCAGACGTCAAAATGTCAGACTTGTCAAAATTCAAAGATGTTGCAGACAACCATTTCTAGTGAATGAAATTTTACAGTTTGTGTTGTTGTGTAGAAAACATTGTGGGAAATGAAGAAATTGCTTGTCAAAAAGCATTTATCTTGGGATATCAAAAAGTGTGAATGCATGGCAAATTGGCAATGGGTTAAGTATTACAGGTAAGGTCTTGTTACAAGTAATATACATATCAAAACTTATAGTTCAAAATTTATTATGGTCAATTTATGGTCAATGTAAATGGCTTTTGATTACAGACAGGGCAAAAACTATATGCCCCTGATCAACCCATTGGATGTAGAAAAATTTTAAAAATAAGTAATAAGATTGTATTTTACTTGATAGTATTTAACTATAAATCATCAACATTGATATTAATCTACAAAAGTAATTTATACAAATCTAGATCCATGCTTGTCTTAAAAGCATTAAGGTAGTCCACCCATAATGAGATTCACTCGATGTCAGAATTTCTAGTCTGACTTAAGGTAGAAGACCCATAATGAGCACCAAAAAGCCAGCGGCGAAATTTGAAAAATGCCAGTAATTCCTAAACTGTCTTACATTTCCATTCCAAATATAAACATAAGCATTTTGTAGGGTTTAGAATTTTGAATTCATGCATACTTTTGAAAATATTTGACATAAATGTTCAAAATTACCTCCCTTGCATATGAACATAGAGTAAAATGACATTTGTGAATTATTTTCTTCTTGAAGCATAATCTTGAAATCTGGCACGGTGAACCAACTTATGTGAAGTTAGTGTGTGTAATTTGATGCATTTTATACTATGGCTAGAAAGTGGTGATTTTTTCATTATTGGTCTTCTACCTTAAACATTGGGCTGTGGTAAGTGCAGATTTACTCTAACTTGTAACTCTTTCTGCATAGAATGGATGATTATGTTAATATCAATGTTTACGATGTCGCACAAAAAAAGTCATGTAAATCTCATCGGGGATGGACTACCTTAAGGAGCTATTCCCAGATCTCGACTCACATGATTTAACCCTTTCCCAAACAAGACTTGGTTTTGACGTCCCTGATAGAAATAGTTTGGGAAAACATTGAGGCAAAAGAAGAAAATGCTGATAATCAGCATTTTCTCCTTTTGCCTCAATCTTTTCCTTGTTGTAATATAAAACTTTCATTAAAAAAATAACACTTATCTTGCGGTCTGCAACTCCTTTCAAAAGGAATCAGTTCCAAATTTGGCTGTTTGGGAAACGGTTGAGAAATAAAAGTAAACATTTTGAGATATAGAAAACCTTTTTCCACTTACCCGCTGTATAATGAGAGTATGATGAAGATCAGAATTAGCACACACACAAATATAAATATGGCAAACGCGACCAGCACCCACCAATAACTCTCCCAACCTTGTGGATATACCGTCTTGGCTGGGTCACACGACTGTAACATATAGATAAATATAGATGTACAGACACACAAATATAAATATGGCAAACGCGACCAGCACCCACCAATAACTCTCCCAACCTTGTGGATATACCGTCTTGGCGGGGTCACACAACTGTAACATATAGATAAATATATATGTACAGACAGACACACAAATATAAATATGGCAAACGTGACCAGCACCCACCAATAACTTTCCCAACCTTGTGGATATACCGTCTTGGCGGGGTCACACGACTGTAACATATACCAAAAGCAACTTTATTTCAACTGTTTGCTCAGAAAAAAAATCAGATATGAAATAGAATTTCCTATGCAAAAGAAATATTCAGTCTTTCCATTTACTTACACTAATGAATGTACATAAACTTAAAATGGTTATAAGTCCCCTGTGTTTATATCTGACAATAGAACTAACATGTATCCACATGCGTTTCTATGACGCTTGAGACTTGCAGGACCAACTGGTCAGCCTCATTTCAAATCTAAGCCACTATTACCATAATAACTAGAAAGACCTGAAGGTCTTGAGTCGCTCCACAGGCCTGAGCTTCATTTAATATTTAATCCAAATCTTTAAATGTTCAATACCTGTGGTTCTTAGAGCAAGAAGAATGTAAAACTAAATGTTTGCTACTTGGGAAAGGGTTGAAGGAAATTCCAGCTTAGGTCCATATTAGCAGTGAATATTTTCCTTCTTCCAAACAGATCTAAATTTATTTATCAATTACTCCTTAATATCTAGCTATGTTTCTAACCAGATAATTGCCATTTTGGAAAGGGTTAAATGAAATGGGAGATGATTTCAGTTTAGGATGATACTAGTAATGAAAATCTTCCTTGTGCCAAATAGATCTAAATTTACTTATGAACTGTAGATTTTCCTAAATATACCATATTTCTAATAAATGTTTTGCAATTTTGGGAAAGGGTGAAATTCCATTCACTGTTAAGGTCTTTGAATTGACCCAGCCTAAAATTTTGCCATTTGCTAATGGGTTAACACTTCACTATGACCCACTCTTTTATTCAGTTAACACATTTGGGGACACACTGTGCCCTCTAAGTACACCCTTAACTCATTACCACACAGTGACTCTAAAACAAGAAGAAAGTAAAGGAAAGAGTGGAAATTCCAGCTTAGGATGATACTGGCAATGTAAACAGATACATAGTCCATAAAATTGCTCAATGAACAATTATTGAAACTATCTATAGCTAGTTTAACCCATTTCCAAACAAAGACACTTTTTGTCGCCCCTCAAGATAACAGATTTGAAAACATTGTGGTAAATGAAGAAATTGCATGTGACTATCACTTTCTTCATTTTCCACAATGTTAACTTCCCAACGAGACCAAAAATTAACCTAAAATTGTTGTCTGCAAGGTCTTAGAATTTAAACTAGCCTAAAATTTTGCCCTCTGGTAATGGGTTAACTTGTATTACATTTTCATGATAGTCACAAACAAAGCTTCAAACAACACAATAATAACCACTCTGTTGTTTAATTAATACCCTTTGGGGGGGTGACCCTCTCTGCACTTCCAAATACACCCCTTCATAACCTCTAAGATAAATATACTGCAAGGAGTAACCCTTCCACCCATTTCACACTTTACTCATTACCTGACTGAGTTTATACCATATAAATGAGCTCTTAACTCAGGCAGTGAAATTCCGATCATACTGAAATATACACTCATGCAAGATCTACCAGTCACCAACATTCTGTCCAAATTTTCTATTGATTGGTTAATATTTGTTGTTGCTAGAGTGATAAAAAGCCAAAACGGACATTTTGATATTCAAGGGCAGATAACTCCAGACTTTTTTGTTCAATCTGAATCATTTCGAGGAATCTGAGAGAGGGTCACCCAAGGATCATTCCTGTGAAGTTTGATTGAAATCCATTTAGTAGTTTCTGAGAAGAAGATTTTTAAAGAAAAAGTTGACGACCGGACGGACGGACGCACGCACGACGGACACAACGCCATGACAATAGCCCGCTGGCCTGAAAGGCCAGTGGAGCTAAAAACACTCATGATATCTGATACAACAAGAATAGCCTAAAAATGTTCATTCATTTTTTATTCAAAACTGGCACTAAAGCTTATGAAAGGATTCTTGTTGTAAAAATCTTTTCCTTAACCCATTACCACACAATGACACTTTTTGACTCCCCACAAAATAATGGCCATGGAAAACATCGTGGAAAATGAAGAAATTACTTGTGATAAGCAGTTTCGTCATTTTCCACAATGTTTTCTATCCAAAAAGACCTAAAAATTAAAAATTCCTTCCACTTGAAATTGTTGTTTGCAGAATCTTTCAATTTGGACCAGCATAAAATTTTGTTGTTTGGTAATGGGTTCATTTACTTTCTGATACAAATAGTTGGATTAGTGCATGTTTTGGTCAGGGCCAGTAGCATCTGGCAGCAACAACACTGACTGTCTGGCCACCAAAAAAGTTAATGTTTAACCCTTTCTCAAACGACAAAATTTTATGGTGGCCCAATTTGAAAGCTGCTGCAGAACACAAAATGAATGCTGATAAAGACTAGATTTGTGTAAAATTTAGCACAGAAAATATCGAGACAAAAGGAGAAACTGCTGGTTATCAGCAGTTTCTTCTTTTGTCTCAATGTTTTCCCAAGCCTTTCCTATAAGGGACATCAAAACATGGTCATGTTTGGGAAAGGGTTAATTGTGGCACCAAATCACAACTCCTAAATTTTGTAAAAAAACATGTAAAAGACTCACCCCCGGTTCTTGTGCACCATAACTGTCTAACAAGGCATCAACCTGTACTTGAGTTTCTACAAAGTCTAGCGCGTCTTCTCTACTCACGACTGATTCATCACGAACAATCACAAAACATACATCCGTTCTGAAAATAAACGCAATGTAGATTTAGGGTACGTTAGTCTTGCCAGGGGCTACCTTTACGCGAGTTTGCAGCTGAATCCACATTATTTTGACAGTTTGGCCTTTTGCAGACAATAGTTTGCTAGATTTTAGTTGTAACTAGAACTGTCGCAAAATACCCCCCACTAGCACCTTGTCACTAAAAAAGTGCTATAGGTCAAAAGGTTCTTTAGTTAGAGCACAGAAACAGGTTTTTGACAGTCAAATTGTGACCTTGACCTTTAACCTTTGTGACCCAAAAACAATAGGGCACCTCCTCGGGTCATGGGCAACAACTGTGTAAAGTTTCGGATGGATGGATGGACAGACAGACAGACATGGTGAAACCAATATACCCCCCTCTACTTCATATGTGGGGGGTATAATAAATGAAAGCATGTCATCTTGATCTTTATCTTTAAACGAGTATTCTATTGGTCAACAGTGCTCACAAGAAACATCGATTTGCCAGTTTTAAATGTATTTTTTTCATGGAGGCATGCCCCCTTGACTAAAAGGGATATTCTTGAATCCACATTATTTGTAGGCTAGCTATGCCCCATCTTCTCAAGCCAAGGGTTCTACCTCTACTTTGTCCATTCGTAAGGAACAAAGAGGAAGTAGAACCTTTGGCTTACAAAGACAGCTACGGCCCTGCTTGCAAAGTCTCTGATAAGGTTTAGAAAGTTGATACAACTCACCTTTCAAAGACAGGATCTTTTTCATTGTTTATTATATGGTATGAAGTCTTCATTTCTTGGTAATAAACACCTGGCTGTAGCTCGTTCAATTCTCTGAAAAAACATTTGAGATGTTTGTTTAACATGTATGCCCCCACACCAATACCATATGGGCTAATCTTTGATGTTCATAGGCGTAGGAAGGTTTATAATATGGGGGGGGGGGGCAAATGTTTCAATGAATGGAACCGGACCAAGCATAGCATTGCTAGGGGGTCTGGGAAAATTTTGAATTCTAAGAAGTCATTTCCTAAAATCTGGGTACTTTCAGACAGCAATTTATACCTGGACCTTTCTTTAAGGTGTATTATTTGGGGGGGGGGGGGGGGGGGGGGGGGGGGGGGCTGGCCACCCTGGCCCCCCTCTTCATACCCCAGTGTTCTTCCCAGCCCAATAAGCTGTATCGGCCCCACGACAGCTTCATGTAAATATGTGTAATGCCACTACAGCTTCAAAACAGCTTAATTTCTTTAAAATGGTCACCAAAGAGAGACATTTAGAGGCATTTCATATCAAAAACTGATAATGATGCATTCTTATAAAGATGTAAAAATTTTGTATAAAAACATAATGGGAAAAGAAGAAATTGCTCAAATTGAGCAATTTCTTCTTTTCCCATTATGTTTTTAAACAGAATTATTTGCATGAACACAATGTGTTTCAAGGTTTACCAATGCCACTACAGCTTCAAAATATTCTGCGGAGAACCCTGATACCCCAGTGATGTTGTCATCTAGCAACTAAAGCAGGTCAATGGTAGATCTCTATTAGAAGTATTTATCAACAAGAGCTGTCACTGTAAGATGACAATGCCCCTGACACCGCTTTGATCGTCATAAGGTCAAGGTCATCCAGGGGTCAAGGTCACCAAAGTATGTGCCTACAGAAAGGAAATGTACCAAGGAATGTTGTGGTAAAGTATGAAGCGAATATGTTAAGTAATAAGGAAGTTATGGCCAATGTTAAAGTTTTTGGACGGAATGACAGACGGACGGACAGACGGACAGACAGACGGACGGACGGACGGACAAGTCAAATTTATGATGCCTCCCTATCAGGGGCATAAAAATATATTTTAAAAGTAATTATCAAGTACGAAAATAAACAAAATACAACTAGAACTGTCGCAGAGCGGACAAATACCCCCCACTAGCGCCTTGTCACTGAAAAAGTGCTGTAGGTCAACCAGTTCTTGACTTAGAGCACGGAAACGGATTTTAAAGGAAGTCCGAATGTGACCTTGACCTTTGACCTTGGTGACCCAAAAACAATAGGGCACCTCCTTGGGTCATGAGCAACAACTGTGTAAAGTTTCATGATCCTAGGTCAACAGATTCTTGACTTAGAGCACGGAAACGGATTTTAAACAAAGTCAAATTGTGACCTTGACCTATGACCTTGGTGACCCAAAAACAATAGGGCACCTCCTTAGGTCATGGGCAACAACTGTGTAAAGTTTCATGATCCTAGGTCAACCAGTTCTTGACTTAGAGCACAGAAACAGATTTTGAACAAAGTCCGATTGTGACCTTGACCTTTGACCTTGGTGGCCCAAAAACAATAGGGCACCTCCTTGGGTCATGGGCAACAACTGTGTAAAGTTTCATGATCCTAGGTCAACCGGTTCTTGACTTAGAGCATGGAAACGGATTTTAAACAAAGTCCGATTGTGACCTTGACCTTTGACCTTGGTGACCCAAAAACAATAGGGCACCTCCTTGGGTCATGGGCAACAACTGTGTAAAGTTTCATGATCCTAGGTCAACCGATTCTTGACTTAGAGCATGGAAACGGATTTTAAACAAAGTCCAATTGTGACCTTGACCTTTGACCTTGGTGACCCAAAAACAATAGGGCACCTCCTTGGGTCATGGGCAACAACTGTGTAAAGTTTCATGATCCTAGGTCAACCGATTCTTGACTTAAGAGCAAGGAAACGGATTTTAAACAAAGTCTGATTGTGACCTTGACCTTTGACCTTGGTGACCCAAAAACAAAAGAGCACCTCCTTGGGTCATGGGCAACAACTGTGTAAAGTTTCATGATCCTAGGTCAACTGGTTCTTGACTTAGAGCACGGAAACGGATTTTAAACAAAGTCAAATTGTGACCTTGACCTTTGACCTTGGTGACCCAAAAACAATAGGGCACCTCCTTGGGTCATGGGCAACAGCTGTGTAAAGTTTCATGATCCTAGGTCAACCGGTTCTTGACTTAGAGCACGGAAACGGATTTTAAACAAAGTCCGATTGTGACCTTGACCTTTGACCTTCGTGACCCAAAATCAATAGGGCACCTCCTTGGGTCAAGGGCAACAACTGTGTAAAGTTTCATGATCCTAGGTCAAACCGTTCTTGAGTTAGAGCACGGAAACGAAAAAGTCTACGGACGGACGACTGGACGGATGGACGGACGGACTGACAGACACACAGACATGGTGAAACCAATATACCCCCCTCTACTTCGTAGGTGGGGGGGTATAATAACAACATAAATAAGAGTTATAGTTGTGGTTCTTAAGCACCACATTTCTTGTTCATGAGATAAAGACGTTCTTATGTTATTTGAAGACAAAAGCATTAACCTACCTAACCATTTGTTCAATATCTTCCTTCAGAACCCTGTCGGCAGGTCTATCTATAACAACTCGCAGTAAATTTCTTGCATCTGCCACATGAATCTGAATGAAAAAGAAACAGAACATTTATGATCACGGTGGAAAATCATGTGATACAATATTTTCAGAAAATCTTCAATAATTTTGTAATTACTGGACCGATTTGAATTCGGTTTGAAGCAGAGAATATGGACAGACGTCACACATTAGATGGACGTGGTCGGACTTTGAAAAATCAACTGATAAAAAAGTTATTGAAGATAAACCAAAATTTTGGTTTATCTTCAATAATTTTTTTATCAGTTGATTTTTTCAAAAATTCAAAATGTCCAGCTTATTTCTGGCATGTTTCCACATATTCTCTGCTTCAAACCGAATTCAAATTAGTCAAGTATTAAAAAAGATATTGAAGATTATCGGACATTCTGAGTCAAATGATTATACACCGTGATGATTGTGAAAAAAAACATTAACTTTGACATAACTGGTATTAACTATGCCTAAGATATTTCTAGCGGGGATATAAAGATTGATTAATCACTTCTTATTCAAATTATGTCCCTTTCAAAAAAGCTTTCAAAATTATGCAAAAAAGAAGATCCTGCTTGTTTTAGGTTTCAGTTTTCAATTCCTAATGAGATTTGCCTGACAGAATTTTTCAAGCAAAGTCGTAAACATTCTTAACATATTAAACGGACATGTTATGAGTTAGAAAAATCTGCAGAATCCACCGCCGAATATTTAAGACATTGCCAGAAAAGTTAAGAAACAGATCTTATAACTAGCATTTTTCTTCTTTTGCCTCTATAATTGCTATATTTAGCACACATTCTTAACACATGGTTATCAATTTTGTCGCCTGCAGCTGCTTTGAATTTGGACCGTCCTAAAATTTTGACGCCTGGTAAAGGGTTAATCCTACACTCACAAATGGTTGTCGTCTGTCAAATAAATTATTCGCTTCTAATTCATCTTCAACTTTAATTGTGACACCATTACCGAACGGCAAATTTTGGGCTGTCCCAAACTCAAAGATCATGCAGACGACAACTTCATGTGTATGAAAGTTTGCATTGTTTGGTCTTTTGGGGTGGAAAACATTGTAGGAAATGAAGAAATTGCTTGTCACAAGCAATTTCTTCATTTTCCACAATGTTTTCCAAAGCCAATGTCTTGTAGGGAGTCAAAAAGAGTGACTGTGTGGTAATGGGTTTTAAACCTAACAGATGGCAAAATTTTAGTCTTGTCTAAATTCAAAGATGTTGCAGACAATTTCAAATGAAAGAAATTTTACATTGATTGCTCTTTATAGGTCTAAAACATTATCGAATATGAAGGAATTGCTTGTTACAAGCAATTTATTCATTTTGCACAATGTTTTCCAAAGCCTTAATGTTGTGAGGCATCGAAAATTATCATTATTTGGGAAGGCTTTATTAACCCTCCACTCTGAGACTGAAAAGATAAAGACCATGGAAACCATCTTGGTATTTTAAGCAATTTCTTCATTTCCCAAAATGTTTCTACTGAGAAAGACCAATTAATATAGAATTCCATTCACTTGATATATACTGTCTTCTGCACACTCTTTAAGTTTGGACACAAAGTTAAAATCGTCCACTCATCAACTGTTGTTGTCTATCAAATAAATCATTCTCCCCTTGCTCATCTTCAGCTGTAATTGTTAAGCCATAACTATATTCTAGCTTAACTAGAAAATTTTAGACTTGTAAAAATTCAAAGATATCGCAGATAATTTCAAATGAATGAAATTTTACAATTTTGATCTGAATAGATAGAAAACATTGTAGGAAATGAAGGAATTGCTTGTCACAAGCAATTTCTTCATTTTCCATAATGTTTTCCCCAAAGCCTTAATTGTTATGGGGCATCAAAGAGCGTCTTAATGTAGAAAATCTTTAATCTTCCACATACCAATTGTTGTTGTCGGTCAAATAAATTATTCTCCCCTCGTTCATCTTCAGCTTTAATCGTCAAGTTAAAATATCCTCCGACGAACGCTTGATAATTCGGGTAACCATTACTTATTTGTCCTGTTCTCACATTGATTGCAAACGCAGCCAAATGTCGGACTTGTTTCGACGAAGGGCTGAGGAAGTACTGAATGTTTTCAATGGAATATCGGATTTGGTTGTTGGGGTTTAAGTCGATGTCGCTGGCAAATGCGCGCGAAATGACTCCTCCAGCAGGACTTTGGTATGGTAGAATGACTGAAATGACAGATGAATAGATACTCTTTCTTTGTGTATATATTAACCCATTACCAAACAGTGACTCTTTTTGACTCCCTTCAAGAAATGGCAATGGAAAACATAGTGGCAAATGAAAACAATTGCTTGTGACAAGCAATTTCTTCATTTCCCACAATATTTTCCATACAAAAAGACCAAAAAATGTACCATTTCATTCACTTGAAATTGTCTTCTGCATCATCTTTGAATTTGGAACAGTCCAAAATTTTGCCGTTTGGTAATGGGTGAAGACATGGTGAAGAATCATGCGACACCAATTGCAGGAAATGTTTTACCAATCAAATTAATATTTGACTGATTTGAAAATAGTTTTAAACAGAGAAGATATGTCAGGGGTTAGATGGATGTGGTAATCTTTTAAAATCAGCTGAAATGAAATCTATTGACATTCAAGATAAAATTTAGTAGAGCGGGTGAACGTAAATCCGAACAGCGTTTAAATCCGAACAAAATTTTCGACATCCCACAACATCCCCAAAATGCAATCAAATGACATGGAGCCTCTTTATTCTTGACGCATATGTCATCCTCTCACTTTCTTGCTATTTTGGGTCTAGTTATGATGTAAATCGCCGAGATAAATGCCGAAGTTTGAAGTTAACTCAAATGGGCAAGTAATATTAAGCATGAAACAATTCTACCTCGGACATTTCTTAAGGTTTTCATTATCAACGGCCACGCTATTTTCTCAATCCAAATAACTTTTAATGGTGAATAAGTGTTGCTTTACCATGCTAGATTGTGTTTGGAAGGCTACAATGTATCTAAGTATCAGAAAGTTGGGGTTCGGAATTAAAACCACAGATTTTGTGCCGTGGTTTTATTTCCGAACATTCATTTCAAAATGCTATTCATATTCACTGAATACCAATTTAGCGAGAACTCACAGACAGCAAATACTTGTCTTGTGATACATGTCACTTGGGATCATACTTCACATTTTAAAAGGTTTGGGGAGGGTTTGTGTATTTGCCTAACTCTTAGAATTCCGGCTTGGGTGTTCGGTAATAGGAACATCCTTAATCTGATTTGTAAATTTATTTTCTTCATTGAGATCTGCGACCTGTTATTAATTGTTTGTGAGTAAAACATAGTTTAAACGATGGTGAATATCATGAAAGAAGTTTGCATGTCTTTCTTTGGTTATTTAAGAGGAATCTTGTTAATGTTCGGAATTAGAACCACTTGTATTCGGATTTACAACCACCGTTCGGAATTACAATCATTCACCCCATGACTTTCACAGCGAATATCTATCCTAATACAACACTTATTGGTCTCGATATATGACAAAACAACGTCATAAACATTGACGTTGCCATAGGCAACAAAGCATTCGGCGAAGATGGTTGTATTTGCGAACAATTAAAATAGTGGCTTAGGTGTTCGGTAATAGGTACACTCGCTCTAGATCATTAGTGATTATTGAAAAAAATCTACCACATTCCGCAAATCAAATTCATTACTTTTTTAACCCATTACCAAACGATCCAAATTCAAAGATATGCAGACGACAATTTGTAGATCTAGTGATTGACATCTAAAATTTTTGGATGTTTTTGTGTAGAAAACAATGTGGTAAATGAAGAAATTGCTTCTTACAAGCTATTTCTTCATTTTCCACAATGTTTTCCAAAGCCTTAAACTTGTAGGGTGTCCAATATTTAAAGGCGTGACTGTGTGGTAATGAGTTAAAGAATTATTGATGATTTCTGAAATTGTGGAGTCACATACATTACTTCCATGACATGATTAGAGCAGTTAGAGCAGTTTTATTGTCTAAGTTTTAACATTAGATATGAATGCATTTAATTCATTTTTTTAAATTTTAATTTTGAAACTTTCAAAATTGCAATAACTTGAGATTGTCATGAAAAGTCTAAAGAGAATCTTTGAAATGCACCCTGTTCTATATGGACATTATATAAAACATGATATAAATTTGCATGATACATTTCTTAATTCCCTGTTAAGGTAAGACTTTGGTAATGCACTTCCTATATAATGGTAACATTTCGACTTATTCTGTGACGTCCGTAAGTCCGAGCATTTTTAAAGTATCATTAGGTGCAATTTCGCTTGTTTCCATAACAATGGAAATAATTGAGCCTGCCCAGATTTCCGTGGAATATTCTAAACAATTTGTGTGAAAATGTTTCTAAATTGTATAAAGAGTAGCCAAAATACCCAACAAAAGTCAAAATTCAAAATATTGAGAGCAATGAAAATTACTTCCCTTGAAATATTCTATTCGCACCATACAAATTTCGTTCCATAACTGGGCACATATCCCATTAACCTGAAAATAATCCATACCTCTCCTGACAATATCTCTATCAAACACTGGACCGTTATCATTGGCATCGAGGACATTTACTCGTACTAACAATACATCATGTAACTGAGCAATTAGAGGCCGATTTTCAATGGCAACTCCTCGTTTCTTTCTGAGGTTTGACCGCAGCTGACTCGGAATGACCGCCTGAACACACAGTAGATATGTGTCTATCTCCTCACGATCAAGCGGAACTCGCGTCGAGATCAGACCGGTCTGCGCGTTGATCGTGAAGGTGTTGGTGAAGAGGTCTGCTTGGTTTGGACCTGAAAGTTAGATTCAGAGCTACAGATAAGAAGGGGTGGGGGTGGGGGGTCAGTTTGGGGTGATGACTTTTTGAAATGCAATTTTTAATCTACTTTTCATCAAACCCTAGGTTGTGAGTAATCACTGGTATTATCAAGACGATTTAAATGAGTACCCACAATGTAAGGTGTGGGTTTCAAATGAAAAGTTTAATATGTCTTCACCCCCTCTTATCTGTTGCTCTGTAGATTATTTAATCAATCGGATATTAACCCTTGTCCTGCTGACTTTAAATTTCATTTCAAACAAATGGCTAATGTAAGAGATATTTAAAAAGTTTACATCAAGGTTTTGTCAAAATAACTGAGAAGACAGTAGGCATCGTTGAGTTTGGACCAGGCTATAACTTTGCTGTCTTAGTGATGGGTTGAAATAATTACAAAGGGGCCTCAAACTGGCTCTCAGTCGGGATATATGGTTAGATATTATTGGGCATTTTGTCATAGACGAAAACAGTGTTACCACATTGTATAGATATATTAATTGATGAACGACTATACTTACACAGAGCTTCACAATTTGAGTGTTAACACATTGTAAATCGCTGCTTTTCAATGAAAACCTCATAACTGCAGCTTAAAACAAGCTGCAGTTACGAGGTTTTAATTGAAAAGCGACGATTTGTATTAGTTCATGAACTTCTTTACTATACTTACACAGAGCTTCAAACTGGGTACTTGTCGGTATATATGGTTGATACGCGATGATATTATTGGGCGTCTCGTCGTCATCGCAGCCAACCACAGTATAGACAGGTTCCCCTGCAGGTTTTTCTTCCATGACGGCAACTGTCACAACATCCGGATACTGCGGAAAGAGGATAAAATTATAAAATATTTATTGTCAAAACAAGACTCAAATGAGTCGCCTATTACACGTAACAGATTTATTGTAAATTTTCTAAAATCATTGTTATTATGTTGTGTCACATGATTCCCAGGTGTGAACCAGGAGACCAGAGCCGCGTTCTTTAGAGCGAGATTTCTTAAGATACCGTATCTTGAGATTTCTTAATATGTTTTAGGATAAAGAGCTCTTTCGAGCAAGATTTTTAAGACGATCACTGGGAGCCGCCATTGCTCTATACTTCTTTCGGAATCCCTTGGTAAATTCTGTAGAATCTATATGGGATAGAATTGACCGAGTTGTTCCGAATGCTCCATGATTCATAAACCGCAGAGTTCCGAATGTTCCATACTTCATACAAATGACGTCATGATGACGTCATTTGTATGAAGTATGGAACATTAGGAACACCTCGCTTAAATCTTGGTCTCAAAAACGCTGTATCAAAAACATCTTAAGAAATCTTTAAAAAATCTCGCTCTAAAGAACGCACCTCTAATCAAGAGTTTAGGAAATGTTCACTATATGCAGGCAATTGGATCACCAAGGACAACTCTATCGAATCATACCTTGGATGCATCTCGAAGAACTACTTTCAGACTATGAATAGAATAGAATAGAACAACAATTCAAAACATTCGTCTGTGACTTATGTCAACAATAATGCGACAATGATACTGAAATACATTGTTTGCAGTTCCAGTGTCCTCTCTTTTTAGAATGATTACAACCTGCAAGTCCCCCAAGTTGCCATGGTTGTGCATTTGGTTAACCTCGAAAACTACTTTATGAAGCGTAGCCACTTCCGGCTAAGAAATCCTATTTTTTTCAAGATTTCTTCATACACACACTTCCGAGTCGATGATTCGATCTTTGATCGACATTATCCCAGGATATCCGAACGTATATGCAGGCTGACCTTTGTCCATACTGTGTGCAAAAAAAGAACATTCATTGAACATCATTTTTCACGCAAAATAACACAAAAAGACTTACAGTTCTATCTGTACAGTTTCTGAATGTCGGCACATTGTTGTCGATATCCAAGATCTGAACTGTCAACAAAAACTGGCTTGTATAGCTAGAGTTGGAGGCATCAGTGGCGAGGATTTTCAACTGAAATAGATTGATACCATAATAAAATATGATGTAGTTACTTTCCATTGGAATCCTGATGAAATGCATTTTATTGTGTGGCTTTCATAGTGAATTAGTAAGCATGCACATGTAATTGAAATATGGAAATGATGAAAAACTACTTAAAATTTTACTAAGGAAAGACTGCAGTTCTAATGTAATTGTTGCTACACAGTTTATTACATCATATTGCTGCTTTTCAACGAAAACCTCGTAACTGCAGCTTACAATAAGCTGCAGTTACGAGGTTTTCGATAAAAAGTGACGATATTATCTAGTTTCTGGTAATCCATCATTTGCGACAACAAATTGTTGATCAAATATTTAATTAACACAGTACAAGTGTTTCATGTTTTTTCTATTTGGTGATCTTATTTTTACACAAGTTCCTTTTCATTTTTCTTATGAATAATTTAACAGCCTTTTTAAGGCTCTCCTTATTCAATATAAAGTTGTCTGATCTATCCCATGTCTCCAGTAACTTGTTGATATAAATTTTTGACACACAAACATCTCCTAAAGTAAAGAAAGATGAACAAACTATCCAACAAAATGCCAACATATCTAAACACGGTGTAGGCCTATAATCACATGACTTAGAATTTCCAAAAATCTTCAAAAACTTTGTCAATGCTTGACCAATTTGAATTCGGTTTGAAGCAGAGAAGCTGGAAAGATGTCAAGAATAACCATGACGTGAAGGATTTTTAAAAAAAATCAATTGATTAAAAAATCATTGAAGATAAACCAAAATTTTGGTTTATCTTCAATAACTTTTTTAATCAGTTGATTTTTCACAAATCCAACACTTTCATCTAATGTGTGACGTCTGTCCGCCTTCTCTGCTTCAAACCGAATTCAAATCGGTCTCGTATTAATAAAATTATTGAAGATTTTCTGAAATTGTTGCATCACGTAATTATCAATCGCGTCTAAATGTGGCTGCAGTTATTTATGAACAGAGGTTGACAAAAAATAAATTCCACAAAAGTTGAAGCTCTTGTACTAGCTGGCTAAGGTAGGATAGGGAAGCAAGAGAAAAGATACTGTAATCCTATTTCAAAAACATTTTGTTTTTAATATCCCATTAGGGCAGGAGGAGGAAGCAAGAGAAAAGATACTGTAATCCTATTTCAAAAACATTTTGTTTTTAATATCCCATTAGGGCAGGAGGAGGAAGCAAGAGAAAAGATACTGTAATCCTATTTCAAAAACATTTTGTTTTTAATATCCCATTAGGGCAGGAGGAGGAAGCAAGAGAAAAGATACTGTAACCCTATTTCAAAAACATTTTGTTTTTAATATCCCATTAGGGCAGGAGGAGGAAGCAAGAGAAAAGATACTGTAACCCTATTTCAAAAACATTTTGTTTTTAATATCCCATTAGGGCAGGAGGAGGAAGCAAGAGAAAAGATACTGTAACCCTATTTCAAAAACATTTTGTTTTTGATATCCCATTAGGGCAGGAGGAGGAAGCAAGAGAAAAGATACTGTAACCCTATTCTAAAATCTTTATAGTTTGATCTTCCTTTAACCCTAAGTGTCATGCTGAACTTTAACCTATTACCACACAGACTCTTCTTTGACTCCCCACTATCGGTAATGGCTTTGGGCAATTTCTTCATTTCCCACAATGTTTTCTATACAAAATGGCAGAAATAAATTATATCTCATTCATTTCAAATTGTCATCTGCAACATCTTTGAATTTGGAGCAGTCTAACATTTTGCTGTTTGGTAATGGGTTAAGAAGCAGGCAGTATAGAATAAGGCCAGACTGCCAACTGCATGTTATGTGCAGGCTGGTCTTGTACTATTCTACCTGCAAAAGAAACCAAATTATTCCGGGATAACCTTGACCAGGGATAAGAGAATCACCTTTTTTTTCTTTTCAATGGAAGTTTCTAATCTTTCACAGATTCAGCCTAAGTGTCAAGTTTCCATAATAAATATATATGAAATTAAATTTTGAAACAGTATCGAAATAAGACTGGGATGTTTAGTATCAGCTAATCAAAAGCTCAAATATCAACAAAACTTGCAAGGAAATGAAGCTCTGGAAAATGACAAAATATTTATTTATATAATAACTCTGTCTAGCATCAATTCAAAACCAAAACCAAAGATTTTGGGGTAGCCTAATTTAAAAGTCGCTGCAGACAGCAAATGGGTGTTGATAAACATTGGATTTGTGTACAATGCAGCATATAAAATATTGAGGCAAAAGGAACAAATGGTGGTTATCAGTATTTTCTTCTTTTGCCTCAATGTTTTCCCAATGTTTTCTATAAAGGGCATCAGGTTTTGTTTGGAAAATGGTGGAAAGCTGGAATATTAGGAGATCTAGCAAGGACAAAAAAAAGCTACAGAAAATAGTGCATAATTTTGTATGTAATACACACAATTCATATTATCACACTGTTTAACATTGTATCTTATACAAAAACTAACATTTCTGTTTATATCAACACACACACAGAAAGTGAAGCTCTTGGACACATCTAAATGAGAAGAAAAGTAACCCTATACCAAACAACCCCTGATTTTGACCCTTATTTAGATATAGACGGCTTTTGAATACACTGACAGAAAAGGAGAAAAATGTTAATGCCCAGTATTTCTCCTTTTCATCAATTTGTAGTTCAAAAGTGCACAAAGAAATTCTAGGACTAAGAGCATTTTGTTGGTTATGCTCACAAATGCCGTAACTTCAGCTTATTCAAGCTGTATTTACAACGTAAGTGAACATAACAGAAGATTTGATCTCATCTGCAACACCTTTGAAATTGGATCAATCTAAAAAGATTGAATCCCAGCATAAACAAGAGTGCCATGGTCACAATATACGCCGCCACTTATAAAACTTGAGACAAAAAAATGACATTGACAAGGATTTATAAATATTCACACAAAAACCTGTAAAAAGTTGTGTTCACAAAAAGGTTTTTATAAATATCCAGTCAAAAACCTGAAAGGAATTGCGTTCACGAGGCTGAAATATCAATAAGCCCCAGAGACTAAGATTGAAGGGGACATAACTCAGGCAAAAATCAATGAACCATAAAATTCTTACTTCATGCACATCTACCAATTAAGGTAATAACATCCACCAAGTTTCATTAGTATCCAGTCAGAATCTTAGAAGAAGTTGTGTTGACAAGGCTGCAATTTCAATCAGCCCAAGAGACTAAGTTTTAAGGGGGCATAACTGTGGCAAAAATCAATGAACCATAAAATCCTTCCTACATGCACATCTACTAATTGAGGTGAAAACATTGACCAAGTGTCATTAATATCCAGCCATAAACTAAGGAGGAGTTGCATTGACAAGGCTGCAATTTCAATAAGCCACGGAGACTAAGTTTTAAGGGGGCATAACTGTGGCAAAAATCAATGAACCATAAAATCCTTCCTTCATGCACATCTACCAATTGAGGTGATAACATTGACCAAGTGTCATTAAGATCTAGCCATAAACTTAGGAGGAGTTGCGTTGACAAGGCTGCAATTTCAATAAGCCCCAGAGACTAAGTTTTAAAGGGGCATGACTCAAGCAAAAATCAATGAACCATAAAATCCTTCCTTCATGCACATCTACCAATTGATGTAATAACATTGACCAAGTTTCAAGAAGATCCAGCCAGAAACTTAGGAGGAGTTGCGTTGACAAGGCTGCAATTTCAATAAGCCCCAGAGACTAAGTTTTTAAGGGGCATAACTCAGGCAAAAATCAACGAACCATAAAATCCTTCCTTCATGCACATCTACCAATTGATGTAATAACATTGACCAAGTTTCAAGAAGATCCAGCCAGAAACTTAGGAGGAGTTGCGTTGACAAGGCTGCAATTTCAATAAGCCCCAGAGACTAAGTTTTTAAGGGGCATAACTCAGGCAAAAATCAACGAACCATAAAATCCTTCCTTCATGCACATCTACCAATTGAGGTGATAACATTGACCAAGTTTTAAGAAGATCCAATCAGAAACTTAGGAGGAGTTGCGTTGACAAGAAAAGTGGACGGACGTACAGACGGACGGACGGATGGACGGATGGATGGACGGACGGACAGACGGAGAAGATGTCGCCAATATACGTCCGCCTCCGGCTGCGTATAATAAAAAGGGTTTCAGGTTAACGAAAGTGACAAATATACAAACACTCTGCAATGAAGCAAAAGAAAAGGAGGAAATTCACATTTCAAGCTTTTTTTGGAAGAGATTCAAGAACTTTCATTAAGGATACACCAAATTTTTAACAAGAGTTGTCTGTGGATAACGTAGCTCGCCTATATGGGAGCTGGTCACAAAAACAGCTTTACTCCAAGGTCAAGGTCAAGAGGTCAAAAATCATGTTCCAAAATGAAAGGTTTTGGCAGGAGGTATCCATGTGTGAAATATCGAGGCTCTATTTCTAATAGTGCCAAAGATAAATGTCAGTTTTAAGTTTTTTAAAAGTAGGTCAAACTCAAAGGTCAAGGTCACCAGGCAAAAGATCATGTTGCCAAAAGAAAGATCTTGGAGGGAAGTATCTATGTGTGAAATATCAAGCCTGTATCTCTAACAGTGCCTGAGATATAGACCAGGTTTAAGTTTTTCAAGTGAAGACGCCATGAGACACTGACACTAGGGCTGTGAAATTAGCTCCCAAGACATAAAGCCCCCCCCCCCCCATCCCCCCCCCACCCCCCACCCCCCCCCCCCCCCCCGCTTAAATGAGGTAGATGCAGAAAATACACAAGGTTATCAAGAGACCATAATAAGTCATATTGACAATAATTAAATCAGGCCAAAATGTCATAATTGCATTTTTTCAATTTATTGAATTGTTTTTCAAACCTATGTTTAGTCTGTTGCTTTTTCGCTTTTTCAACAAAAACCTCATAACTGCAGCTTGTTTAAAGCTGTGGTTATACTGTTTTTGCTGAAAACAGCAATTTGTTGTCAGGCAGTCTGAAAGCTGGAAGAAAGGTTACAAATATTGAAA
The DNA here is from genome assembly GCA_963680895.1 of Fragum sueziense. NCBI lineage: Eukaryota > Metazoa > Mollusca > Bivalvia > Cardiida > Cardiidae > Fragum > Fragum sueziense. The sequence goes on from OY804592.1 coordinate 2,243,581, forward strand.
AACAAGAGTTGTCCGCGGACAACATAGCTCGCCTATACAAGAGCTTGTCACAAAAAGAAAAGTCAAAGGTCAAAGGTCAAGGTCACTGGGTCAAAGGTCATAGTCTCAAGGTCAAGGTCATTGTATGAGGTATCCATGTGTGGAATATCAAAGCTCTATCATCAATAGTGCATGATATATTGGCCAGGTTAGTTTTTCAAAAGTAGGTCAAACTCCAAGGTCAAGGTCACTAGGTCAAAGGTCATGGTCTCAAATGAAAGGTCTTGTCGAGATGTATCTATGTATGAAATATCAAGGCTGTATCTCTAATAGTGCCTGAGATATAGGCCAGGTTAAAGTTTTTCAAGTGAAGACGGGACGGGACGGGACGGGACGCGACGCCGACACTAGGGCTGTGACATTAGCTCCCCGGACATAAAGTCCCGGCTCGCTAAAAAAATGCTAAAACATTCTGATAAGCATGAATTCTACATTCATGAAACTTTGCAGTTTAGAGTGGTTTACAATTACGTTTACCTTTCTTCTGCTTACATGGTTGTGACACAAACAATTCTTAGCACAATAAGCAAAAGGCAAAACTTTGATGTTTTCATAATATTTATGACATTTTGGTAACCAAGAAATAATAGAAATGTATATATTTAAAAGATTTTGATTAATTTACACTTCAAAGTATATTTTTAAGATAAATTATACAACGTATTGTATCTTTACACCATTAGGACATAGAAATTGATACTTTGAGGAGAAAATAGAACATAAGAGGCATGAAGCAAAGAGAAAATCCAGGAAGCAGTTTTTCTTAAACCTTGTTTAGTTTTTTAAAGAATTCTAGCATCAATCCACGGGGTATCAGTTAATCCTTATCCAACACAAATTGTGACAATCCATAATTCTTCACACCTCATACCAAGAAAGCTTTGGAAAACAATACCAGGACAGGAGAATATGGTGATGAACTACATGTTCTCCTTATCTCAAAGTAGTGGCGGATCAAGAGGGGGGGGGGGGGTTCAAGTAAACCCCCTCTATGGTGTGATCATTTCATTTTCATACAGAAATCTAGTGAAAATTGTGTAACACTTAAGGAAAACAAGCCCCTTTTTTGTATATTCGAACCCCTTTCACAGATATCCTGGATCCGCAGCAGTTAAGATGTTTTTACCAGATCATTGTGAACACTCATGGGCCATTTGAGACAAATTTTGTGCAGAGGGAGAACACTCTAATTGCCCAACATAATATTGGTCACATCAAGGTACCATACTTACGTAGTACTCAAACAAAACTCCATCATCCTAAAGTATTGAAATTAGCGGTTATACCCTTTATAAACATTACTACAGTAATTTTTTGTTATTTTATAACTCAAAGGGTCATGTGAGACAACTGTCATCCTAAGATAGGCATACCAACTATTTTATCAAGACCTGCCTCCGTAAATTTTAAATAAATAATAATTTGGCAAACACTTTGTCTAACCAAATGGCTTATGTAAGTTTGGTTTAAACAATCTATGTAGAAAAGAATGTTGCTATAAGAAATTTAAAATATACATCATATACAACAAATACGAGGTATGTCCATAAAATACGTAGACAACCAAAGTTTTTCACCAAATAGTAGTTTTATCGATCCCAAAACACTATCAATTTAAAGGTCCATTTATTCTTAAATACTTCTGCTACATTTTATATTGTTTTCGAAAGTATGTACAAGCAAACCGTCACCATAGCAACAGCATAATGCTACCACGGGGCACTTCAGATATTTGGAAATAGAAAGCCATAAAACTAGTCTTTTGTCGCAAGTTTTTTTAAAAAAAATATGCGGGAAATACACTCACTTCAGCAGTGACGTCATTTGACGTTTTTCCGGAAGTTTTGAACGTCAACAACTTGCCAGGAGACGGTATAAGCAATAAACAACTGGCTGCTATGACGGAAGAAAAACGCGCCGTTATTAAATTCTGTGTCGGTGCGAACATGACACCAACGAAAACATTCAAGTTTATGCAGCGAGGTAATGCTGACGTGTCCAGAGCGCTAGTGTTTAAATGGCATAGACGGTTTACAGATGGATTGGAAGATATTTGTGACCAGACTAGACCGGGAAGACCTCGGCGAAGCGATCACGCACCTTACAGCCCAGACTGTGCGCCTATGGACTTTGCAGTTTTTCCGCGATTAAAGGCGGATCTGAGAGGCAAATGTTTTGCCGACTTAGACGAACTAAAGTACTTTGTTCGCCCGTCTGTAGGGTCATACAAGAAAGAGTGGTTCCGGGAAACGTATACCAAATGGGTACACAGACATAAGAAGTGCGTGAACGCGGGTGGAGATTACTTTGAAAAGTTGTAACGTCGACGTCGTAAACGACGTCAAAGTGCCCCGTGTATGGCTTTTTACTTGTTTGTTCCGTGTGTATTTTTGTAGCTGTTGCGTATATTTTCATAAAATTTGGTACACATATTCATATTAAAATTCTGCACACGCTGGTGTAAATTTTAAATAGGTCATGCAATTATTTCTTATTATTCTGGATCTGTCTACATATTTTATGGACACACCTCGTACATATCAAACTCAAACTTATTAAAAATAAAACATTTATGTGTACTAACCCTTTTCCAAACAGCATGATTTTGGTCTGTTCCAGTTTATGAAGTAAGGACTACTTATTAACAATATAAAAAAGAAAACATTGAGGCAAAAGAAGAAAATGCTAGTGACCAGCATTTTCTTCTTTGCCTCAATATTTATTCTCTGAGCATTTTATATCAGTGGCATCAAAACCAGGTTTGTTTGGGAAAGGAAGATGAAACATGATAAATAAATTTCAAGAAAATGGAAAAAAATAAAAGATTTTTTATGAAAAATAATGTTAGAGTAAAGTCGGGTAAATTCGACAGCCGTCAAAATTCGACACCCTTTTATGATTTTTACAATACATCACACAAAAATCGTGATAATAGCATTCTAATATTGAAAACCTTATGTCGGGGCAATAACTGACGTATAAAAATATTTCATGTCCTCCAAACACCCACCCTTTACCCGAAAAAATCGCGGAAGAAAAAGGTCGTCGAATTTTCTGATGAGCAAAAATGACCGTTACAGATTATCGTAAGAAAGTGGATCTAAACAAAGACATATGAAAAATTATGAAAATCATTTTTATATGATAAATGTTTCAATACTATGCCGGAAATGTATTTATTTTCATAAATTATTTGATAAAAAGCATCTCTCCGTTTTATTTTCAACTTGAGAAAGGGTGTCGAATTTATACGACAAAATATTTCAAGAGCGTATAAATTCGACATGCCATAAAACGTGATTAATTGTTTGAATTTGAATGTTCCTACATCGACAGAAACAGACAACAGTTTGGTTGTTGTGCTTATTTTGAACAGTAGAAATGGCGTTGATGCCTTTTTCATCAACCAACAAACAATTTTGATCTAAATATACGTATTATTAACAAATCCCACATCAATTTGCATCTGAAACGTTCACGCGGTAAACTTTTCCATAAGATTCATATTCTGAGGTCAGTCAAAGTTATCGACTGTAGTAGATGAATATATTAAATAAAGCGAGTCTTACTTTGTAAGAAACATCCTTATTAATTCCACCACAAAAGTTAACAATCCAACGCATGAAAATTAAATATCACTTAAAAATTTGACCTTTGTTTGAAGGTGCACAAATTCCTTATTTAGCAACTATCAAAACACCCGAATGCGGTTCTTTTAATTCACGTGGCACCGCCTTGTAAATCTACTGAGCAAACTGTGTTTAATTGATTGGTCGGAACAGTTTGTCAGTCTCCACCCATTCGATCATTTATATGCTTGATTGACAGGGATATTCACGTGCCGATTTCTCATTCCTTTGTCGGAACAAAATGACGTCATACGAGGGCCCATCAATAATTTCGCGAACTAATCTTATATCAGAAAAATAAATTGATAAACTTAGAAACATTATCAATTACTTATAAAAGTAACATCGCTTGAACAGTTTGCATTCATACCACCTCTTGACCCACGCCTGTGGCACGTGCTTCAGTCCGTCACGTGACATGTCCCGCCAACATTTGTAAATGTCACACCCAAACTCTTCTTTTTACTCACTATTTTCACCCCGTAAGTTATTTTTAAGGTTTGGAAATAACTAGAAGTCGCAAATTGCATAATCTGTGCGGTGCAGAGGGTTTGGTAATATTTCTATAATCAGTTTCACGATACCGGCCTTTTTAACGCGTTAGCTATGACGCGATGCGCTATCATAGCGCGGCAGAATTCCGGACCTTATAATTTTTGCGCGCTGTCTCATTAAAGCCGGTGGCAGATCAGATTTGATTACTACTGCAAAATTATAAGTACTTACTCGACTTTTTATAGACATAAAAAGTTTCAGATTGATTCCTCGAATATCGATGAAAATTATAACATTTGACTCACCGGCACATCTGGAAATCAATGATTTTTAGGGTGAGAATGAAGAATAATGCTTCCAAATTGAATTTGTTCTTTACTTTCCGACTCAATAATGATGCATCAATGTCATGTCACATGTATATATTTGATTTGCAAAGTTGTGGCGGTCATCATTATAACTTTGGTATTATTTACGACGACTTTTTACCTCCTTCCCCATTCGGCCTGGAAGCGGCCAGTGCGATACCCGTCCTGCCGATACACGGCGCATTTCGAGATTACTGGTCATACTGCCCTTAGCTGTATCATACAAATCACCCAAGTGTCTTATTACTGTTTGAACACATAATTTTCAATTTTCAAGAATAAATTCTAGGATTTTAGATGATTTCTTCTCAGCTTTATAGTCTCTGGTCTGCTAGTAAAATCACTCATTTTCTCTTATCTCTCTACCGTCTCTGTAGAGTCGTATCCGCTTTCAAATAACTTTATTCGATAGACATATGTCTCTTTACAATACATGTAGAGTTTCACGGATGTCTGTACAGGAATTATTGAGATATACATAAACTTTATTATAAGGAGTTGCTCAAAAATGCAAGATGACGTCATTTTTAAACAAACGCTATTGACATGACGTCATAATTTTTCGATGACGTCATATTGTTTTGACGTCATCGTTTTCTAAGAAGATGAGCCGGTTGGAAATTGAATGAGCTTTAAGCATACCAAATTTCGTGAAAACACGTCAACGGGTAACTGAAAAGAAGACTTAGTTCGCGAAATTATTGATGGGCCCTCGTACAATCGTCATACCACTAACCGCCTGAGGGAGAGTTTAAAACATCAAACAAAGCCGCGCAGCCGCGCGTGGAACACCTGTTATTGAACAGTTTCCGAAAATAGAAATAGACTCATTCCCATACAGTACTTAAAAGGGAACAGTTGTTGAAATTTCGGGCTGCGCATGTTACGTTAAGATTAATTTGGTCATGGATTAATTGAACCATTAATTGGAATATTTCAGCGACAAGGTATTACTTTTACATTTCATTCGAGGAGACAATTAACTTCCTAAACAAAACATTGTTGTTTGGCGACCGCGGTGTTTTAAATGAAGAAGGAATATTACGTAGATGCTTTAAGGGAATATTTGTGGTTTAGGAAATGACTTTGTGCGGATGAACATTTAAAACAAGAGGGCCAAGATGGCCCTGGATCGCTCACCTGATAGAAGTTTGAAACTTTCTCCATGCAGAACAAGACCCATCTTTTACATGACCTAGGTATCTCTAAGACAAGAACAAGAAACTTAAGATGCGAGATTATGATCCGGCTGAAAACAGCATTCTTAATCTTTAATGATCAATATTTGTGGCTGTTAAAGTGAAAACCAAGTCGATAAAAAACATCAATTTTGTCATAATCCAGGGCACATAACTCTGTTCTGATAAAGATATTCTCTATCGATCTATCTATCTATCTATCTATCTATCTATCTATCTATCTATCTATCTATCTATCTATCTATATATACTGCCCAACTCCCCTTTCGGGTATTACTGGCAGGGTATCTCTAAGACCTTTATACACCAACCTTATGTCCTAGTTGTTTTTTTGATTGGTCAATATTTATTACTGTTTGAGTGAAATTAAAAAATCAAAAACGAAATTAGCAATATTGTCACCATCAAGGGCACACAACTCTGGCTTTTTTAGTCCGATCAATATGAAAAATGAAATCATATAAGATCTCATGGTCACCAACATTGTGACCAAGTTAAGTCTTGATTGGTCAATATTTGTGTTTTTTGAAGTGAAAATAAAGTTGAAAATGACAATTTTGTGAAATTCAAGGGCCAATAACTCTGGTTTTTCTGGTCCGATCAAGCTGAAAATTCAATTCATTCAGCAGCTTATAGTTAGCAACATTGTTGACATTTTTTGTCTTGATTGGTCAATAAATGTAGATGCTTAAGTGTAAACAAAGTCGAAAACGACAAATTTGTCAAATTCAAGGGCACATAACTCCGGACTTCCTTCTTCGATGACACTGAAAATCGAACTCATTCATTATTGTATGGTTACCAACATTCTAGCCAAGTTTTGTCTTGATTGGTCAATATTTGTAGATGCTAGATTGGTAACAAAGTCGAAACAAGCTATTTTTGATATCCAAGGGCGCATAACTCCTGACTTCCTGATCTGATCTGACACAAAATCAAACTCATCCAAGAACTTATTGTCATACATGTTTTGACCAAGTTTGGTCAAGATTGGTCAATATCTGTAGATGCTAGAGTGGTAACAATGTCAAAACTAGCGATTTTTGATATTCAAGGGCGCATAACTCCGGACTTCCTGATCCGATCTGACCCAAAATTGAACTCATCCAAGAACTTATTGTCATACATGTTTTCACCAAGTTTGGTTAAGATTGGTCAATATTTGTAGATGCTAGAGTGGTAACAAAGTCAAAACTAGCTATTTTTGATATTCAAGGGCGCATAACTCCGGACTTCCTGATCCGATCTGACCCAAAATCGAACTCATCCAAGAACTTATGGTCATACATGTTTTGACCAAGTTTGGTCAAGATTGGTCAATATTTGTAGATGCTAGAGTGGTAACAAAGTCAAAACTAGCTATTTTTTATATTCAAGGGCGCATAACTCCGGACTTCCTGATCCGATCTGACTCAAAATCGAACTCATCCGAGAACTTATGGTCATACATGTTTTGACCAAGTTTGGTTAAGATTGGTCAATATTTGTAGGTGCTAGAGTGGTAACAACAAAATGTGAACAGACGGACAGACGGACAGACGGACAGACAGACGGACAGACAGACGGACGCCGACGGACAAAAAGCGACCACAATAGCTCACCTTGAGCACTTCGTGCTCAGGTGAGCTAAAAAATCACATTTCGCAAATTGATCTCTCTGTCTCCGAATCGTGGGTGAGAATGAAAATCTCAATGAAGAAAAATCAAGTGCATCGTCGTAATCAATATATTCACATGATTTGTAGTTTATAAGAGATATTAACATCGTTTTCTGATTATTTTCATACACAAATTCTTGGGGTGTCGAATTTACCCGCAAGGTGTCGAATTTATACTACGATGGGTCCCATGATTTAACAGGAAAAAAGACGACAACGACAATATCGTATTCGGGCGGCATTTTTTGCAAATGAAAAAAATCAAGCCAACTTCCGTTTTGATAAATGTTTATTCTCCGGAATATTTTGCCACAACTTTTTTTGCTCATTTCGTCTTAAGGTGTCGAAATTACCCGTCTTTACTCTAGCATGCAATTGTAGATATTCAAATGTTTCAGCATATACTTACATCTTTGAAGTTATTTGATGTTATTCTGTTATCGTATCTGAACAACTGATCGGTATAAATTTCGCCGTTGAACGGGTTGATTCTAAACAGATCAGAGTCACGTTCTGCGTCTCCTGCCGTTACGAAACTGTATATGATGCTCGACGATACGTTCTCCGGTCTAGCAGTTAGTTTTACAACGAATGTTCCAATAGTGGCATTCTAGAACAGAAGCAGAATTTGTTAACCCTTTCCCTAATGACCAAATTTTAGGGTGATCCACTTCAAAAACTGCCACAAAAGACAAAATGGATTTTATTTAAGACAAGAGATGTTTGTAAAACATATATGCCTCCCTCAAGGACCTACATTTGATGTAGGTCAAAATCCAAGGTCAAGTTAACAAAGTCCAAGGTCATGGTCAAATATGAAAGGTCTTGGTAGGAGGTGTCTATATGTGAAATATCAATGCTGTATATGTAAAAGTAAAATGAAATATAGGCCAGGTTAAAGTTTTTAAAAGTAGGCCAAATGCCAAGGTCAAGGTCATGGTCAAATGTGAAAGGTCTTGGTTGGAGGTGTCCATATGTGAAATATCAAGGCTGTAGGTGTAAAAAGACATGCTATATATGCCTGGTTTAAGTATTTTTAAAAGTAGGTCAAAATCCAAGGTCAAGGTTGCAATATTCAAGGTCATGGTCAAATGTGAAAGGTCTTGGTAGGAGGTGTCTATGTGAGAAATATCAAGGCTGTAGGTGTAATAGGACATAAGATAAAGGCTAGGTTAAAGATTTCTAGAAGTATGTAAAAATCAAAGGTAAAGGTCACAAAGGCCAAGGTCATGGTCAAATGTGAAAGGTCTTGGTAGGAGGTGTCCATGTGTAAAATATCGAGACTGTATAGGTAACAGAACATGAGATATAGGCCTAGTTTAAGTTTTTTAAAGTATGTCAAACTTCAAGGTTAAGGTCAAGGTCATGGTCAAAAGTGAAATGTCTTGGATTGAAGTGACCATGTGTGAAATATCAATGCTGTATGTGTAAAATGACATAAAATATAGGCCAGGTTAACGTATTATAAAAGTAGGTCAAACACCAAGGTCAAGGTCACAAGGTCCAAGGTCAAATGTGAAAGGTCTTGGTCGTAGGTGTCCATGTGTCAAATATCAAGGCTGTATGTGTAAAAAGGACATGATATATCAGCTAGGTTAAAGTTTTTATAAAAGTAGGTAAAAGTCAAAGGTCAAGGTCACAAGGTCCAGGGTCATTGTCAAATGTGAAAGGTCTTGGTAGGATGTGTCCATGTGTGAAATATCAAGGCTGTATGTGTAATAGCACATGAGATATAGGCGCAGTTTTTTTTTTAAAGTAGGTCAAACTCCAAGGTCATGGTCACAAGGTCCAAGGTCATAGTCATATGTGACAGGTCTTGGTCGGAGGTTTCCATGTGTCAAATATGAAGGCTGTATGTGTAAAAGGACATGATATATCGGCCAGGTTAAAGTTTTTAAAAAGTAGGTCAAACTCCAATGTCAAGGTCACAAGGTCCAAGGTCATGGTCAATTGTGAAAGGTCTTAGTAGGAGGTGTCCATGTGTGAATTATCAAGGCTGTATGTGTAATAGGTCATGAGATATATGCCCGGTTTAATCTTTTTAAAAGTAGGTCAAACTCCAAGGTAAAGGTCACAAGGTTCAAGATCATGGTCAATTGTGAATGATGTTGAAAGGAGGTATCTATGTGTGAGATATCAAGGCTGTATGTGTAAAAATACATGAGATATAGGCATTGTTAAGAATTAAGTGTAAAAATCAACAAAGAGCAATAACTCCAAGAAGTTGATCGGCAAGGTTATGGTTCTTGTGCACTGCACCTCTCCATAATGAGATCTATCCACCTGTAAAGTTTCATGATTCTACCTTACATACTTTTTGAGTTGTGCTCCGGACAAGAATCAAGTTATAAAATCAACAAAGGGCAATAACTCAAAAAATTTTGATTGGCAGTTACGGTTCTTGTGCACTGCAGCTCTCCATAATCAGATCTATCCACCTATAAAGTTTCATGATTCTACCTTACATACTTTTTGAGTTATGCTCCGGACAAGAATCAAGTTTGAAAATCAACAAAGGGCAATAACTCAAAAAATTTGAACAGCAAAGTTAGGGTTCTTGTGCACTGCACCTCTCCATAATGAGATCTATCCACTTGTAAAGTTTCATGATTCTACATTTCATACTTTTTGAGTAATGCTCCGGACAAAAATCAAGTTATAAAATCAACAAAGGGCAATAACTCAAAAGATTTGATCGGAAGATTTACGGTTCTTGTGCACGGCACCTCTCCATAATGAGATCTATCCACCTGTGAAGTTTCATGATTCTACCTTTAATACTTTTCGAGTTATGCTCCGGACAAGGTTTGGTCTGCGGACAGACCGACCGACCGAAATACCGACCGACCGACACTTGCAAAACAATATACCCCCATTTTCTTCGAAAGGGGGCATGATAAGATTTGTGTAAAATATGGCATAGAAAATATTGAGACAAAAGGAGAAACTGCTGGTTATCATCAGTTTCTTCTTTTGTTTCAATGTTTTCCCAAGCCTGTTCTATTTAGGACGTCAAAACCAGGTCTTGTTTGGGAAAGGGTTAAACACATTTGTCGCTGTAAATGCAAAGTTTGGTTGCTTTTCAATGAAAATCTTGTAACTGCAGCTTGTTTTAAGCTGCAGTTACGAGGTTTTAGTTGAAAAGCAGCGATTTACAGTTAAGCATTGCAATAAACATCATTCAGTTTCATTTTCCCCAACAAAAGAAAAGCAGGGGTAAATGAATTCTTAACCCTTTGTAAAATGACAAAAAAATGAACTGTTTTTATTTTAATTCCGAAGCTATTATGAAAGTTTATAAATATATTAATTCTGTAGAACAAAGCACACAAAATAAACAAAATAGAAAATGCTGGTTATCAGAATTTTCTTCTATTGCCAAAATATTTTTCCAACCTTTTCATATTGGGTACATCAAATTCCTGGCTTGTTTTTGAAAGGTGTAATTTGACATTTTAAATCCAAGCCCTATGATGCTGGTACTCATATAAATTGTCTTAAATGTTTGTTTGTTTATTGGGCTTTTCAACTGCTATTGTCATATCACGGCGGCTGGAGCACCTAACCATGGATTCCTGTTGTTTCTCAAACCAGTACTACCACAGCACCCTAACCGAGCCTCCAGCTGCTTGCCCACATAGGTTCACGATATCAAACCATTGATAGGTGAAATTTTGTCAGAGCGGGTATTTGCCGTGACCATGTATCAAACCCAGGACCTCTCGAGTAAAAGGCAGATGCACTATCATCTGCACTATGGCCGCGGCCTTGAATCATCTTAAAGAGACAATTCCAATGAGACTACTCTCAACAAAGAGCTTGATGAACAATGAAACAAAGCAACATATTAGAGTACCAGTAACTTATATAGGGTTTCATACCCCCCCTCTTATCTGTAACTCTGAGGCGCGTTCTTTAGAGCGAGATTTTTTAAGATTTCTTAAGATGTTTTTGAAACAGCATCTGTGAGACCGAGATTATAAGCGAGGTGTTCCGAATGTTCTATACTTCATACAAATGACGTCATCATGACGTCATTTGTATGAAGTATGGAGCATTCGGAACTCCATGGTTTATGAATCATGGAGCATTCGGAACAACTCGGTCAATTCTCTCCCATATAGATTCTACAGAATTTACCGAGAGGTTCCGAAATAAGTATAGAGCAATGGCGGCTCGCAGTGATCGTCTTAAAAATCTTGTTTAAAAGAGCGCTTTATCCTAAAACATCTTAAGAAATCTCAAGAAATCTCGCTCTAAAGAACGCGGCTCTGGTGAAAGTTCATTTTTTACGAGAACTCTGTTGCTCTACTGGTTGGTAACCAATTCTCGCTGTGTACAAGTTGTCAACATCTATACTGTATCACAGTAAAGACGTGATATTATTCAATATAATTTATCTTTGGCATAAAAGAAGTTGATGTCAACATAACTTGTAAGTGGGAAAGGGCTTTTTTCAGTCTTTAACATGAAATGGGTTAGTTGGCAAGAACTTGCAAGAGTAAGTTGTCTTTCAGTATTTACCTCAAATATAGCGATACTTGTAGGCAGTCCATCGTCCCATCTGGGGTTCGGATCTCTGATTCCACGGTTCACCTTGATCAACAATGTGGCTCGACCAACTTTCGGGAATGACGGATCGTCGTCAGCAGCCGTCAAGGTAAAGTTGAAAACATGGCCGTCAGAGAACGAGTCTAGTTTTCTTGTGACATTGATTACTCCGACCTCTACAAAGACGCCTGGACGAGCAGTCGAAGTGGACACAGTGTCGACAGTGAAGAAATCTCGATCTGGATAAATAAACAAGATGGCCATTGGCCCTGAAGCGCTCACCATATACAATACAAAAATGTGACCTGTCATGCTATAAGGGACCTTATGGGAAGCCAATAAATTCAAATCTGGAGGAATGATTCACTCCCCAGAGGTCATATTTGAAAAATAAACATATAGAAACATAGGGGGAATATTCTAACATTCAAAAACTTATAATCAGAGTGGAAAATTTGATCCAAGTCAGGCTGCACAGACAGCGCAGACCCACTAGGATCGATACTTTTCACTCTTCCTATAAGGTCCCTTTTAGCGTGACGGGTCACAAATAAGTTGCATAATAGGGTGGGTAAGAAATTTCTTATTTTTCCACAACATTTTTCTAAGCCAATTACTTTAGAGGCATCATTATGCGGGAATGGATTACCAAACGACAAAAATTCAACTTGTCCGAATTCAAACATGTTGCAGACGGCAACTAAAAATGAATGAAAAAGTACTTTTTGTTAATAATTTCGTGTGGAAAATATTGTGGGAAATGAAGAAATTGCTTGTCACAAGCAATTTCTTCATTTTCCACAATGTTTTCCATAGCCAGTTTCTTGTGGGGAGTCAAAAAGAGTCACTGTGTGGTAATGGGTTAAACATTACAACCTACCAGTTCCAGGATCAAGCCCGTATCTGATACGTCCACCACGTCCCGTGTCGGGATCTGTTGCTCGTACTTCTCCCACGATGCTCGGTACATCCGTCGTACCAAGAACGGTAAACTCGTAGACGAGCTGTCCAAACAACGGAGCATTATCGTTGACATCTTGAACTAGGACTTTGATCTGAAGACAGACAGTTGATTTAACCCTTTCCCAAACAGCAAATTTTTAAAATTTCCATTTCAAAAGCTGCTGCGACAAATGGACCTTTTTTTAAGATGGAATTTGTGTTCAATATAGCACAAAAATTATTGAGACAAAAGGAGAAACTGCTGGTTATCAGCAGTTTCTTCTTTTGCCTCGATGTTTTTTCCCAAGCCTTTTCTATTAGGGATGTCAAAACCAGGTCTTGTTTGGGAAAGGGTTAACTCTTTCCCAAACAGCAAATTTCTAAAATTTCCATTTCAAAAGCTGCTGCAGACGACAAATGGACCTTTTTTAAGATGGAATTTGTGTTCAATATAGCACAAAAAATATTGAGACAAAAGGAGAAACTGCTGGTTATCAGCAGTTTCTTCTTTTGCCTCGATGTTTTTTCCCAAGCCTTTTCTATTAGGGATGTCAAAACCAGGTCTTGTTTGGGAAAGGGTTAACTCTTTCCCAAACAGCAAATTTTTAAAATTTCCATTTTGAAAGCTGCTGCAGGCGACAAATGGACCTTTTTTAAGATGGAATTTGTGTTCAATATAGCACAAAAAATATTGAGACAAAAGGAGAAACTGCTGGTTATCAGCAGTTTCTTCTTTTGTCTCAATATTTTCCCAAGTCTATTCTTGTAGGGACGTCACAACCAAGGCTTGTTTGGGAAAGGGTTAACTCTTTCCCAAACAGCAAATTTTTAAAATTTCCATTTCAAAAGCTACTGCAAACGTCAATAGGACCTTTTTTAAAATGGAATTTGTGTTCAATATAGCACAAAAAATATTGAGACAAAAGGAGAAACTGCTGGTTATCAGCAGTTTCTTCTTTTGTCTCAATGTTTTCCCAAGCATTCTTATAAGGGATGTCAAAACCAGGTCTTGTTCGGGAAAGGGCTAATTAACTCTTTCCCAAACAGCAAAAATTTAGGGTGGACCAACTTTGAAGCTGCTGAAGATGACAAAATTTATGCTTATAAAAGTAGAATTTGTGTATAATGTAGCAAAGAAAATATTGAGGCAAAAGGAGAAAATGCTGCAAACGACAAAATGGTTGTTGATAAAGATTGGAATTGTGTTTGATATACCACAGAAAATATTGGGACAAAAAGAGAAACTGCTGGTTATCAGCAGTTCCTTCTTTTGCCTCAATGTTTTTCCCAAGCTTTTTCTATTAGGGATGTCAAAACCAGGTCTTGTTTGGGAAAGGGTTAATTAACTCTTTCGCAAACAGCAAAAATTTAGGGTGGACCAACTTGAAAACTCCAAGTCCAAAAATGGTAAAAGTGCCAGCGTAACAAATCTTTGCAAGGAGGCTGAATATTTTGGTCATAAAAGGATGTGCAAAGTTTGAAAGATATAGCTGTTACAGAAAAAAATTTATCACAGATATATCCAAGTTGCACCTAAAAACTTAACCACGAAGTCCAAAATGGTCACAGAGTCATGTGCAACAGTTTCAGAGAAATAGCATTAGTAGAAAAAGAGCTTTGACAAACTTGCATGTAAAAACTTAAGGTATATGACCCATCATTAACAAGAGGCCCCGAGGGCCTTATCGGTCACCTGAATCAAATGAGCAGAAACAGCTAAGGAAAATGTTAAAAGTTAACTAAAAGCGCACCCCCCCCCCAGCACCACCATTTCTTGACAGTCTTTTTTTCTCTTGTACAAACTTATTTAAAGACTTAAATACCAAATGTGAATTCAATCCAACAATAGAACATTTCTTAATATGTACCCTATTTACCCCCTTTTGGGGCCCCAAAGGGAGATAACTCCATGATTTGTAAAAATCTGAAGCGGCTTCCCATTGGAATGCTTCCTGCCAAGTCTGGTAGAAATCTGTCCAATGGTTCTCAAAAAGAAGTAGAAAATGTTCAAAGTTAAGTAATAACGCGAACCCCTCCCATCCCCCATCCGCAGCACGGCCATTTATCAATGGATTTTTTTCTCTTGTAAAAACTTTGTAGTCCTTGCCCTAAAGACTTTAACTTCCAAATGTGTCCAATGCAACAGCCGGTTCATGAGTAGAAGATTTTTTAAGATGTACCCAATTTACCCCCTTTTTGGCCCTTTATGGGACCCCAAAGGGAGATAACTCCATGATTTGTACAAAATCTGAAGCGGCTTCCTATTAGGATGCTTCCTGCCAAGTTTGGTTGAAATCCGTCTAATGGTTCTTAATAAGAAGTCGAAAATGTTAAGTTAACTAATAACGCAACCCCCCTCCCATCCCCCATCCCCAGCACGGCCATTTCTGGACGGATTTTTTTCTCTTGTACAAACTTTGTTGTCCTTGCCCTAAAGACTCTAAATACCAAATGTGAATCAAATCCAACAGCCGGTTCATGAGAAGAAGATTTTTTAAGATGTACCCTATTTAACCCCTTTTTGGCCCCTTATGGGGCCCCAAAGGGAGATAACTCCATGATTTGTACAAATCTGAAGCGGCTTCCCATGGGGATGCTCCCTGCCAAGTTTGGCTGTAATCCGTCCAATGGTTCTCAAGAAGAAGTCGAAAATGTTAAAAGTTAACGCACGACGCACGACGCACGACGACGGACGAAACACGGTCGCAATAGGTCACCATGACCTTCGGTCAGGTGACCTAAAAACACCACTTTCTAGCCATATGAACTGCATCAAATTACACACATTTGTAAATACACTTCACATAAGTTGATTCACCGTGCCGGATTTCAAGATAATGCTTCAGTAAGAGAATAATTTACAAATATTATTTTATTCTATATTCATATGCAAGGGAGGTAATTTTGAACATTTTTGTCAAATATTTCTATATGTATGCACTAATTCAAAATTCTAAACCGTTCAAAATGCTTATGTTTGTTTTTGGAATGGAAATGTATCGCAGTTTAGAAGTAACTGGTACTTTTCAATTTTCGCCTATGGCTCTTTGGTGCTAATGATGGGTCATATACCTTAACCGAAGCATGACAGTAACGCCAAGGCCGATGCCTGGGTGACTAGAATAGTCCCCCTAGTTTACAAATAGTAGCCCTAAAAATTTGTAACCAACCTGCGTTGAGGTCTGAAGTAAATTTTGTAGCTCAGCTCTTTAACCCTTACCCAAACAAGACCTGGTTTTGACGTCCCTAATAGAATAGCCTTGGGAAAACATTGAAACAAAAGAAGAAACTGCTGATAACCAGCAGTTTCTCCTTTTGTCTCAATATTTTCTGTGCCATATTTTTCAAAAATCCTATCTTTAATAACATCCATTTTGTCATTTGTGGCAATTTTTTAAATTGGATCACCCTAAAATTTTGCCGTTTGGGAAAGGGTTAAAGCAAATTAGGTATTATTATCTATAGAACGCTTCATAGTCACTATTGACCAAACACTTTTACAAACCTATTATATCTATGCCTTGTTTTGTTTAACCCTGTCCCAAACAACAAAATTTTAGGGTGGTCCAATTAAAAAGCTGCTGCAGACGACAAAATGGTTGTCGATAAAGATTGGAATTGTGTTTGATAATTATAGCCAAGAAAATATTGAGGCAAAAAGTAGAAACTGCTGGTTATCAGCAGTTTCTTCTTTTGTCTCAACGTTTTCACAAGCCTATACTATTAGGGATGTCAAAACCAGGGCCCCGTATTACTTAATATCTTACGATCAAGTTTTTGTGTAAACTGTGTAACAAGACATCTGATTGCATGAGAAATCCAACTGAGCCAATCAGGACTGTTGTTACAAGTAATCATGCAAAAATCAAATGTACGATCGTTAGTAATACGGGCCCCTGGTCTTGTTTGGGAAAGGGTTAAAATGGTAAAAATCACTGAAAAGTTACGATATTCAGCAACTTACCTGTGTTGAGGCCTGAAGGACATTTGTAGCTCCAATAGCTCCATTACTATTTACAGCAAATAAAGTGAGGTCATAGCTCGTGGATAATTCATGGTCGATGTTTGCATTTTCAGCTACTCCAATTACTGCAGTGTTCAACTGAAACAGAACCAAATATTGTCGCTTTTCAAAATATGCCTTGTATTACAGATTTCATTTCACATGTCGCAGCTTTAGCTTTTATTATCATAAATTACACACCGGGATTTTTTTGAAAATAACAATTCAGTAATATTTTCTTGTAAACTTATTATATCTGTGTTCTATGATACAAGTCTTTTTTGAAGAATGTTTAGCCATATGTGAAATATGAACACATTTTGAGTAAAGGTCTGTGTCAGGTCAAATGAAATCCATAGTAACTGCATCTTCAAAAATTACAGTTACGAGGGGTTTGAGTTTGAGTTTATTGGGGTTTTACGCCGTTTTCAACTACCAGGGTCATATCGCGGCGGCTTGAGCACCTAACCGTGGGTTCCTGGTATTTCTCGCACCAGTACAACCACAATATCCAAACCGAGCCTCCAGCTGCTCTCTCACATAGATGATTCACACCCATTGGTGAGAGACAAATGACTTTTGTCAAATGTCAGAATGGATACTGGCCAAGCCGGGGTTCAAACTCGAGACCCCTGGATTGACAGATTCCGACGTAACCGACTGAGCTATCCGGGCTCGGCTACAGTTACGAGGTTTTGGTTGAAAAGCAGCAATATAATGTAGTCTTGAACAGAGCAACAGATAAGAGCGGATAAAACATCCTAAATTTGTTATTGTAAATCCAATACCTTTGTTGTGTATACTAATTCAAATCGTCTCATCGAGACGATTCAAAACCACATCCATAAAATAGGTTTCGATAAACAATAAATAAGATATCGCTGCTTTTCAATGAAAAACCTCGTAACTGCAGCTTAAAATAAGCTGCAGTTACGAGGTTTTCGTTGAAAAGCGACAGTAGGCCATTAACCCATCTTATCTGACGAGCTCTGGTCTTGAATATAATAAACCTATGGTAAAAAACAAGAGTTTTGAAATAGTCTTTTTGGAAAGAAAATGAACAGAAATTTGGAATGAAAAATTGAGAACACATCCAAGACATACAGTAAAGCAATTAAAAGTACATGTATTTTCTAAATCAATAATTATCTTATCCAAATTTTGAAGTGTTTTTAAAACATTAACAGGAAATATGTGTGTTAACCCATTACCAGACGGCAAAGTTTTGGACTAACCCAAATTGAAAGGTGTAGCAGATGACAATTTCAAGTTGATGAAATTTTCAAAATATTTCCATTTTGGGTAGGATAATATTGTGGAAAATGAAGAAATTGCTTGTCACAAGCAATTTCTTCATTTTCCACAATGTTTTCCCAAGCCTTTTCTCTTGAGGGAGTTGAAAGCTCACTGTGCAGTAATGGGTTAAAAGCCAAGCAATCCGTGTTGATATAGACAGCGTTTGTGTTCCATATAACACAGAGAATTTTGTAGAAACAAGAGCTGCTCAGAGTGGCGCATATACGCCCGAGACAGGCTTGTCAGTAAAATGGGCATTTTTTTAATTCAAGGGCAGATAATTTAAGAACAAAAAGAGTTATCTTAATTCCGTAAGCAATGAGCACAACTAGACCTCTTGGAGATTCATTGTGGCAAGTTTGATCGAATTCCAATCAAAACTGTAAGAAGATTTGCGCACACAAGAAATTGCTAACAGATGGACAGACAGACAGACTGGTGGACAGACAACCCGGGCCATAACATAAAATGACCCTTCGGGTGTATAAAAAGGAGAAAATCTCCCTAAATATTGTGTCAAAAGGATAAAATCCTACCTGTTGTGAGGGATAAAGCACAAAGTCGTTCGTGTCTGATTCTAGAGTGAAAGTTGACACGGCGTTGCTGCCGGAGTCCCGGTCAGTGACAGAGATCGTGATGACTGTCGTCGGGTTACGAGAATTCTCCAATACAGTCGCTTCATATTGCTGAAATGTAGATATATTAATCCAGGGTTCATACAAACATCCAATGAACAAAATTTAAGCACTCTTAAGTACTTTTAAAGCAAAGAATTCCATTTTTCAAGCATGTTTCTTTGAACATCAGTTACTAATGATGGTCTTCAACAAAGAGTTCTGCAGTCCCAATATTATAACCAAGGTGGATAATCACGTGATACAATATTTTCAGAAAATCTTCAATCATTTTGTGAATACTGGACCGATTTGAATTCGGTTTGAAGCAGAGAATGTGGACAGATGTCACGCATTAGATGGACGTGGTTGATTTTTGAAAATTCCTTTGATAAAAAAGTTATTGAAGATAAACCAAAACCATGCTATTTCATACACAAATCCAATCTGTATCAACACACTTTTTGTGGTCTGTGGCAGCTTTTAAATGGAAATGGATAAGAATTTTGATGTTCGGGAAACGGGTAAATGATCACCACTTACACTACGAGCAAACAACGGAGGGTTGTCGTTGACATCGTTCACTTGTATACGAATCGTTGCAGTACTCGTTCGTTGAAGGTCGTCGGATATAGCCTCTACTATGACAGTAAGTATTCGTCGATTGTTGGCGTCCGGAGTCAAAAGCTCAAAGTCCAGTGGTTTCTTTAGAACAATATTTGCTGAAAGGGATAAGAATAACATTTTAGACATGCAGTAGAGCTAGCATTTGTTTCAAAATATGTTTCATATTTTTATTCAAACAGAATAAAATTCATATTAAACACAGCTTTAATTTTGCCCTTAAAAATTTATTCTACATGGAGGTGTCTAAAAATGGGATAGAATGGTCCTTATGATGGGAAAAAGTAAGGTTTCAGACTGAACACCAATTGCTAAAAATTTTATACGAGCCATACCTTATATATAGACCAATAAGCCATACCTAATACAGAATTTAACACTACAAAAAACTAAAAAGTGTCAATCATCTTAGCCCTTTCCCAACATTTTCAACAACTTCTCTTTTTCCCTCATTTTTTTGCAAGCTATAATGTAATCGTTTTCTTCTTTTATCATCAATTATTTTGAAGTCTGCTATCGCAAACTGGCTGTTTAGGGAAAAAAGTATTTAAAAAATACATCAAAATTGAACACAGGGTGGCTACTTTTGTACTGATATATTGAAACTTTGTTTATTCGAAATGGTTGATGTTTTTGCAAAACCTCGTATCTACAGCTTGAATAAAGCTGTAGATACAAGGTTTTGCAAAAAAACAACAAAATAATGATTTCAATATTTGCATCTGTCATAGATGTAAATAAGATATGGCAGTGTAAACAGGTTGTAGGAAGAAATGCCTATCAAACCATTTTTGGCCTGTTCAAATAGCTTTTCCCTATATTTGCTATAGTAAGCAGTGGAAATTTGACCGTTTAACTGTTATTACCAGACGACAATATTTTGAGTTGGTCCAATTTCAAAGATGTTGCAGACTACAATTTCAATTTTTTAAAGCAATTCAAAATCTTTTGGTCTTTTTTTGGTAGAAAATATTACAGGAAATGAGGGAATTGCTTGTCACAAGCAATTTCTTCATTTTCCACAATGTTTTCCCAAGCCTTTTGCTTCAGGGGAGTCAAAAGGAGTCACTGTGTGGTAATGAGTTAAAACAGCATTTTGTAGTGAAAGTTTTTTGGAAGTAGAATTTACTTATTGCCAAGTTCCGATATATAGACTGTTTTTAGGTTATTCTTTTAAGTTTCCTTGCTCATGCAACATTTTAAACATACAACTTGTATTCCTTGATTATATGAGTTACAGGATATTTAAAGGTCCGGACACACACAATTTCAAGTCCATATTGCAACCACATCAATTCCAAATAGATAATGCAAGGGTCCACTGTTTTAGATATGTGACCCATCAAGCTAAAAGGGACCTTATCGGATGTGTGAAAAATATCGACCCTAGTCAGTCTGCGCAGTCCGCGCAGCCAGACTAGGGCCGACACTTTTCAGTTGTAAGTAATTTTCTAAATCTGGAATGTTTTCCCTATCTTACCATATGTTCATTTTTTGCATACAATATCTGGTTGACCTGTGCCGTGTCTGACAAGTTTGTCAAAATTTTTATTTTTGGATTTTGGATAAGGTCCCTTTTAGCGTAACGGGTCACATATGCTCCAGCTGTGATGTGGACAGGGAATGGTGCATGTGACCAGGCCTTAACCCTTTCCAGAACAGCGAAATTTTTGGGTGATCCACTTCAAAAACTGCAAGAAATGACAAAGTGGAAATTGTAAAAGATAGACTTTGAGTAAAATATGGCATAGAAAACATTGAGACAAAAGGAGAAACTGCTGGTTATCAGCAATTTCTATTTTTGTTGCAATGTTATCCCAAGCCTTTTCTGTTAGGGACGTCAAAACCAGGTCTTGTTTGGGAAAGGGTTAAAAAGTTAATTTAGAATTCTTGTTATTTTCATAAAAACTCTGGCTGGCCATGCAACGTAAAGAACATATATACTGACTATGTAAAATATAACTTTATACAAAATATGATGATATTAATTTGAGCTGGGATCTAGAATAAAAGGCCCTTATACTATTTGTGACAAACATGGATACAGACCAACTTTGGACTAGGCACAGTCCAATCAACAGCAACAAGAGCCGTCAGAGATGGACAATGCTCCCCGAATAAGGCATTGTCACAATAAATGTATGCCTTGGAGAGCTAACATAAAGCTAACAAATCTTAAGCCCCCTTTGTCCATGACATATTTTTTATACGCAAATTTCAAATAGTTTATTGTCAAGGGCATCTGATTTGGTACTCAAATATGAAATTTCATCAAATTCTGACCATTAGACTAGGAGAAATTAGAGAAAAACTGTATTTTACCTTAAGTCCCCTTTTCCCATGATGAGGCCTCAAATCCAAAAACCGGGAAAAGTACATCGGCATTAGGTCATAGGGAGTTCACATGGTAAGTTTCATTTGATTTGGCCCAAGGGTTATGGAGAAATCGCTTCGGACGGACGGACGGACAGAATGATGGACGGACAGGACGGACGGACGGACAGACAGACAAAGCGGCGACTATATGCTCTCCCTCCGGGGAGCATAATAATTTTTATCCCCCGCCGAAAATATTTTTCGGGTGGGGATATTGTTTTTGCCATGTTCGTCCGTCCGTCTGACATTCGTTTCCGCGCTATTTCTTGGAAACTATAGACCGGATTTCGATGAAACTTGGCACACAGCTTCACTACAAAGAGGACATGCGCATTATTGTCGGGGTTACCCGGTTCGACCATTGAATTCAGAGTTACTGCCCCTGACTGTTTAAGCCATATACATACAGAGTGATATTCGTTTCCGCGCTATTTCTTGAAAACTGTAGACCGGATTTCGATGAAACTTGGCACACAGCTTCACTACAAAGTGGACATGCGCATATTGTCGGGGTTACCCGGTTCGATCACCGAATTTAGAGTTTCTGCCCCTGACTGTTTTAGCCATATACATACAGTGATATTCGTTTCCGCGCTATTTCTTGGAAACTATAGATCGGATTTCGATGAAACTTGGCACACAGCTTTACTACAATGAGGACATGCGCATATCGTCGGGGTTACCTGGTTCGACCGCCGAATTTAGAGTTACTGCCCCTGACTGTTTTAGCCATATACATACAGAGTGATATTCGTTTCCGCGCTATTTCTTGAAAACTGTAGACCGGATTTCAATTAAACTTGGCATACAGCTTTACTACAATGAGGACATGTGCATATCGTCGGGGTTACCCGGTTCGACCGCCGAATTTAGAGTTACTGCCCCTGACTGTTTTAGCCGTATACATACAGAGTGATATTCGTTCTGTTGAAGCCATATACATACAGAGTGATATTCGTTCTGTTGAAGCCATATACATACAGAGTTATATTCGTTTCCGCGCTACTTTATTGACAATGAAAATATGTTAGGCGGGGGATATCAATTCAATGAATTTGCTTGTTCAACACCTGTAGCAACAAATCAAACAGACTGTCCCCTTGTTGTTCTTATCCCTGACAATCTAGCAGGAGCCTCTCTAACCCTCTCCCAAACAAGACATGGTTTTGACGTCCCTTATAGATTAGACTTGGGAAAAACATTGAGGCAAAAGAAGAAAGTGCTGATAACCAGCACTTTCTCCTTTATCTCAATATTTTCAATGCCATATTCTACACAAATTCTGTATTTGTAAACATCAACTTTGACGTCTGCAGCACTGTTCAATTTGGACACACCCTAAAATTTTGTTGTTTGGGAAAGGGTTAAACAGCCTTAAGAATATGTTTTTACTATGATTATGCATGATTAACCCTTTCCCAAACAAGGCCGGGTTTACACGTCCCTATCAGAATAGGCTTGAGGAAACATTGAGGCAAAAGTAGAAAATGCTGATAATCAGCATTTTCTCCTTTTGCCCCAATAGTTTCTGGACTACATTGTACACAAATCATAGCTGAATTAACATCAATTAAATTGTCTACGGCATCTTTTGAATTGGATCACCCTTAATTTTGGCCATTTGGGAAAGGGTTAAATAAAGTTGCTCGTGGCACAGGCTGATCTTAATCCATATTCATCAAAAATACCATAAAGGCTCTTTTTACCAGATCCTGGCTCATTTATTTTACATTATATTCAATTTCTGTTTTTCCAACATAAAACAATTAAAACATGCACAAGGTCCTTTGTACAAAAACCTTGAATATAATAATTATATAAGTACAATGTTTTAACCATGTTATTTCTAGTTAAATTCCATATCACGCAACATAAAAACACATACAAACATGTAAAATACACTTGTCATGCTACAAAAATTATTTATCATATGAATTAGATAAAAATCATATAAAAATTAGACACAAATTAAAAACCATATTGATTGTTAAGATAAAGTATTTTTCTATATACATATATTTTTTCAATTCATGTCATGCTTTACTGATACTTGGCTGCTTTAAGGCAGACAGCCCTTACACAATGAGGAATTATTTGACATGTGACATTATTTCTTAAATATTTCAACTAGAAATCTATCACTAAAAAATACACACACCAAAACATTTGTACGGACAAGAATTTTTGTCAATAAAGGGCAATAACTCCAAAAATATGAGCAGCAGAGTAATGGCTGATTCCAGTATATCCCCTAACACCTCAATTCCTTTTGTGATGTATAATAAAACATTTGTTTTGCGTGGGTATGATAATTCTGCTTATACATGACCAATTCGAATTTGGTTTGAAGCAGAGAATGTGTAAAAAAAATTGTCAAGGATTTATTGGATGTTGAAGATAAAAAGTAGCACCTGGTAAAAAAAGCACTTGAAAATGTTGTTTGCATGTCAATTTCTTTTAATCAGGTGCTGCTTAAAATATCCGTTTCATCTAGAAAAGCTCTGGCATTATTTTGGGTTTAGTTTTTTGTCTTGTATGCTGAAACAAAAATCAAATCATTCATGAAACAAATTTATTGAAGATTTTCTGCAATTGTTGTTTTTGTTGTGTCGCCTGATTCCCTTCTGCAACTTAGATGCAGCCTGATCACAGTGACAAGAGGAAAAACAATGATTATCCACAAATTGTGTAACTTCAACATCATTTGATGCACAAGTTTGCACCCATTCATGATTTTCTATCAACATTAGAAATTTCAGACATATCTCTATTCTAAATGTCTTTTATATGGGCCTGCTAATTTATTTCTAAATTTCATCCCTTCTAACCTTTTCTAAACAAAACCAGATTACACCACCCCTCGTACAAAAGCCGTGGGAAATATTGCGGCTAAAGAAGAACTTCTTTTGCCTCAATGTTTCGTAGTGTGTATATCATACACAATCCCATCTTTACCAACATTTATTTTGATCTCTGCAGCAACTTTCAGTTGGGAACAATTCAAACTACTGCATGACCTTTGGAAAAGGGCTACAGGTACACAATGCAGCTAATGACCAAGAAAAGATTTGCACATGCTATACAAAATTGAAGCAGAAATAAGAAGTTCCACTGAATAAAAGATACAGCATGCATACATTATAGAGATCTTAATGACAGAATGTGCAAAAGAATTTGTAAATGTGATAATAAATTTCATTCTATTGTAATTATTGAAACACAATTTTTGCAATACAATGTAATGAAAATCTTAAAAAAAAAAAAAATAAAAATGGCGAAAAAAAATGCAGACTGGCGAGTTAAAATGACAATTTAGATTTTACAAAACCTTAATTATCTTTTATCATATGGAGAAGAATTTTGATAGGAAAAGAGAAAATGCTTGCATTCACATTTCTAACAGTTTCCTGTTCTCTCAATATTTTTCTGTGTTTTTTTTTTTTTTTTTTTTTTTTTTTTAAATTGAACCTTTTCTACAGAGAGAGACAGACAAATATAGTAAAACAATTTTGTCTTATTTTTTTTTTACTAAAGAGCATTATTAACACTGCTTTTCAACAAAAACCTCGTAATGCAGATTGTTCTAAGCTGCATTATAAGGTTTTTTGTTGAAAAGTGACAATTAATCGTGCTCAATACACTATCAATCCTAAACAAGAAGACTATAATTATGTGAACTAATGAAATACTAATTGAAAATAGAAAAAGACCTAAAATGGACTAACATGTTGTGTTTCTTTTTTCTCCGAATCAGTTTGCTTAAAGATGCTTCATACTTCTGCATATTGCCAACATACAGATGCTTAAATTTCTTCTGAATATGTCAGTCAAGCAAAAATTTCACACAACAAAATTTTACGAAAAAAACTTTCGCTTAGCCAGCTGCTAATAAATTACTTAATTAGTTTTAACCCTTTCCCAAACAAGACCTGGTTTTGACGTCCCTATTAGAAAAGGCTTGGGAAAACATTGAAACAAAAGAAGAAACTGCTGATAACCAGCAGTTTCTCCTTTTGTCTCAATGTTTTCTGTGCCATATTGTACACAAATCCTATCTTTAATAACATCAATTTTGTCATTTGTGGCAGTTTTTGAAGTGGATTACCCTAAAATTTTGTCGTTTGGGAAAGGGTTAAACAATACTAATGTCAACACAACACACACATAACATTCCATTTCCTTATTTTGATGTTGTTGTTTCTTTTAAATCTAAATGAAGTTCCATTTTGTTGGTACATTTTTAGACCTTTTCAAAAATGAATATATTTTTACACTTTTTTGGTCGAAATCTAATTTTCCTGTCAAATATACATGAAAATTTTGTACATCATTGTTTATTGAACAAAATATTGAGAGAAGGGACAAAATATTTATTATCAGCATACCCTTCTCTTCTTTAATCTTTTCCAAAGCATTTTCTGTCAGTGGTTTTCCAAAAGATGTCATCTCATCACTCATTGAAGGGTTAATCAAAAACTTACTAACAAATTCATAACAACCATTACATTTGCAGAATCGGTTGCAAATAAATTCCCTGCGAAAAGTTCATTTAAGTTCAAGAAATGTTCTAGAACATTCTAGAATGTTAAATGACACTTTCAGAACTGTTCTAGAACAGTTCTAGAAGTGCCATTTAACATTCTAGAACAGTTCCAGAAGTGCCATTTAACATTCTAGAACAGTTCTAGAAGTGCCATTTAACATTCTAGAACAGTTCTGCATTCTTGAACTTTTTCACAGGGGATGTGCAAGAAATATTGTGTTGAAAATTGTTTGAATAAGGAAGTGGAGGACGGAAGACAATTTCAGACATAGACAAGACTTGCACCATCAAAATCACATGGTGTATAGTTCCTTACCTGCGTCAAACGCTATCAAAATAGTCAAGTAGAATACAATAGTCATCGTCAAAATCACATGGTATTTACAGTACAGCTCGTGCGCTTTTGCCTATTACCATGCATCGCCGCGATTGGATTTAAGGTGAATTTGGGTGGAAAATGCCATGGTCGCCGTTAGCGCATTTTCCACCTGACTCTGCGGGAATTGCCGCGATTTTTCACCCTGATTTTTCCATCTGATCACCTTGAATCACAGCAATTTGCTTGGACAGGTAATATTGGTTTTACCTTGCAATCCACTTGTACGCTGCTAATCGCCACAACTAGCGCTATTTTCCATCACAGCTATTTCGGGCGATGCATGGAAATTTCAAGTGGAAAAACTTGGTGGTCATAATGGCAAATCACCATGATTTTCTACACAATTTTTTTTTGGTGGGCGAGTGTTTTAGGTAAAAAACGTGTGAGCTGTACTGTAGTTCCTTACCTGTGTCAAATGCTATCAAAATAGTTAATTATAATACAATAATAATCAGCATCAAATATGAATCATTTAATCCTTCCCCAAACAGCAAAATTTAATGATGATCTTTGAGAGTGGCTGCACACAACAACATAATTGGTGAAAAGATAGTATTTAGGTTTTGTTTCAATGTTTTCCCCAACCATTTCTAATAGGGACATCAAAACCAGGTCTTGTTTGGGAAAGGGTTAATGTGATCCTTGGCAACAGGCTGTGCAATATTTTTGTTGTAGTATAAGATTTTGACTGTCTAGATATGCTAAATTATCAATACATAGAACTTTCTTCATTTTCCACATTGTTTTCTTATTGGGAGTCAAAAAGAGTCCCAGTGTGGTAATGGGTTAAAGCAATGGTGCAAAGGTGTTGTAGTGTGGGGGAAGGGATATTTTGCACTAATTAATTCCGGTTACATCCCAGTTGGTCTAATCCCATTTCGTCTAATATATAAAAAAATTGGATTAGACGAAAAATTCCCATCTCATCTAATACCTTTTCAGACTTTGTTTTATCAAAATCCCATTTCATATAAAACTTGCATTTGTGTCAAAAAGGTGTAAGTGTCAGAGAATGTGTGATATACAAATGATATACACAAATTTCAATTTTAAATTCCATAACTTTATTGATATTTTCAATTTAGAGTTTTAGAAAAAATGGGAAAATTGAATTTTAGACCAAATGGGATTAGACCAACTGGGATGTCCCCTTAATTCCCACTAAATGATGATTTTTGACACCTTACAAGATGAAGACTTGAAAAAACATTGCAGAAAAACACAAAATTGCTTGCGACAAGCAATTATTCCATTTTTCACAATGATTTCTTCAAAGAAAGACAAAAAATGCAGTTTATGCAAATTTATTCTGTTGAACTAGCTGTTTTATCCATTTTTTTCCTAAAGGGTGTCAAAAAGCGTCAGTGTTTGGTAATGGGTTACGGTATACAGCCCATCATTAAAAATCACCACTTTACAGCCATACGAAATGCATCATATTACACACATTTATAAATACACTTCACATAAGTTGATTCACTTTGCTGGATTTCAAGATTATACTTCAAGAAGAAATTAATTTACAAATACTATTTTAGTCTATATTCATATGCAAGGGAGGTAGTTTTGAACATTTTTGTGAAATATTTCCATAGGTATGCATTAATTCAAAATTATAAACCATTCAAAACACAATTTAGGAATTACTAGAACTTTTCAAATTTCGCCTCTGGCTCTTTAGTGCTAATGATGGGTTGCATACCTTAAGTGAATGACTATGGGATAAAATTTTGCACATGTTAAGCTCCCCCTTTATTTCGAGCAGACCAACAGAAAAGAGGGGGTGAAGACATTCTTAATGTTTTATCTCAAATACAAATCCTATATTGTGGGTACTCATTTGAATCGTCTCAACGAGACGATTCAAAAGAGTACCCACAATATAGGGTTTTATGAGTTTGAGTTTGAGTTTATTGGGGTTTTACGCCGTTTTCAACTACCAGGGTCATATTGCCGCTGCTGGAGCACCTACCCATGGATTCCTGTTGTTTCTCAAACCAGTACTACCACAACACCCTTACCGAGCCTCCAGCTTCTCGCCCACTTAGGTTAACGATTTCAAACCCATTGGTGGGTGACAATTTTGTCAGAAAGGGTATTAGCCACGGCCGGGTATCGAACCCTGGACCTCTCGAATGAGGGTCAGATGTGCTTCCAACTGCGCTAAGGCCGCGGCCTAGGGTTTTATGAACAATAAATGAAATATTGCATTTTAAAAAGTAATCACCCCCACCCTCTTATCTCTAGCTCAGATTAAGACTTACTAGCATTCACTTTGAAATAATCCAGCACATCCGTTCCTTCCACTTCTCTGAAGATCGAGATCAGGCGAGAGTTGAGTGGATCGATAGCAGTGAGGGTAATGAAAGGCTGACCAACTGTGTCTTCGCTGTCGGACTCAAAGAATGATCGCTCGATGACGGGATTTGCGATAGACCAGTCGGGATCGATGAATAAAATCGTTGGATCTTGTTCCCCGCTGACTGATATCACGACAGAAGCTGCAAGGAATAAGGAAAAGATGAAATATTCCTTCAGTCAAAATATTTCAATTAGCTGCTATGATAACTTAAAAGAATTTAAAGAAAATCATTTGTTAGTCTATGTGTTCAATGTTTTAACACATTAACAAATCAGTGACAGCTTTTGACACACTGCAAAATAAAGGCTTAAGAAAAGATTGTTAAAAATGAAGAAATTCCTTGTTATAAGCAATATCTTTATTTCCCACAATATTTTCTGCCCGTAAAGACCAGAAATGTAAAAAATTTCTTTAACTTGAAAATGTACTGTCTAAAGCAACATTGAATTGGATCTAGGACGTCTGATATTTTGCCGCCTTTTCTTCATTTTCCATGTTTTCAACACAGAAAGACAAAAGCATATACAATTTTCTTTACTACAAATTGTCATCTGCAACATCTTTGGACCGGTGTTAAGTTTTGCCATCTGGTATAAATTCCGTTAAATGACCTGGCAGAGCATCTCTAGCTAATTGCTAGAGATGCTCTCCAAGTTCCTTTATTGAGACCTATAAAACATTGTGTATAATCATGTGACTCAGAATGTCCGAAAATCTTTAATATCTTTTTTAATACTTGACCAATTTGAATTCGGTTTAAAGCAGAGAAGGTGGAAAAATGTCAGAAATATGCTTGACATGTTGGATTTTTGAAAAATCCACTGATAAAAAAGTTATTGAAGATAAACCATAATTTTGGTTTATCTTCAATAACTCTTTATCAGTTGATTTTTCAAAAATCAACCACGTCCATCTAATGCGTGACGTCTGTCCACATTCTCTGCTTCAAACCGAATTCAAATCCGTCCAGTATTTACAAAATTATAGGAGATTTTTTTAAAATATTGTATCACATGATTATCCACCTTGTAAAAGGTTAGGACTAACCTGACGCTATCTGTGTCGTCTCCCCGTTTGTGTCGTTTGCGAGAGCAAATATCGTAATTCTGTCGTACGTATCCTGCGTGATTCGACCGGCTGTTCGTATAATTCCTGTACCACTCTCTATACTGATCAGGTTCTGGAATGAACAATAGTAATATTTTGTTGCTTTATGACAAAAAGATATTTACAGAACAAAAACAAGAGTGTCTTAAATGCTATAAGGTACCTTTTTCCATATCCCAGCTATAAAAAGGCTGTATTGTAACTATGTTGTACAAATCTGTGATGTTTACTCGGTCAATAAAATATTTTGGAAAAAGAGGAAAAATGACAATTATCCGAGACATGTTCTTTAGAGCAAGATTTCTTGAAATTTCTTAAGATGCTTTAGCATAAAGCCTTCTTTAGAGCAAGATTTTTAAGTTGTTCAATGGGAGGTGCCATTACCCTATACTTTAACTCTGTAGAAACAATAAAAGAGAGAATTGACTGAGTTGTTCCGAGTACTCAATGGTACCTAGGGGTGTGGAAATATGGATTTTTTCCTCTTGTCCTCGGACAAGTTGAACTCAAATTTCTACTTGTCCGAAGACAAAGTTTACTTGTCCAGAAAAAAACAACATCTAGACAGGAAAATAATATTCAAACTTTATTTTAACTCTATTTTCAGTTAAAATATAAAACTGAATAATCACAATTCAAACACATGTTTACCTTTTAAAATTAAAATGTGATTTGATTGAAATAGTTTTTTCAGACGGATCGTGAGCAAAAGTAAGATTAAAATTTCGTTTTTTATCACATTTTGATCCCCTTGATATGCACTTGCCCGCGGACAAGCTCACTTGAAAAAAGCCCTTGCCCGTCCACCACAAAACCCAGGTCGGGCAAGTCGGGCATGTGAATTCCACACCCCTGGTACCATAGTAATGCTCCATACTTCATACAATTAACGACATCATTTGTATGAAGTATGGAGCATTCTGAACGCTATGGTATATATAAATCATGGAGCTTTCAGAACAACTGGGTCAAATTTCTCTACATTGTTTCTACAGAATTGGCAGAGGACTTCCTCAAGAAGTATAGATTAATGGCCCCTCCCTTTGCTTTAAAGTCTTGTTCTAAAGAAAGCTTCATCTTAAAACATCTTAAGCAATCTCAAGATATCTTAAAAAAATCTCGCTCTAAAGAAGTCGCCTCTGACTTACCCTAACATCTATATTGACTGAGACAGGCCTGTTATTTAGTTGTAACAAATTATCCCCAGTATAATCCAGACTGTACTTACCCTAACATCTATATTGACTAAGACAGGCCTGTTATTTAGTTGTAACAAATTATCCCCAGTGTAATCCAGACTGTACTTACCCTAACATCTATATTGACTAAGACAGGCCTGTTGTTTAGTTGTAACAAATTATCCCCAGTGTAATCCAGACTGTACTTACCCTAACATCTATATTGACTAAGACAGACCTGTTGTTTAGTTGTAACAAATTATCCCCAGTGTAATCCAGACTGTACTTACCCTAACATCTATATTGACTAAGACAGGCCTGTTATTTAGTTGTAACAAATTATCCCCAGTGTAATCAAGACTGTACTTACCCTAACATCTATATTGACTAAGACAGGCCTGTTGTTTAGTTGTAACAAATTATCCCCAGTATAATCCAGACTGTACTTATCCTAACATCTATATTGACTAAGACAGGCCTGTTGTTTAGTTGTAACAAATTATCCCCAGTGTAATCCAGACTGTACTTACCCTAACATCTATATTGACTAAGACAGGCCTGTTATTTAGTTGTAACAAATTATCCCCAGTGTAATCAAGACTGTACTCACCCTAACATCTATATTGACTAAGACAGGCCTGTTATTTAGTTGTAACAAATTATCCCCAGTGTAATCCAGACTGTACTTACCCTAACATCTATATTGACTAAGACAGGCCTGTTATTTAGTTGTAACAAATTATCCCCAGTGTAATCAAGACTTTACTTACCCTAACATCTATATTGACTAAGACAGGCCTGTTATTTAGTTGTAACAAATTATCCCCAGTGTAATCAAGACTGTACTTATCCTAACATCTATATTGACTAAGACAGGCCTGTTGTTTAGTTGTAACAAATTATCCCCAGTGTAATCCAGACTGTACTTACCCTAACATCTATATTGACTAAGACAGGCCTGTTATTTAGTTGTAACAAATTATCCCCAGTGTAATCAAGACTTTACTTACCCTAACATCTATATTGACTAAGACAGGCCTGTTATTTAGTTGTAACAAATTATCCCCAGTGTAATCAAGACTGTACTTACCCTAACATCTATATTGACTAAGACAGGCCTGTTGTTTAGTTGTAACAAATTATCCCCAGTATAATCAAGACTGTACTTACCCTAACATCTATATTGACTAAGACAGGCCTGTTATTTAGTTGTAACAAATTATCCCCAGTGTAATCAAGACTGTACTTACCCTAACATCTATATTGACTAAGACAGGCCTGTTGTTTAGTTGTAACAAATTATCCCCAGTATAATCAAGACTGTACTTACCCTAACATCTATATTGAC
The DNA here is from genome assembly GCA_963680895.1 of Fragum sueziense. Classification (NCBI taxonomy): domain Eukaryota; kingdom Metazoa; phylum Mollusca; class Bivalvia; order Cardiida; family Cardiidae; genus Fragum; species Fragum sueziense. Next base: position 2,276,292 of record OY804592.1, read on the forward strand.
TGAGACAGGCCTGTTATTTAGTTGTAACAAATTATCCCCAGTGTAATCAAGACTGTACTTACCCTAACATCTATATTGACTAAGACAGGCCTGTTGTTTAGTTGTAACAAATTATCCCCAGTGTAATCCAGACTGTACTTACCCTAACATCTATATTGACTAAGACAGGCCTGTTGTTTAGTTGTAACAAATTATCCCCAGTGTAATCAAGACTGTACTTACCCTAACATCTATATTGACTAAGACAGGCCTGTTGTTTAGTTGTAACAAATTATCCCCAGTGTAATCCAGACTGTACTTACCCTAACATCTATATTGACTAAGACAGGCCTGTTATTTAGTTGTAACAAATTATCCCCAGTGTAATCAAGACTGTACTTACCCTAACATCTATATTGACTAAGACAGGCCTGTTGTTTAGTTGTAACAAATTATCCCCAGTATAATCCAGACTGTACTTATCCTAACATCTATATTGACTAAGACAGGCCTGTTGTTTAGTTGTAACAAATTATCCCCAGTGTAATCCAGACTGTACTTACCCTAACATCTATATTGACTGAGACAGGCCTGTTGTTTAGTTGTAACAAATTATCCCCAGTGTAATCCAGACTGTACTTACCCTAACATCTATATTGACAGAAACAGGCCTGTTATTTAGTTGTAACAAATTATCCCCAGTATAATCAAGACTGTACTTACCCTAACATCTATATTGACTAAGACAGGCCTGTTATTTAGTTGTAACAAATTATCCCCAGTGTAATCCAGACTGTACTTACCCTAACATCTATATTGACTAAGACAGGCCTGTTGTTTAGTTGTAACAAATTATCCCCAGTGTAATCCAGACTGTACTTACCCTAACATCTATATTGACTAAGACAGGCCTGTTGTTTAGTTGTAACAAATTATCCCCAGTATAATCCAGACTGTACTTACCCTAACATCTATATTGACTAAGACAGGCCTGTTATTTAGTTGTAACAAATTATCCCCAGTATAATCCAGACTGTACTTATCCTAACATCTATATTGACTAAGACAGGCCTGTTATTTAGTTGTAACAAATTATCCCCAGTATAATCAAGACTGTACTTACCCTAACATCTATATTGACTAAGACAGACCTGTTGTTTAGTTGTAACAAATTATCCCTAGTATAATCCAGAATGTACTCACCCTAACATCTATATTGACTAAGACAGGCCTGTTGTTTAGTTGTAACAAATTATCCCCAGTGTAATCCAGACTGTACTTATCCTAACATCTATATTGACTAAGACAGGCCTGTTGTTTAGTTGTAACAAATTATCCCCAGTGTAATCCAGACTGTACTTACCCTAACATCTATATTGACTAAGACAGGCCTGTTGTTTAGTTGTAACAAATTATCCCCAGTGTAATCAAGACTGTACTCACCCTAACATCTATATTGACTAAGACAGGCCTGTTGTTTAGTTGTAACAAATTATCCCCAGTGTAATCCAGGCTGTACTTACCCTAACATCTATATTGACTAAGACAGGTCTGTTATTTAGTTGTAACAAATTATCCCCAGTATAATCAAGACTGTACTCACCCTAACATCTATATTGACTAAGACAGGCCTGTTGTTTAGTTGTAACAAATTATCCCCAGTATAATCCAGGCTGTACTCACCCTAACATCTATATTGACTAAGACAGGCCTGTTGTTTAGTTGTAACAAATTATCCCCAGTGTAATCAAGACTGTACTTACCCTAACATCTATATTGACTAAGACAGGCCTGTTGTTTAGTTGTAACAAATTATCCCCAGTATAATCCAGACTGTACTTACCCTAACATCTATATTGACTAAGACAGGCCTGTTATTTAGTTGTAACAAATTATCCCCAGTATAATCAAGACTGTACTCACCCTAACATCTATATTGACTAAGACAGGCCTGTTATTTAGTTGTAACAAATTGTCCCCAGTGTAATCCAGACTGTACTCACCCTAACATCTATATTGACTAAGACAGGCCTGTTGTTTAGTTGTAACAAATTATCCCCAGTGTAATCAAGACTGTACTCACCCTAACATCTATATTGACTGAGACAGGCCTGTTGTTTAGTTGTAACAAATTATCCCCAGTATAATCCAGACTGTACTCACCCTAACTTCTATATTGACTAAGACAGGCCTGTTATTTAGTTGTAACAAATTATCCCCAGTATAATCAAGACTGTACTCACCCTAACATCTATATTGACTAAGACAGGCCTGTTATTTAGTTGTAACAAATTATCCCCAGTATTATCAAGACTTTACTCACCCTAACATCTATATTGACTAAGACAGGCCTGTTGTTTAGTTGTAACAAATTATCCCCAGTATAATCCAGACTGTACTCACCCTAACATCTATATTGACTAAGACAGGCCTGTTGTTTAGTTGTAACAAATTATCCCCAGTGTAATCCAGGCTGTACTTACCCTAACATCTATATTGACTGAGACAGGCCTGTTGTTTAGTTGTAACAAATTATCCCCAGTGTAATCCAGACTGTACTCACCGTAACATCTATATTGACTAAGACAGGCCTGTTATTTAGTTGTAACAAATTATCCCCAGTATAATCAAGACTGTACTTACCGTAACATCTATATTGACTAAGACAGGCCTGTTGTTTAGTTGTAACAAATTATCCCCAGTATAATCAAGACTGTACTCACCCTAACATCTATATTGACTAAGACAGGCCTGTTGTTTAGTTGTAACAAATTATCCCCAGTGTAATCCAGACTGTACTCACCCTAACATCTATATTGACTAAGACAGGCCTGTTGTTTAGTTGTAACAAATTATCCCCAGTATAATCAAGACTGTACTCACCCTAACATCTATATTGACTAAGACAGGCCTGTTGTTTAGTTGTAACAAATTATCCCCAGTATAATCAAGACTGTACTCACCCTAACATCTATATTGACTAAGACAGGCCTGTTATTTAGTTGTAACAAATTATCCCCAGTGTAATCCAGACTGTACTCACCCTAACATCTATATTGACTAAGACAGGCCTGTTGTTTAGTTGTAACAAATTATCCCCAGTGTAATCCAGACTGTACTCACCCTAACATCTATATTGACTAAGACAGGCCTGTTGTTTAGTTGTAACAAATTATCCCCAGTATAATCCAGACTGTACTTACCGTAACATCTATATTGACTAAGACAGGCCTGTTGTTTAGTTGTAACAAATTATCCCCAGTATAATCAAGACTGTACTCACCCTAACATCTATATTGACTAAGACAGGCCTGTTGTTTAGTTGTAACAAATTATCCCCAGTGTAATCCAGACTGTACTCACCCTAACATCTATATTGACTAAGACAGGCCTGTTGTTTAGTTGTAACAAATTATCCCCAGTGTAATCAAGACTGTACTTACCCTAACATCTATATTGACTAAGACAGGCCTGTTGTTTAGTTGTAACAAATTATCCCCAGTGTAATCCAGACTGTACTCACCCTAACATCTATATTGACTAAGACAGGCCTGTTGTTTAGTTGTAACAAACTATCCCCAGTGTAATCAAGACTGTACTCACCCTAACATCTATATTGACTAAGACAGGCCTGTTGTTTAGTTGTAACAAATTATCCCCAGTATAATCAAGACTGTACTCACCCTAACATCTATATTGACTAAGACAGGCCTGTTGTTTAGTTGTAACAAATTATCCCCAGTATAATCAAGACTTTACTCACCCTAACATCTATATTGACTAAGACAGGCCTGTTATTTAGTTGTAACAAATTATCCCCAGTATAATCAAGACTGTACTCACCCTAACATCTATATTGACTAAGACAGGCCTGTTGTTTAGTTGTAACAAATTATCCCCAGTATAATCCAGACTGTACTTACCCTAACATCTATATTGACTAAGACAGGCCTGTTGTTTAGTTGTAACAAATTATCCCCAGTATAATCCAGACTGTACTTACCCTAACATCTATATTGACTAAGACAGGCCTGTTATTTAGTTGTAACAAATTATCCCCAGTATAATCAAGACTGTACTCACCCTAACATCTATATTGACTAAGACAGGCCTGTTATTTAGTTGTAACAAATTATCCCCAGTATAATCCAGACTGTACTTACCCTAACATCTATATTGACTAAGACAGGCCTGTTGTTTAGTTGTAACAAATTATCCCCAGTGTAATCCAGACTGTACTTACCCTAACATCTATATTGACTAAGACAGGCCTGTTATTTAGTTGTAACAAATTATCCCCAGTATAATCCAGACTGTACTCACCCTAACATCTATATTGACTAAGACAGGCCTGTTGTTTAGTTGTAACAAATTATCCCCAGTATAATCAAGACTGTACTCACCCTAACATCTATATTGACTAAGACAGGCCTGTTGTTTAGTTGTAACAAATTATCCCCAGTGTAATCCAGGCTGTACTCACCCTAACATCTATATTGACTAAGACAGGCCTGTTGTTTAGTTGTAACAAATTATCCCCAGTATAATCAAGACTTTACTCACCCTAACATCTATATTGACTAAGACAGGCCTGTTATTTAGTTGTAACAAATTATCCCCAGTGTAATCAAGACTTTACTCACCCTAACATCTATATTGACTAAGACAGGCCTGTTGTTTAGTTGTAACAAATTATCCCCAGTATAATCAAGACTGTACTTACCCTAACATCTATATTGACTAAGACAGGCCTGTTGTTTAGTTGTAACAAATTATCCCCAGTGTAATCCAGACTGTACTTACCCTAACATCTATATTGACTAAGACAGGTCTGTTATTTAGTTGTAACAAATTATCCCCAGTATAATCAAGACTGTACTCACCCTAACATCTATATTGACTGAGACAGGCCTGTTGTTTAGTTGTAACAAATTATCCCCAGTGTAATCAAGACCGTACTTACCCTAACATCTATATTGACTAAGACAGGCCTGTTGTTTAGTTGTAACAAATTATCCCCAGTATAATCAAGACTGTACTTACCCTAACATCTATATTGACTAAGACAGGCCTGTTGTTAAGTTGTAACAAATTATCCCCAGTGTAATCCAGACTGTACTCACCCTAACATCTATATTGACTAAGACAGGCCTGTTGTTTAGTTGTAACAAATTATCCCCAGTGTAATCAAGACTGTACTTACCCTAACATCTATATTGACTAAGACAGGCCTGTTATTTAGTTGTAACAAATTATCCCCAGTGTAATCCAGACTGTACTTACCCTAACATCTATATTGACTAAGACAGGCCTGTTGTTAAGTTGTAACAAATTATCCCCAGTGTAATCCAGACTGTACTTACCCTAACATCTATATTGACTGAGACAGGCCTGTTGTTTAGTTGTAACAAATTATCCCCAGTGTAATCCAGACTTTACTCACCCTAACATCTATATTGACTGAGACAGGCCTGTTGTTTAGTTGTAACAAATTATCCCCAGTGTAATCAAGACTGTACTTACCCTAACATCTATATTGACTAAGACAGGCCTGTTGTTTAGTTGTAACAAATTATCCCCAGTATAATCAAGACTTTACTCACCCTAACATCTATATTGACTGAGACAGGCCTGTTGTTTAGTTGTAACAAATTATCCCCAGTATAATCAAGACTGTACTTACCCTAACATCTATATTGACTAAGACAGGCCTGTTGTTTAGTTGTAACAAATTATCCCCAGTGTAATCCAGGCTGTACTTACCCTAACATCTATATTGACTGAGACAGGCCTGTTGTTTAGTTGTAACAAATTATCCCCAGTGTAATCCAGACTGTACTTACCCTAACATCTATATTGACTAAGACAGGCCTGTTGTTTAGTTGTAACAAATTATCCCCAGTGTAATCAAGACTGTACTCACCCTAACATCTATATTGACAGAAACAGGCCTGTTATTTAGTTGTAACAAATTATCCCCAGTGTAATCAAGACTGTACTTACCCTAACATCTATATTGACTAAGACAGGCCTGTTATTTAGTTGTAACAAATTGTCCCCAGTGTAATCCAGACTGTACTCACCCTAACATCTATATTGACTAAGACAGGCCTGTTGTTTAGTTGTAACAAATTATCCCCAGTATAATCAAGACTGTACTGACCCTAACATCTATATTGACTGAGACAGGCCTGTTATTTAGTTGTAACAAATTATCCCCAGTGTAATCCAGAATGTACTTACCCTAACATCTATATTGACTAAGACAGGCCTGTTGTTAAGTTGTAACAAATTATCCCCAGTGTAATCAAGACCGTACTTACCCTAACATCTATATTGACTAAGACAGGCCTGTTGTTTAGTTGTAACAAATTATCCCCAGTGTAATCCAGACTGTACTCACCCTAACATCTATATTGACTAAGACAGGCCTGTTATTTAGTTGTAACAAATTATCCCCAGTGTAATCAAGACTTTACTTACCCTAACATCTATATTGACTAAGACAGGCCTGTTATTTAGTTGTAACAAATTGTCCCCAGTGTAATCCAGGCTGTACTTACCCTAACATCTATATTGACTGAGACAGGCCTGTTATTTAGTTGTAACAAATTATCCCCAGTGTAATCCAGACTGTACTTACCCTAACATCTATATTGACTAAGACAGGCCTGTTGTTTAGTTGTAACAAATTATCCCCAGTATAATCAAGACCGTACTTACCCTAACATCTATATTGACTAAGACAGGCCTGTTATTTAGTTGTAACAAATTATCCCCAGTATAATCAAGACTGTACTCACCCTAACATCTATATTGACTGAGACAGGCCTGTTATTTAGTTGTAACAAATTATCCCCAGTGTAATCAAGACTGTACTTACCCTAACATCTATATTGACTAAGACAGGCCTGTTATTTAGTTGTAACAAATTATCCCCAGTATAATCCAGACTGTACTTACCCTAACATCTATATTGACTGAGACAGGCCTGTTATTTAGTTGTAACAAATTATCCCCAGTATAATCAAGACTGTACTCACCCTAACATCTATATTGACTAAGACAGGCCTGTTGTTTAGTTGTAACAAATTATCCCCAGTATAATCCAGACTGTACTCACCCTAACATCTATATTGACTAAGACAGGCCTGTTGTTTAGTTGTAACAAATTATCCCCAGTATAATCAAGACTTTACTTACCCTAACATCTATATTGACTAAGACAGGCCTGTTATTTAGTTGTAACAAATTATCCCCAGTATAATCAAGACTTTACTCACCCTAACATCTATATTGACTAAGACAGGCCTGTTATTTAGTTGTAACAAATTATCCCCAGTATAATCAAGACTGTACTTACCCTAACATCTATATTGACTAAGACAGGCCTGTTGTTTAGTTGTAACAAATTATCCCCAGTATAATCAAGACTTTACTCACCCTAACATCTATATTGACTAAGACAGGCCTGTTGTTTAGTTGTAACAAATTATCCCCAGTGTAATCCAGACTGTACTTACCCTAACATCTATATTGACTAAGACAGGCCTGTTGTTTAGTTGTAACAAATTATCCCCAGTGTAATCCAGACTGTACTCACCCTAACATCTATATTGACTAAGACAGGCCTGTTATTTAGTTGTAACAAATTATCCCCAGTGTAATCCAGACTGTACTCACCCTAACATCTATATTGACTAAGACAGGCCTGTTGTTTAGTTGTAACAAATTATCCCCAGTGTAATCCAGACTTTACTCACCCTAACATCTATATTGACAGAAACAGGCCTGTTGTTTAGTTGTAACAAATTATCCCCAGTATAATCAAGACTGTACTTACCCTAACATCTATATTGACTAAGACAGGCCTGTTGTTTAGTTGTAACAAATTATCCCCAGTATAATCAAGACTTTACTCACCCTAACATCTATATTGACTAAGACAGGCCTGTTGTTTAGTTGTAACAAATTATCCCAAGTGTAATCAAGACTGTACTCACCCTAACATCTATATTGACTAAGACAGGTCTGTTATTTAGTTGTAACAAATTATCCCCAGTATAATCCAGACTTTACTCACCCTAACATCTATATTGACAGAAACAGGCCTGTTGTTTAGTTGTAACAAATTATCCCCAGTGTAATCCAGACTGTACTTACCCTAACATCTATATTGACTAAGACAGGCCTGTTATTTAGTTGTAACAAATTGTCCCCAGTGTAATCCAGACTTTACTCACCCTAACATCTATATTGACTAAGACAGGCCTGTTGTTTAGTTGTAACAAATTATCCCCAGTGTAATCCAGACTGTACTTACCCTAACATCTATATTGACTAAGACAGGCCTGTTATTTAGTTGTAACAAATTATCCCCAGTATAATCAAGACTTTACTCACCCTAACATCTATATTGACTAAGACAGGCCTGTTGTTTAGTTGTAACAAATTATCCCCAGTGTAATCCAGACTGTACCGTATATTGCTGTTTTGGTCCGGATCCGTGGCATTTACTCGGCCGATGAATGTTCCAATAGCTGCAATAGAAACAGTTTGTAGAATCATTTATATTGGATTGAATGGAGTTTTGCGTCCTACTAAAAAGCTAAGGTCATACAGAGATAGGACCTTGTTTTAAAGTCTCATCTGAAAGACTTGTGAGGCGGAGGAATAATCATTCAGAAGCTAAATAGAGTAAAATTTATCACACAAAACTGCTTGTTTTCTATGATATAATTATTACACGTTTCAGTAAAATCCATATATAGCTAAAGAAGAACTGCATCCGGTTTTATTTACAATAAAGACTGTATGTAATTATGCTTTGTTTATGCGCCAAAACGTCACATGGCATCAAGGTAACGTCAAATGACGTCACTTGAATGACAATGCGTTTCCTACGCCGAAAGCTAGTTCATGACAGAATTTTCACAAAATAATACATTTCTAATGTGCGTTTTTTATTTAGAGCGTTATTATGGAGATAATAACAAGTTTAGCGGTCCTTATTGCGCAATAAAAACCTCTGTGCTCTGGACTACATGTTATGGCAAATACCTTGGCGCTGTGCGAGTTGGTTTTTACCTACACATGCAGTCCGTCGCACATCGAGTTTTATTGGCAATAAAGACCGCTAAACTTGTTATTGTTTCAAAATTGTCACACAACTCAATTCAACCCTTTCCTTAGGAATAATATTTTTGGGCAGTCAATTTTGAAACCTGCTGCAGATGACAAAATGTTTTTTTGTTTTTTTTTTCAAAAAAGAATTTGGGTATATTTCAGAGCAGAAAAAAAGCTATTAAATAAAAGACTAAAATTTCTAATTTTGTCTCAACGTTTTCCAAAGCATGTTCTATTAGGGAAATCAAAACCAGGTCTTGTTTGGGAAAGGGTTAAAGCTGTCCCTGCAGCCTGACTAGGATTGAAACTTTTCACTGTAATATATTTTTTAAAAGTAGAATAATCCACTATCTTTCTTTTATGTTCGTTTTCCAAATATAACATCATGTTGACCATTTGTGACAGAGTTATTTTCTATCCATTTCTCCGAATTTTGATTTATTGGCTTCCTGTAATGTCCCTTTTAGTGTGATGGGTCACAATTATGAGGGAAGGATTAAAGATGCATTCTCATCCATTTTGGGGGTGATTGTCTTTAAGAGTAACTATACATAACTTACTCTCTTATGAACAGAGCACATTATCTCTACATTCCATTTCGATAGAATGAGCTCTGTTCTCGCGGGGTCATTTTACGTCTAATCTCGGGGCCTTGGCGGGATTTCAGTATCCAATCGTTGGCGATACACAACAAAACAATTCAAAAAGCTGATACAAACTTTCATTGGCTGACGCTTCAAATTACTGGCTTCAGCCAAAAATAGAAGCGACGTAATGTATACGTAATCAAACCAGATCAAACTGAATGATTTTGATTCGATAATTCAAATGTTACCGGCTTCAGCCAAAAATAGAAGCGACGTAATGTATACGTAATGATCATGCAAGATAAAACTGAATGATTTTGATTCGATAATTCAAATGGTGTGCTATAATTAGATTATGACGACCAAATAGGCTGTTGGCGTACCGAAAACTGCAGAGGTCATATTTGATGGTTTAATCAATAGAGCTCGGCAATGGAGAGTATACATAACTATAAAATGGCCCTTTATATTTCTGTGTGCCAAATTTTGGCTTTGTCTGACATGTAGCTGCTTAGATCAGGACAAATATAAAACCCATATGAAATTGGTTTGTAAATTCTTGTGAACATGGTTAAATATTTGATCTTATTTCGAGATATAATTACATGATTATCATCTTATGTCATTTTCAGTATTAACCCTTTCACAAACAAGACCTGCTTTTGACGTCCCTAATAGAAAAGGCTTGGGAAAACATTGAAACAAAAGAAGAAACTGCTAATAATCAGCAGTTTCTCCTTTTAACTCAATATTTTCTATGCCATATTTTACACAAATCTTATCTTTAATACCATCCATTTTGTCATTTGTGTCAGTTTTTGAAGTGGATCACCCTAAAATTTTGTCGTTCGGGAAAGGGTTAATCTAATTCCATGTGATCTGAAGTCTACAACCTGTCTGACATACTGCTAAAAGCAAAATTTTGTTGTTATTTTGTCTTATAGGGCTTGGAATGACATTGAATCTTTAACCCTTTCCCAAACGACAAAAATTTAAGATGATCCACTTCAAAAACTGCCACAAATGACAAAATGGATGTTATTAAAGTTCGGATTTGTGTAAAGAATGGCACAGAAAATATTGAGACAAAAGGAGAAACTGCTGGTTATCAGCAGTTTCTTCTTTTGTTTCAATGTTTTCCCAAGTCTTTCCTATTAGGGACGTCAAAACCAGAGCCGCGTTCTTTAGATCAAGATTTTTTAAGATTTCCTAAGATGTTTTTGATAAAGCGTTTTTAAGACCGAGACTTTGACCGAGCTGTTCCAAATGCTTCATATTTATACGAATGACGTCATCATGACTTCATTTGTATAAAGTATGGAGCATTCGGAACACCGTGGTTTATAAATTATGGAGCGTTCGGAACCGAGGGGTTCAGCATGAAGTATAGAGTAATGGCGCCTCCCATTGAGCGTCTTAAAAATCTTGCTCTAAAGAACGCTGTATCCTAAAATATCTTAAGAAATCTCAAGAAATCTCGCTCTAAAGAACGCACCTCAGGTCTTGTTTGGGAAAGGGTTAACTAAACAGTAAATTTTCTTTCTTGTGCAAATTCAAAGATGGTGTAGAGGACAATTTAAAGTAAATGGACTTTTACATTTTTCACACTTTCTGGGTAGAAAACATTGTGGGAAATAAAAACAAGAGCTGTCCATAAGACAGCGCGCACGACTTTTCTAAGTTGCTTAGTATAAAGGGGGCATTACTCCAAATATAGTGGCGCCGGGGTCATGGGCCCTGGTAGTAAGGTAGAGGGTGTGATGGTGAATAAGTATTCCAAGTTTGGGTTGAATCCCTTTGATAGTATGGAAGTCATTGATGTTTGAAAAAAATTTTATCTTTGTTGCAACGCCGACGCCGACGCTAATGCCGACGCCCGGGTGACAGTATAAGCTCTCATTTTCTTCGAGCTAAATATTACTTGTTACAAGCAATTTCTTCATTCTTCCACTGTGTTTTCGAAAGCCTTTCAATAACTTCAAAGGTATCAAAAAAAGGTCATTGTTAGGAAAAGGGTTTACTGCAACTCACTTGCGCTGGTATTCACGCTAAACAGATATAGGCCTCGTTCGAAAATCGGCGGTTTGTTGTTGGCGTCTGTCAGAGTGATTCTAATGGTCACAGTCGCATCTAGTCCCGGGGTCCCAAAATCTCTTGCTCTCACCTTATTTGAAAAAGAAACAAAACAAAAAAACTTATTATCGAAGTTTAAATTATTGCAAGAAAATACATACAACATTGGGTAATCATGTGACTGATCATTATTAATAATTTTCAATAATTTTGTTAACCAATTACTGAATGGTGACATGTTTTGTCTCCTTCGGGAGGAAAGGCTTCCATGTTTTCTACCCAAAAAGACCAAGATATTTTAGCTTTGTTTAACCCTTTCCCAAACAAGACCTGGTTTTGACGTCCCTGATAGAAAAGGTTTGGGAAAACATTGAAACAAAAGAAGAAACTGCTGATAACCAGCAGTTTCTCCTTTTGTCTCAATATTTTCTGTGCTATGATATACACAAATTCTATCTTTAATAACATCCATTCTGTCATTTGTAGCAGTTTTTGAAGTGGTTCACCCTAAAATTTTGCCGTTCGGGAAAGGGTTAAATTACTTTAAATTGTCGTCTGCAACATATTTTAATTTGGAACAGTCCAGAATTTAGCCATTTGGTAATGGGTTAATCCATGTCATGCTATTCCTGGAATATTCCTGTTGCTTTTGCAAGCAGAATAGAACAAGACGAGCCTGCACATTATATTCAGTCTGGTCTTTTTCTATACTGCCTGCTTCTTTAAATTAAGCATGGCAAGGGTTAATACATTAGAGATTTGAAGAAAAGGTTTAACCCTTTCCCAAATAGCAAAATTTTATGGTGATCCACTTCAAAAACTGTCACAAATGACAAAATGGATGTTATTAAAGATAGCATTTGTGTATAATATGGCACAGAAAATATTGAGACAAAAGGAGAAACTGCTGGTTATCAGCAGTTTCTTCTTTTGTTTCAATGTTTTCCCAAGCTATTTCTATTAGGGACGTCAAAACCAGGTCTTGTTTGGGAAAGGGTTAAAGCAGAAATGGCATGCCAAACAAACAATGCAAAACATTCTCCATAAACTTATAATGGTGGGGGTTGGGGGAAGCAGGGCATTAAAAATGATAAAGAGCAGCAACTAAAATGCCTGGAAGTCTTGTTAAAAGTAACACTTTTTGTGCATAATGCTAAGTTTCACCAAACTAATTGTCATAGAAATGAATCAATGCCTCCATTGGTGCCCATTTAAAACAAGATAGCTCCCCTATTCTACAAATAATCACACTAAAAAGTAGAAAATAGCTTACCTCAATGTCATACACCTGTTGCTCATCAACGTCCAGATTGGATCCACTTCCGACACGTAAAACTCCCGTATTCTGATCAATAACAAAATCGTCATTTCCTCCACTGATCAATACATACTCCACATCGCTGGCTGGCGTATTCTCTTCGTCTGCGTCGGTTGTGTTGACGTTAAACACCACAGAACCTTATACAAAACAAGATGTGATCGTGAAACACTAATACCCCCCGAAATTGGCAATGTAAAGTTTTTGGAAAGACAGACAGACAGACCAACTGACAACATGAATATAACAATATGCCCTGATCTTTCGATATATGCTACTAAGATGTCAAACGATAATATCAAAGTTTTTTTGAACAGTTTTTACAAGAGCTGTCATAGGACAGAACAAGAGTTGTCTGCGGACAACGTAGCTCGCCTATATGGAAGCTTGTCACAAAAACAGCTTATTTTTTAAAAATAGGTCAAACTCCACGGTCAGGTCACAAGATCAAGGGTCATGATGCAAATGAAAGGTCTTTGCAGGAGGTATCCATGTGAGAAATATCAAGGCTTTATCTCTAATAGTGCCTGAGATATAGACCAGGTTAAAGTTTTTCAAGTGAAGACACGACGGGATGGGACGCCGAAACTAGGGCTGTGACAGTAGCTCCCCACACATAAAGCACCATACTATCAAGTGATGGATAGGGGAAAAATTTTAAGTCCGAAAAGAGTTAAAATTCCACTAGATTACATGTCATAGTAATGAATCTTTTCAGAAAGACTGATATTATGTTCAAATTTTGAAAGCAATAGCTATAGCAGGAAGAAAGTTATTACAGATGTATGACAATTGAATGTAAAAACTTGAATGAAACATCCAAACAAGACCTAGTTTTGACGTCCTTAATAAAAAAGACTTGGGACAAACATTGAAACAAAAGAAGAAACTGCTGATAACCAGCTGATATTTTCTAAACTCCATTGTACACAAATCTTCCATCTATCAACATCTATTTTGTGATCTGCAGACACTTTCAAATGGGATCACCCTAAAATTTTGTTGTTTGGGAAAGGGTTAATGAAACATCAAAATTCATAAACCATCTAATAACTTTTTTCACAGGGGTTGTTAGACGAGTACCCCAGGTAAAAATTATGTTCAGTCGACACTCGTTGTGTCGAAGTCGGAGGGGCTGTCAAAATACCTCGACATATCCAGAGTTCGACTCATCCGATTTTGTTCGGCTTCGAAATATTTGATATTTGACCGTTTTTGAAACTTATCAAGTACGAATATTATTGAAATATAGTAGGAAAATGAAAGAAATTGCTCCTGTCGAGCAATTTCTATCCTTTTCCTACTATATTTCAATGGCTATATTCAGTTCAAATTATTTTGTTTTGAAAAAAATATGTCAATAGATAAGGACGGGACCAGGTTTGAACTTCGACTTAAGCGAAAATTCGACTTATCCAATGTGGACATAACGAGTGTCGACTGTACATCTGTCTGCCCAACTAACCTCTGGCCAGTGCTTCACTGATGGTTTTAAAGTAAAACCCGTTGACTGGTGTAGGAACGAAAACTGGCGGGAAATTGTTGAGATTCTGAAAAAAATATGTAGTTCGTTAAGGCCTGGTCCCATACATCATTCTGCATCCATATCATTGCCGGAGCAAGTCAAAAATGATAATTTGTACAGCATTTGTAGCATAATGTAGACATAAAGTGAAGGTAATGTGGACGCAGGTTCATAATTATGTGACCAGAGGTGCGTTCTTTAGAGTGAGAATTCTTGAGATATCTTGAGATTTCTTAAGATGTTTTAGGATAAAGCGTTCTTCTGACCAAGATTTTTAAGACGATCACTGTTAGCCGCCATTACTCTATACTAAATTCGGAACCCCTCGGTAAATTCTTTAGAATCTATATGGGACAGAATTGACCTAGTTATTCTGAATTCTCCATGATCCAAAAACTGCGGAGTTCCAAATGCTCCATACTTCATACAAATGACGTCATGATGACGTCATTTGTTTTAAGTATGGAACATTCGGAACACCTCGCTTATAATCTCGGTCTCAAAGACGCTTTATCAAAAACATCTTAAGAAATCTTAAAAAATCTCGCTCTAAAGAGCGCCCCTCAGGCCTTACATGTAGCTCATTTGATCCTATATATCTTCATAAAGAGCTATGATTTTAACCCATTCTCAAAAATTTGTGGCTTTTTCATGCCTCCAAAAGACATTGCTGATAGCATTTTCTTCATTTATCACATTGTCTTCTACCCAGATAGACAAAAACAAAGTAAAAATTCATTCACTTCATCTGCTGCATCTTTGAATTTGGACAAGTCTAAATGTTTGCCATATGGGAAAGACTTACATTCTGGTTTGATTACTGGCTTCGGATAAAAGAAAATGGAGGGAAATTGAGAAATTCAGATTCTGCTACTTAATTATGGTTCAATAAAAGTTAAGGTAAAAGCTTATTTAACTCTTTCGCTGCCAAATTTCCTGGAATTGTGCTATTTCCAGTGCCAATTTTATTTAAACTTCATAACAGGGCTTATCAGTTTATAATATAGTAAAGATCATTATTTGATGAATGTGAAGCTGAAACCCTCAGGAGTGATTGCTCATAAAATATTTTGTTGAAAAGCATACTCTTTATCAGGCAGTTTGATCAGATGACCCTGACCTTGACCTTGAATGACCTAATCAAGCTATTGTTTTGACATTGGCAGTCTCCTTATAAGTCGCTTTTCGGCGACATTGGCAGCGAAAGAGTTAAACAATCTTAGTGTCACCCCTATTGAAACAGCCAGCCAGTTTTGACGTATGTTTGCACAGTATACCTCCTGATTCCCCACTCATGATGCCGGGCGTCTGCCAGAGATGGGTCTATGGTAACCATTAGTTTAACCCTTTCCCAAACAGCAAAATTTCAAGGTGACCAAATTTCAAAGCTGCTGCCTACGACAAAATATATCTTGATAAAGATAGAATTTGTGTATAATAAGCATGGAAAATATTGAGACAAAAGGAGAAACTGCTGGTTATCAGCAGTTTCTTCTTTTGGTTCAATTTTTCCAAAGCCTTCTCTACTGGGCACGTCAAAACCAGGTCTTGTTTGGAAAAAGGTTAACTGGCTGGCGGCTCATCAACCAGTCTTATCAGTTCTAATACGGCAGACCGTCTTCCACCGGAATTCAAACCATCTACCTACCGCTTCCAAGGTGAAGCCCTAACCATAAGGCCAAGGAAGCGGTTTGAATGATAAACCACAGTAAAACATGGTTTATTTTTTTAATTAACCCTTTCCCAAACGACAAAATTTCAGGGTGATCCACTTCAAGAACTGCCACAAATGACAAAATAGATGTTATTAAAGATAGGACTTGTGTAAAATATGGCACAGAAAATATTGAGACAAAAGGAGAAACTGCTGGTTATCAGCAGTTTCTTCTTTTGTTTCAATGTTTTCCCAAGCCATTTCTTTTAGGGACGTCAAAAACCAGGTATTGTTTGGGAAAGGGATAACACCTTGACTACCCACCTCAACAGATATGTTGACAAATGTTGTTGCTTGAAGGGCTGTATTTCCTGCAAGGCTGGCCACAACTTCTACTTGAGAAATGCAGATTCTGCTGCCTAACCATGGTTGAATAAATGATAAACCATAGTAAAACATGGTTTATTTTCAAATAAATTTGATTACAAACCTCAACAGTTATGTTGACAAATGTTGTTGCTTGAAGTGCTAGATTTCCTGCGAAGCTGGCCACAACTTCTACTTGAGAAATGCAGATTCTGCTGCCTAACTACTGTTAAATAAATTCTGCTGCCTAACCATGGTTGAATAAATGATAAACCATAGTAAAACATGGTTTATTTTCAAATAAATTTGATTACACACCTCAACAGTTATGTTGACAAATGTTGTTGCTCGAAGCGCTGTATTTCCTGCAAGGCTGGCCACAACTTCTACTTGTACTCTGTAGAAAACAAAAACAAGGGAGGTAACCCATTACCAGATGGCAAAGTTTTGGGAGTCCAATGCATTATATACAGTCGACACTCGTTGTGTCGAAGTCGGAGGGGCCGTCAAAATACCTCGACATATCCGGAGTTGGACTAATCCGATTTTGATTATTTTTGATGAAAACTATATTTAACTATTTTTGATGGGCGTCATATGTATCTATGATTGAAATATAGTAGGAAAAGGAAAGAAATTGCTCGAAACGAGCAATTTCTATCCTTTTCCTACTAAATTTTAAAGGCTGTATTTGTTTCGGAATTCATTTAGATATCCATATGTTGAGGATGTGACATGACTTACACTTCGACTCAAGCGGAATTTCGACTTATCCGATGTCGAGATAACGAGTGTCGACTGTATTGCACAAGCCAAAAAGAGTAGTGGCTAACTCATTCCCACATAATGACACCTTTTGACACTTATAATAAAAAAGTTTGATAAAACATTGAAGACAAAAGAAGAAAATGCATAGAATCAGCATTTTCTCTTTTTGCCTAAATACTTAATCTCTTTTCTAAACAAGACTGGTTTTGACGTCCCTAATAGAATAGGCTAGAGAAAACAATGAGACAAAAGAAGAAAATACTGATAATCAGCATTTTCTCTTTTTGCCTCAATGTCTTCTGTGCTATATTTTCCCTAAATTTCACCTGTAGTAACATCCGTTTTGTCATCTGCAACAGCTTTGAAATTATAACAAAATTTTGTCATTTGGGAATGGGACAACCCTAAGACCTGGTTTTGAGGTCCCAGATGAATAGGCAGGGTAAAACATTGAGGCAAAAGAAGAAAATGATGATAATCAGCATTTTCTACTTTTGTCTCCATATTTTCTGTGATAAATTGTACACAAATCCCCTCCTTTTTAACATCAATTTTGTCATCTAGAGCAGCTTTTGAATACAACAGCCCTAAAATTTTGTCATTTGGGAAAAGAGAAAGGTCCCTTTCAGCTTGACAAATCACAAATTTCTACTCACAATCCATTGTTGGTTAATCCAAAGTCCAGGGGCTTGATCATCTCAAACTTTCCGGTGGTCGGATTTATCGTAAAATATTCGTTCACATTAATTTGTGGCGGTAGCGCTCGAGACAAACTAAACAGGATCGTAGTGGGTTCAATGGTAGTAGCCTGAAATGATGATGATAATAATCATCTGAATCCCATAAGTAATATAAACACCAAGGCACCATGAAAATGAATTGTAATAGTTTGATAAAATTCCAATTGAATAGGATTGAATGGAGTTTAACATACCACTCAAAAGCTATAGTCATTATGGAGTCTGGACCTTGGTTTGAAGTCTCAACCTTAACCCTTTCCCAAACAAAATGTTTTGATGTCCCTAATAGAAAAGGCTTGGGAAAACATTGAAACAAAAGAAGAAACTGCTGATAACCAGCAGTTTCTCCTTTTGTCTCAATATTTTCTGTGCCATATTTTACACTAATCCTATCTTTAATAACATCCATTCTTTTGTTTTGTTATTTGTAGCAGTTTTTGAAGTGGAACACCCTAAAATTTTGTCGTTTGGGAAAGGTTTAAGACTGGAGTGGCAGGGGATCAAGTTTGAGTTTATTGGGGTTTTACGCCATTTTCAACTACCAGGGTCATATCGCGGCGGCTGGAGCACCTACCCATGGATTCCTGTTGTTTCTCAAACCAGTACTACCACAACACCCTTACCGAGACTCCAGCTGCTCGCCCACTTAGGTTAACGATTTCAATCTATTGGTGGGTGACAATTTTGTCAAAAAGGGTATTACCCGCGGCCGGGTATCAGACCCGGGACCTCTCAAATGAAAGGCAGATGCGCTACCAACTGCGCTAAGGCCGCGGCTGGCAGGGGATCAAACCTGCCACCCCTGTGTTACAAGTCGCATTATATACCACTGCACAAAATCTGCCCTGAAATTTGATTGACACTGTAGGTGAAGTTGTGTACATAACAAAGTACTAACAGATGTAAACACACGGTGGATAATCATGTGATACATCAATTTCAGAAAATCTTTTTTTTTTCTTAATACGAAACACGCTTTGGAGAACATTGCAGAAAATGAAGAAATTGCTTGTGACAAGCTTGAAATGTTTTCTACCCGAAAAGACCAGCAATTATACAATCTCTTTCACTTGAAATTGTTGTCTGCAATGTCTTTTGAATAGGAAAATTCCAAAATTTGCCATTTGAAAATGGGTTAAAAACGGAACTGATTTTTTTTACAAAAAAAAAAATCCTATAATACCCGTATGGTTATGTCCAGTTGCAGTTCCGTGCTATCCTCCGCCACCCCTGTTCTGTAAACTCCGATGATCTGTGGCACGGTATCCAGGATGTTTTCGACAACGATGTTTACGAGCGTCGATCCAAATCTTTGGTCAGCTCCGTCAGCGTTGTCAAACGCTCGAACAGTGAAGGAATATTGGGTTGTGTCTTCGAAATCAAGCTCTTCTCGTAAAAATATGTTTCCGTTTGAGTCGATACTGAATCTGTAAAGATAAAGTATAATTAAACAATTAGTTTTAAGAAAATCTACCCCTTTTGAGTTTGACACGATATGGGAATTATTCGGGCAACATAGAAAACAATTGGCGGTAGAACTTTCCACCGCCTAATGTTTACGACCACACCCAAATAGGTTTGGACACGATGTCACGAAAAAAAATTGATGCTTTTATCAATTCCAAAATGGCCATATTTAGAGTATTCTACCTTAAACAAGACCTGGCTTTGACGCTCCTTGAAATAATTTTAGAAAGAAATGGGAGAAAAAGACAAACTGCCTGACTCAACAATTTCTCCTGTACCCCAAATATTTTCAATGATAAAAGAGTACAATTTTTATTAATATTTGTTTTGACTATAACAGCAGCTTTCAAACTGGAAATATTTCATCCAATAGTTCACCATACGATAAAAGGTTCAATCCATTCACCCAGTTTAATACAATGACTGTTTTTGACTCCTTATACGATCAATGGGGAGAATCACGTGATTGACAATGGTATTTAACACGAAAAAATGGCGACGAAATGACCGCTTCGGCGTGAAAATTCAAACTTTAGAAAGGTATGTATTACATCTACGTAGTTTTTCAGACAAGCCACCTATCCTAAAGTACCCGCTATTGTCTAAGGTTTCCACAGATACCCAACTTTCCCCTATCCGTTTGCTGTATTTAGAGAACACTCAAAGAATATTTTGGAAATTGCGAAAAATTTGGATGTGTGTTAAGCACGTCGCATCATATATACAGCTTTATTTCCTAACCAAAGATCTCCCTTTTCACACGGTATATTTCCAGACCCTTTTTTATCGAAGACATTTCATTGTAGCCCATTTACATGGTCCGTGTTGTCTTTGTTAAGCGTGTTTACGAAAAAGATGTTAAACATATGTACAATGCTGTAGTGTTTGGCACGCCGAGTTATTGTGAGTGTGATGTGAAACACGCACATAGTTGCTCATGTACTAGGAAAGCCACGGACATTGGACAAATTGGTTGTTTATACATGACCCAATCTGATTGATACATGTATCTCGTGTTAAGGTATCCAACCCCTCAAAAGCACCAAAGAGCCAGAGGCGAAATTTTATAAGCGCAAATAATTCCTAAATTGTGTTACATTTCCATTCCAAATACAAACATTAAGCATTTTGTACGGTTTAGAATTTTAATTAATGCATACTTATGGCAATATTTGACAAAAATGTTCAAAATTATCCCAGTCTACTACTCGGCCATATGGAAATGTCCGGCAACCGAGGATAAATAACCTAAAAACACACATACGAGAATGGTCAAAGAACTGAAAAACAATTCATATACTGACAGGCTTCGAATACTTGGACTCCCTACTCTATATTTAGAATACAGGAGAGAAAAAGCAGACCTAATCCAGTTGTATCGGCTTATTAACAAAATCGATAAGACAAACAAAAACACCATAACACTAAGAAAAGAAAGTTTCACTAGGGGAAACAATTTAAAACTATTCCAAACAAGGCATAGAACAGACTGTAGGAAAAATACTTTCAGTCTTAGGGCTACAAAAAATTGGAATGATCTTCCAAATGAGGTAGTACAGGCACCCTCCATCAATGCATTTAAAGCTAGGCTTAATAAAATATGGAAACAAATCAATAAATTTGAAGTCAAATGCTATAAAAGTAACTAAGTAAAATGACTACAAGACAGAGCAGTGTAATATGAAACATATTTTTATATAACTATAAAACATAAGAAGCATTTTACTATGACCATTACTATATAATTATAATCCTGGCAACTTAATAAAAACAAAGGAGAGGACAGGAAAGCGATGGACTGCCGTATTTCCAGATTTAAACCATTCAAATGTAAAATTACAGCCATAACAGATTTATAAGAATAGTAATAATAATAAAAGTAATTCTGTATTTTCATACATGCAAGAATAAATAAGAGAAAAGTTACAGTTGATATTATTACTATAGGCAGGGGCAAAATACGAATGAATAATTGATTATAATAAAACGTCACCATATTAAATTCAATCAATAATTTCCTAAGTAATATTCATAATCATAGGAAAAAAAACAGGGCATATAAAGTAATTGATTACCACTTTTGGTAAAAATCAAAGGTTTTAAAAGTTTACATTTTTATTGTGCATAATGCAAGTTTCTATCTTTTAAAATCAAAACCATCTTTTACCAAATTAAAGTTAAAAAATATAAATTGTTAGTATAATTGAGTCAATATTATGCTTAAAGAATCGAAGAAAATGCTTACAAAAATAAGTGTACAAGTTAGCTTTCAATAAGTAAACTTATCGAAGAGTGTTGTGCGAAAAGTGTAAGCAAAGTGAAGTGAACATATATGTTTATAAGATATTGTGTGATAAACTTGTGAGGAACTATTGACTGAAAATGAAACCGGAAGTCCTAAAAAATAAACACTAATCAACGGGGAAAACGTAAAAAAAGGGACGAAGAAGCATAGAAATGCTAAATGTGATCAAGCGATCACATCTGGCTTCTATAACTCTATTAACTGTATTAAAAGCACAAATCAGTCAGCACATTCTATACAACTATGGTACACTTGCGTGTTTAACACCACACTCACAAGAACTCGGCGTGCCAAACACTACAGCATTGTATGTGTGTTTAACATCTTTTTCGTAAAAACGCTTAACAAAGTCAACACGGACGTTGTAAATGGGCTAGAATGAAATGTCTTCGACAAAAATAGGTCTGGAAATATACCATGGAAAAAGAGAGCTCTTTGTGTAAGAAATAAAGTCGTAAATATGATGCGACATGCTTAACACACATCCAAAATTTTCGCAATTTCCGAAACATTCTTTGAGTGTTCTCTAAATACAGCAAACGGATAAGGGAATATTTGGTATCTGTGGAAACCTTAGACAATAGCGGGTACTTTAGAATAGGTGACTTGACTTAAAGACTACGTAGATTTAATACATACCTTTCTAAAGTTTGGATTTTCACGCCGAAGCGGTCATTTCGTCGCCATTTTTTCGTGTTTAATACCATTGTCAATCACGTGATTCTCCCCATTGACGATAGTGGCTCTGGAAAACATTGTGGAAAATGAAGAAATTGCTTGTGACAAGCAATTTCTTCATTTCCCACAATGGTTTTTTACCCAAAAAAGACCAAAAAATATAAAACTCCATTCACTTGAAATTGTTGCCTGAAGCGTCTTTGAAATTGGACCAGTCTAAAATTTTCAGTCTATTAATTGGTAAAAATAAGAAGCCAAAACATTGACACTTGGATCATCCTAACCATTCCAAATAATGCCTTTCTGTCAACCAGTATTATCTCTTTTTCCCCAAATAGTTTCTGTATTACAATAATATTACAGTAAAATCTCTTTATGTCGAACATCCCTTAGCCGAAGTTCTCCCTACGTCGAAGTAATTTTCAAGTCCCGATTATTTTGCTCTTTATTTCTATATCATTTAACCTCTATACGTCGTTTTCTCATGCACGAACTTCCTCCCTACGTCGAACCAATTTCACAGTCAGATCACATATCTTTGCATACATTCACACCTCTATACGACGACTTTCACACTTACATGATGACAATTGCATTCAAGCCAGTTTTTCACACCTTTCTAACCGTCAACTCATGTAATCAAAACAGGTGTTTACCTTTATCGAATATTGAATTTTACCTGATCGTGATCGATCTTGTGTCTAAAGTTGCAAATTTTATGTAAAGCTATGATAATATTTAGAACAAAATGTTAACATGCTAGTTTATTATTACTTTACTGTAATTAGTTTTTGAATGTTTTAAAATGTTTCGAATGTTTTAAATAATAAATGAAATAAGATTATACTTGCTGTTCTTTTAGGCCTATTTGAAAACTAATGAAACTATTTCATGCTAACTATCGTGGGCCTGCATAAAAGCGAAGATGACTGCTTATCTCCAAAATATATAAAATATCTCTTCGTCGAACATTCTATACGTCGAAGTTTTCTCGTAGGTCCCACAAAGTTCGACATATAGAGATTTGACTGTATGTACAATTTTCAAAGTTATTAAAATCCAGTTTCTTGGCAGAAGTTTTCAAATTCCAACAGTCAAAACATTTTGCGAAATGTTAAACCTTTACGGAAAGAAGACTAGTGCATTGACCTCCCTGATAGAAAAAGTCAATGTTGTGCTGTTCATAAAACCCATCTCTTTTACACTTTTTCAAAACAAGAGCTGTCCGAAGACAGCGCGCTCAACTTTCTAAGTTGCTTAGTATAAAGGGGGCATAACTCCAAATAGAGTGGTCCCAGGGTCATGGGCCCTGATAGTAAGGTAGAGGGTGTGATGGTGAATAAGTATTCCAAGTTTGGGTTGAATCCCTTTGATAGTATGGAAGTTATTGATGTTTGAAAAAACTTTAACCTTTGTTGCAAGGCCGACGCCGATGCCCGGGTGACAGTATAAGCTCTCATTTTCTTCGAAAAGTCGAGCTAAAAAGCTCAAGAACGCATTTCTAGTTTTGGAAATGTTCTGGAATGTTCTACAGTGTTAAATGGCACTTTTAGAACTATTCTAGAACAGTTCTAGAAGTGCAATTTAACATTCTAGAATGTTATAGAACAGTTTTTGAACTTAAATAAACTTTTTGCAGGGGAAGCTCTAAATATTTTGTCATCTGTAGCAGGTTTCATGTTGGAACAGACAAAATTGTTTGCAGTTTGGGAAATGTTAAACCCTTTCCAAAAAGACAGAATCTAGGCCGGTCTTAGGATTGTCCCATTTAAAAGATGCTGCTGACGACAAAATGATTGTTAATGAAGAAAGGATTTATGAATAATACAGTCCAGAAAATAGCCGCTTTTCAATGAAAACCTCGTAACTGCAGCTTGTTTTAAGCGTCAGTTAAGATGTTTTCAATGAAAAGCAGCGAAATATTGTGGAAAAAGGTGAAAATGCTGATATTAAGCATTTTCTTCTTTTGTCCTAATTCCCATGCCTTTTCATTAAGGGACATCAAAACCATGACCATGTTTTACTGTACTACACAAACTTACAAACATTTTTTGCGTTAATTTGAATTAAGAATTCCGAGTGGCTCTAAATGGCCTGAGGCATATTTCTCTTCCAATGAAATGTATTGATACATAATTTATGCCATAGAATGTTTGTAAGTTTGTCAGTAAAATGCAGCCCTAAAGGCGTGTTCTTTAGAGGATTTTTTTTAAAGATTTCTTAAGACATTTTTATAGCGCATTTTTAAGAACTAGATTCTGGCCGAGATGTTCCAAATGCTCCATCCATACTTCATACAAATGATGTCAGGATGATGTCATTTGTATAAAGTATGAAGCATTACCATGGTACCATGGAGCATTCTGAACAACTCGGTCAATCCTCTCTTATAGTGTTTCTACAGAGTTAACCGAAGGGTTCCACACAAAGTATAGGGTAATGGAGCCCCCCATTGAGGGTCTTAAAAATCTTGCACTAAAAAGGCTTTATCCTAAAACATCTTAAGAAATCTCAAGATATTTCAAGAAATCTTGCTCTAAAAAACACACCTCTGGTGTATTGTTTGGGAAATATATTTGTGACCCATCATGCTTAAAGGGACCTTATCGGATGTGTGAAAAATATCTACCCTAGTAAGTCTGCGCAGTCCGCACAGCCAGACTAGGGCCAACACTTTTCACTTTTATGTAATTTTCTAAATTAAATGTTTTCCCTGTCTTACTGGATCTATATGTTCATTTTTCTCAAATGGCATCTGGTTGACCTGTGGTGAGTCTGACAAGTTTGTCAAAATTTATTTTTTTTAGTTCGGATAAGGTCCCTTTTTGCATGACGGGTCACATTAACCTTTTCCCAAACAAGACCAGGCCCCAGTTTCTCGAAAAAACTTAAGTAAATTCTCATGAGAACATGCTCAACTTCAAAGGGAAACTCTCCAACGTTTAGGGGTATTTGATTGAAGTTCACGTAGATTTCGTGCGATTTGAGCATGGTGCTCAGATTTGAGCATGAGAACGTACTTAAGTTTTTTCGAGAAACCGGGGCCAGGTTTTAACGTCTCTTATAGAATAGGCTTGGGAAAACATTGAGACAAAAGAAGAAACCGCTGATAACCAGCAGTTTCTCCTTTTGTCTCAATATTTTCTATGCCATATTTTACACGAATAGTATCTTTAATAACATCCATTTTGTCATTTGTGGCAGTTTTTGAAGTGGATCACCCTAAAATTTTGCCGTTCGGGAAAGGGTTTACTTACGCATCAACATTTCCATCGATATCGTATGCACTAATGACACCGAACGCCCCTCCATCATTGTCTGTAGCCTGTAAATATCAATAACAAGAGTTGTACGCTGACAATGTAGCTTGCCTATACAGGAGCATGTCACAAGAGCAGCTTAACTCCAAGGACAAGAGGTCAAAGGTCATGATAACAAATGCAAAGTCTGGGTACCGTTATATACTGTTATGTATTTTAAAAATATCAAGGCTCTATTTCTAGATCTAAAAGTGCCTAAGATATAGACCAGGTTAAACATGTTAAAAAGTAGGTCAAACTCCAAGGTCAAAGTCACAAGGGTCATGGTCCCAAATGAAAAGTATTAGCAGGCTGTATATATTCATGAAATATACAGGCTCTATCTCTAATAGTGCCTGAGAAATAGACCAGGTTAAAGTTTTTAAAAAGCATGTCAAACTCCAAGATCAAGGTCACAAGGTCAATGGTCCCAAATGAAAGGCCTTGGCAGGAAGTATCCATGTGTGAAATATCAAGGCTATATCTCTAACAGATCCTGAGATGTAGGCCAGGTAAGTTTTTTCGGAGGATGTGACGTAACGCCGACGCCGATACTAGGGCTGTGACATTAGATCCCCGGACATTAAGTCCTGGCTGGCTAAAAATGTCATCAGCATACTAATCTTTTGCCTCAATGTTTTCCCAAACATGTACATGAATATCATAAGCACAAGCCTGATAACCCTTTCCCAAACATGACCACATTTTGATGTCCCTTATAGAAAAGACTTGGAAAAACATTGAGACAAAAGAAGAAACTGTTGATAAGCAGCAGTTTTCCTTTTGTCTCAATATTTTCTGTGCTATATTGTACACAAATACCTTCCTTTTTAACATCAATTTTGTTGTCTACAGCAGCTTTTGAATAGGACTTGACTAAAATTTTGTCATTTTGGAAAGAGTTTGTCTCAATATTTTCTATGCTAGATTGAACACAAACACGGTGGATAATCATGTGATACAATATTTTCAGAAAATCTTCAATAATTTTGTAAATATTGAACCGATTTGAATTTGGTTTGAAGCAGAGAAGAAGGACAGACGTCACGCATTTGATGGAGGGGATCGATTTTTAATAAATCAGCTGATAAAAAAGTTATTGAAGATAAACCAAAATTTTGGTTTATCTTCAATAACTTTTTTATCAGTTGATTTTTCAAAAACCCAACACGTCTATGTTATTCCTGAAACTTTTCCACCTTCTCTGCTTCAAACCGAATTCAAATTGGTCAAGTATTGACAAAGTTATTGAAAATTATCGGAAATTCTAAGTCACATGTTTATACACCGTGACAAATCTCATCTTTGTTGGCAATCCAAGTGGAACAGTGCAAATTTTAACCCTTTCCCAAACGACAAAATTTTGGGGTTGTTCAACTTGAAAGCTGCCGCAGATGACAAAACATATGCAGATACAGAGAGAATTTGTATATAAAATAGCACAGAAAATATTGAGGTAAAAGGAGAAACTGCTGGTTATCAGCAGTTTCTTCTTTTGTCTCAATGTTTTCCCAAGCCATTTCTATTAGGGAAGTCAAAACCAGGTCTTGTTTGGGAAAGGGTTAATTATTTGGGAAAAGATTTCAAGAACTCTTCGTTGCAAAGGAAGGAAAATATGGTAAACTTACAACAACTTGACCAATGAAGGAATTCACACCACGATTTTCTGCCACGGTAAAATCGTAACGATTTTGGGTGAAAGTCGGAGTAAACTCGTTCACGTTGACGACGGCAACTCTTATGGGTACAGTGCTTGTAAATGCTGGGTTGGTATCGTCCGACACTAGTAGCTAAAAATAGACAAATTTTCAGTTAACCCATTACCAGATGGCAAAATTTTGGACTTCAAAGATCTTGCAGACGACAATTTCAATTGACTTAAATCTTACATTTTTTTAACTTTCTGTGTAGCAAATATTGTGGGAAATTAAAAACTTGCTTGTCACAAGCAATTATTTCATTTTCCACAATGATTTCCTATGCCATTATCTTGTAGGGAGTCAGAGTCATTGTGTGGTAGTTTAATACTTTTTTGGCAAAGCCAAGATTGAAAATGTAGCTTTCATTGTTCATAAAATGAAATATCAATCGATCTTGCTCGAAAAACAAAATTTTTTTCAAATTTGATAAAATAATTATTCTGTTTCCAAAGTAATTTTTCTGATACCAACAGATTTGCAAATTGACTCAGAGCAGCTCTAGGCTCAGATTGGATATTGTTGTAGTACTGTGAGAACTACAGTCGACACTCGTTATCTCGACATCGGATGAGTTGAATTTCCGCTTAACTCGAAGTGAAAGTCTGGCCCCGTCGTTGAAACAATATAATTTCGAAATAAACAAAGCCATTGAAATTTAGTAGGAAAAGGATAGAAATTGCTCGTATCGAGCAATTTCTTTCCTTTTCCTACTATATTTCAATTTGGAACGCTCTTGATGAACAACAAAAATGGCCAAATGTCATTTAAGTCGAAACTTAATTAAATCAGATTAGACGAACTCCGGGTATGTCGATGTATTTCGGCTGTCCCTCTGACTTCGACACAATGAGTTTTCACTGTATACTAGGAATCAACGATGGAGTTATAGTTTTGTCAAATGTCAGAAAGGATACTGGAGTTTGAACTCGCAATCAGAGCCCAAGTTCTAGAAGTGCCATTTAACCCTCTAGAAAGTTCTAGAACAGTTCTTGAACTTAAATTAACTTTCGCAGCCCTGGTTAGAAATCTATCACTACAGGTGATAAAAATACCCACACACTATGTCTCTTAACCCTTTCCCAAACAAGACCTGGTTTTGACGTCCTTAAGAGATAAGGTTTGAGAAAACATTGAGGCAAAAGAAGAAAGTGCTGATAATCAGCACTTTCTCCTTTTGCCTCAATATTTTCTGTGCCATATTTTACATAAATCCTATCTTTCATAACACCCATTTTGTCATTTGTGGTAGTTTTCGAAGTGGATCACTCTAAAATTTGTCGTTTTGGAAAGGGTTAACCCTTTCCAAAACGACAAATTGTAGGGTGATCCACTTCAAAAACTGCCACAAATGACAAAATGGATGTTACTTAAGATAGGATAAGAGTAAAATATGGCACAGAAAATATAGAGACAAAAGGAGAAACTGCTGGTTAACAGCAGTTTCTTCTTTAGTCTCAATGTTTTCCGAAGCATTTCCTATTAGGTAAGTCAAAACCAGGTCTTGTTTGAGAAAGGGTTAAGACAAGCGATTTTTTGTTGAATCATTGGCCCTAACTATATCAAATATTAATGATGAAATTTTCACAAAAACTGTGTCTTCGAATTTTGCAGCTCCAATAGAGCACTTCTAACTTAACCCATTACCAGAAGACAAAATTTTAGACTGGTCCGAATTAATTCAAAGATAATGCCGATGACAATTTCAGTTGAATTCAATTGGAAACTCTTTAGTCTTTTTAGGTAGAAATCTTTATGGCAAATGAAGATATTGCTTGTCACAAGCAATTTCTTAATTTTCCATGATGTTTTTCGAAGCCTTTATCTTGTGTGGTGTCCAAAGGTGTCACTGTGTGGTAACGGGTTAAAAACATGTTTGATAGCCATTATGAAGTTAAGAAAATATGGAGAGAAATGGAGAAATTGCTGATGATTTTGTTTGTGAAATTGTTAACACTTACTACTGCTCTAAGTATGACGTCATCGACCCCGTACTGCTCGTAATCCAGCGCAGAATTACTGATACTCAGCGTGAAAATCTGCGTGCCTACCCCGATCTGCGGGTCGATCGTAAACAAATCAGAGTTTTGTCCAGGCAGTATTGACATTGTGTAGGAATTGAAAAGATTCTGAAAACAAGATAATATTTATCAAATATGTTAAAAACAAGATGTGTTTGTGAAACATGAATGCCCCCGAAATGGCAATGTTAAGTTTTCATGTTGTTTTCAGATTAAGGGTTGATAAGGGTTAAGAAATGACCTTGAGGAAGGTCATATTGTCTGAAACTGATAGATATCAATGAAAGAAGGTTACATACCAAATTTGAGCTTTGTATGTTGAATACTTTTGGAGAAAATGCCAATGTTAAGTTTTCGGACAGACAGATAGATGGACGGACAGACACAAGTAAAACAAGCAAATTCGTTGAATTGATATCCCCCGCCGAACATATTTTCATTGTCAATAAAGTAGCGCGGAAACCAATATAACTCTGTATGTATATGGCTTCAACAGAACGAATATCACTCTGTATGTATATGGCTTCAACAGAACAAATATCACTCTGTATGTATATGGCTTCAACAGAACGAATATCACTCTGTATGTATATGGCTTCAACAGAACAAATATCACTCTGTATGTATATGGCTTCAACAGAACGAATATCACTCTGTATGTATATGGCTTCCACAGAACGAATATCACTCTGTATGTATATGGCTTAAACAGTCAGGGGCAGTAACTCTAAATTCGACAGTCTTACCGGGTAACCCCGACGATATGTGCATGTCCTATTTGTAGTAAAGCTGTGTGCCAAGTTTCATTAAAATCCGGTCTATAGTTTTCAAGAAATAGCGCGGAAACGAATATCACTCTGTATGTATATGGCTTAAACAGTCAGGGGCAGTGACTCTAAATTCGATGGTTGAACCGGGTAACCCCGACGAAATGCGCATGTCTTCTTTGTAGTGAAACTGTGTGCCAAGTTTCATTGAAATCCGGTCTATAGTTTTCAAGAAATAGCGCGGAAACGAATATCACTCTGTATGTACATGGCTTAAACAGTCAGAGGCAGTAACTCTAAATTTGGCAGTCGAACCGGGTAACCCCGACGATATGCGCATGTCTACTTTGTAGTGAAGCTGTGTGCCAAGTTTCATTGAAATCCGGTCTATAGTTTTCAAGAAATAGCGCGGAAACGAATATCACTCTGTATGTATATGGCTAAAACAGTCAGGGGCAGTAACTCTAAATTCGGCGGTCGAACTGGGTAACCTCGACGATATGCGCATGTCTTTATAGTAGTAAAGCTGTGTGCCAAGTTTCATTAAAATCCGGTCTATAGTTTCCAAGAAATAGCGCGGAAACGAATATCACTCTGTATGTATATTGCTTAAAAAGTCAGGGCACTCTGTATGTATATGGCTTAAACAGTCAGAGGCAGTAACTCTAAATTTGGTGGTCGAACCGGGTAACCCAGACGATATGCGCATGTCTACTTTGTAGTGAAGCTGTGTGCCAAGTTTCATTAAAATCCAGTCTATAGTTTTCAAGAAATAGCGCGGAAACGAATATCACTCTGTATGCATATTGCTTAAAAAGTCAGGGGCAGTAACTCTAAATTCGACGGTCGAACCGGGTAACCCCGACATGTCCTCTTTGTAGTGAGGCTGTGTGCCAAGGTTATATTGAAATCCAGTCTATAGTTTTCAAGAAATAGTGCGGAAAACGAATATCACTGTATGTATATGGCTTAAACAGTCAGGGGCAGTAACTCTAAATTCGACGGTCGAACCGTGTAACCCCAACGATATGCGCATGTCCTCATTGTAGTAAAGCTGTGTGCCAAGTTTCATTGAAATCCAGTCTATAGATTTCAAGAAATAGCGCGGAAACGAATATCACTCTGTATGTATATTGCTTAAAAAGTCTGGGGCAGTAACTCTAAATTCGGCGGTCGAACCGGGTAACCCGACGATATGCACATGTCCTCTTTGTAGTGAAGCTGTGTGCCAAGGTTATATTGAAATCCGGTCTATAGTTTTTAAGAAATAGCGCGGAAATGAATATCACTCTGTATGTATATGGCTTAAACAGTCAGGGGCAGTAACTCTGAATTCAATGGTCAAACCGGGTAACCCCGACGATATGCGCATGTCCTCTTTGTAGTGAAGCTGTGTGCCAAGTTTCATTGAAATCCGGTCTATAGTTTTCAAGAAATAGCGCGGAAACGAATGTCGGACGGACGGACGGAAGGACGGACGGACATGGCAAAAACAATATCCCCCCTGAAAATTTTTTTCAGCGGGGGATAACAATATGCCCCCATCTCTCGATACGGGGGGCATACAAATTCAGCAATTTGCAGGTTTCTGAAAGATGATATCTTTTACATTTGTGACCTGTCAAGCTAAAAGGGACCTTCTGAGCAGTGTGGAAAGTATCAACTCTAGTCAGTCTTCGCAGTACACGCAGACTGTCTAGGATAATACATTTCCACTCTATGGTAGAGTTCTGGATCTAGATTGTTTTTGCTATCTTAACCCTTTTCAAACAACAAAAATATAGGTTGGTCCAATTCAACAGCTGCTGTGGCAGATGACAAAATGGATGTTACAAGATGTAAATTTTGTGAATGATAAAGCACACAAAACATTGAGGCAAAAGGAGAAAATGCTGGTCACCAGCATTTTCTTCTTTTGCCTCAGTGTTTTCCCAAGCCTTTTCTCATGAGGGACTTCAAAACCAGGTCTTGTCTTAGAAAGGGTTGAATTAGACTGATGTTCATTTTCTGAATAAGACATCTAGTTGACGTCTGCTAAGCCTGATCTTTTTCTCAGAATATTCATGTATTGAGAAAAGAGAATGTCTCTTTTAGCATAACGTGTCACATTTGTTTACAAAATTTTCAGAATTCTTTAACCTTTTCCCAAACAAGACCATGTTTTGACGTCCCTAATCAAACAGGCTTGGGAAAACATTGAGACAAAAGAAGAAACTGCTGATAACCAGCAGTTTCTCCTTTTGTCTCAATATTTTCCATGCTATATTGTACACAAATTCTATCTTAAACAAGGTCTATTTGTCCTCTGCAGCAGCTTTTGAAATGGAAATTTTGAAAATTTGGGAAAGGGTTAAAGAATTGGACTTATTGATACCTTTAAAGCATAAAAATCTGCGTGCCCAGGTAGTATCGTTATTGTGTAGAATTTATGATTCATCATTGATTGATATACCGTAATTATTCTAATCAATCTGAAAATCTGCTTTTTATAAGCACAATTTCAGGGAAAAGGGGCGATTCTAATAAACGCACATCTCCTGATTTCGGATTAAAATGATGTAAGTCATAAACAAATATCTCTTCCAAAAGCAATGAAAAAGAGGATGTCTAGCCCTAAATTTGTAGGAATTTCATTGAAAATTCGTAAATTGAAGTCCTTATAACAAAACTTTGCCAAATTCAACTTGCTGAACTTCAAGTCCATGGATTGACACTTGATTCTCAAATTTTGACTAACAAAATTAGAATACCTGTAATAAATGTCTACCCCTACTTTTCTATCGACCATGTTTCTAATAAACACCCACACACTTATTAGAATAATTAAGGTATATATTGATAGGGGTTTAACCCTTTCCCAAACGGCAAAATTTTAGCATGGTCAAATTAAAAAACTGCCACAAATTACAAAATAGAGGGTATTAAAGATAGAATTTATGTAAAATATGGCATAGAAAATATTGAGACAAAAGGAGAAACTGCTGTTCATCAGCAGTTTCTTCTTTTGTCTCAATGTTTTCCCAAGCCTTTTCTACTAGGGACGTCAAAACCAGGTCTTGTTTGGGAAAGGGTTAAAGACACTGTCAACTGCTACGGTCACATTGCAATAGCTGGAGCACTTAACCCTTTCCCAAACAAGACCTGGTTTTGACATCCCTAATACAAAAGGCTTGGGAAAACATTGAAACAAAAGAAGAAACTGCTGACAACCAGCAGTTTCTGCTTTTGTCTCAATATTTTCTTGGCCATATTTTACACAAATTCTATCTTTAATAGCATCCATTTTGTCTTTTGTGACATTTTTTAAAGTGGATCACCCTAAAATTTTGTCATTTGGGAAAGGGTTAAACATTGATTTTTGACAATTCTCATGCCAGTACTTCCTACAACAGATTTTGGATAAACAAGATAATGGGAAAGGGCAAATATCTGTAATAACGTACCCCATCGTTATCACGAACAGTGATCGGCCCCTGCTGCGGGATCAATACAGTCGTTCCTGCTGTGACGTTCCCTTCCAGTTCGTTTATCGCGAAACTGTAGCTGCCAAAACTGAATGTGGGCGTGTTATCATTCACGTCGCCAATCGTCACGGTGATATTGGCCGTCTTATTTTGTGGGTTTCTCTCAGGCGGGGCAATCTCATACGCCTGAATAAGATGTGATTAATTGGATTAACTCATAATCATGCGTTGACGCTTTTTGAGGCCTGTTAATAACAAATTCTACTACGAAAAACCTTGTGGAAAAATGAAGAAATTGCTTGTAACAGTCAATTTCTTCATTATCCACAATACTTTTTGTTTTGTTTTCTAAACTAACCTAAGATTTTGAAAATTTTATCAACTTGAAATGGTTGACTGCAGAGCTTTCCAAATTGGATCAGTCCAAATTTTTTCCATCTGAGCGGCGTTCTTTAGAGCGAGATTTCTTGAGATATCTTGAGATTTCTTAAGATGTTTTGGGATAAAGCGCTCTTTTGAGCAAGATTTGTAAGATGTTCAATGGGAGGCGCCATTACCCTGTACTTTGTGCGGAACCCTTCGGTCAACTCTGTACAAACAATATAAAAGATATTTGACCGAGTTGTTCCGAACACGCCATAATTCATAAACCGCAGTGTTCCGAATGCTCCATACTTTATACAAATGACGTCATGATGACGTCATTTGTATAAATATGGAGCATTGGGAACAGCTTGGTCAATGTCTCGGTCTTAAAATGCTTTATCCAAAACATCCTAAGAAATCTTAAAAAAATCTCGCTCTAAAGAACGCGCCTCTGGTTATGGGTCCCAAATTCCAATTTCAAATAGCAAGTTTCTTCTGGTCCACATCAAAAAGTGTTGCAGATAACAATTTCAGATTTATGAAATTCTAATTCGAAAAATTTTGATGTCGGAAACAGGTTTTGAATTGATTTTTTGTTTTGGAAATGGTTAAAACTTACAAGAATATCCACATAGACATTTTTCCCGGGTGTGTCAATATCTTGTTCACGATCGATCGTCTGATCCATGATCAGCTGCACACGATAGTCTCCAAACGGGGCATTGTCGGGAGGAATCACATTTCCAAGACGGAAAAAGTTTATTCCCTGAGGATCTGAAAGAAACAAGAATTTGATGTATTAGTGCAAAACTAGAACTGTCGCAAAGTGGACAAATACCCCTATTAGCACTGTCACTGCAAAAGTGCTATAGGTCAAACGGTTCTTTAGTTGGACACAGAAACAGATTTTAACCCTTTCCCAAACGGCAAAATTCTAGGGTGACCCACTTCAAAAACTGACACAAATGACAAAATGGAAGGTATTTGGTATAGATTTTGTGTAAAATATGACAAAGAAAATATTGACACAAAAGGAGAAACTGCTGGTTATCAGCAGTTTCTTCTTTTGTTTCAATGTTTTCCCAAGCCTTTTCTAATAGGGGCGTCAAAACCAGGTCTTGTTTGGGAAAGGGTTAAACAATGTCTCATTGTGACCTTGACCTTTGACCTACATGACCCAAATCAACAGGGCACTACCTTGGTAAATGGCTACAACTGTGCAAAGTTTTATAATCCTAGGCAAAACGGCTCTTGGGTTAGAGTGCGGAATCAGATTTTAAACAAAGTCCAATTGTTATCTTGACCTTTGACCTTCATGACCAAACAAGAGTGCCTGAAAGGCACTGATATCGCTCACCTGAGTTCTTCCTGTATTTGATTGTGTACAATATAAATTTTGTTGTAAACAAATATGTATGTCGTATCAAATTATTGTAAATTAATTTTCATAATTTCCAATGAATACAATGAAGTCACATTAGTATTCAATTATATTGCATGTAGTAGCATTTGCATACATCTTTAAAATTGAATATCATGTGCTGTTCCAGTTTGATTTTTATAATCAAGATTAAACTTTAATAATTAACAATTTACAATTTTGAAACATCAGACTGATACATTACAAACATTAATACGCTTAAAACCTGTTCCCAAACAACAAAATTTTAAGGTAGTCCAAATTCAAAGCTGCTGCAGACGACAACAACATTAAAGTAACTAAAATGGAATATTCTGTACAATATAGCACAGAAAAATATTGAGGCAAAAGGAAAAAGTGCTGATTATCAGCACTTTCTTCTTTTGCGTCAATGTTTGCCCAAGCCTTTTCTCTTAGGGACATCAAAACCCCGTCTTGTTTGGGAAAGGGTTAATATGATAAGCCCCTCCTTGCCTCATCAACATTTATTATCCTATCAAAAATTTATAACCAAGTGTTTGAAAAGAGTAACTCAATAAGCATTTTGTTCTCTTGGTTTAAATTGGCCCCATGGTTGATTTTTGAAGAATTTCTTTATATTTTTTTTTTATTTTTGAAGTCTGATAAGCCCTACCCTGCCACACTCAAATTTTTTAACAAATCAAGAATTCACAAACAATATTATTGTTCAAAAGAGTCACTGAAGCAACATCCCTGGTTCAAATTGGCCCAACAGTTGATTTTTAAAGAATTTTCTTGTCATTTCTCCTAGTCGAATAAACATCCTGCCATGCCCACATTTTCAACGAATCACAAATTTGTAAAAAAAAATAAAATAAAAAGGGTTACCCAAGGAATATTCCTGGATAATTTGATATAATTTGTCCAACAGTTAAGAAGAAAATTCTCAAGGATTTGTTTAATAACTTCTCCAAGTCTGATAAGCCCTGCCCTGCCACGGCTACATTTTTTGACAAATCAAAAAATTCATGAACACACATGGAAAACAGTCACTCAAGAAACAGATCTGCCAGGTTTGGTTTAAATTTGACCAATGGTTGATTTTTAAAGAATTTTTTTCATGATTTTTTTTAAGTCTGAGAAACCCCGCCCTGCCACGCCCACATTTTTTGACGAATCAAAAATTTGAAAAAAATTTTGAAAAGGGTCATCCAAGTAACATTTCTGCCAAGTTTGGTACAAATTGGATAAATATTTGATTTTCAAAGAATTATTTAACAATTTCTTTAAGTCTGATAAGCCCCGCCGTGCCACGCCCACATTTTTTGACAAATCAAAAATTTGAAAACAAATTTTGAAAAGGGTCATCCAAGTAACATTTCTGCCAGGTTTGGTACAAATTGGATCAATATTTGATTTTCAAAGAATTATTTAACAATTTCTCTAAGTCTGATAAGCCCTGCCCTGCCACACCCACATTTTTTGACGAATCAAAAATTTGAAAACAAATTTTGAAAAGGGTCATCCAAGTAACATTTCTGCCAAGTTTGGTAAAAATTTATCCATTGGTTAAGGAAAAGAAGATTTTTTAAGAATTGCTTAACAATTTCTCTAAGTCTGATAAGCCTCACCCTGCCACGCCCTCATTTTTTGACGAATTAAAAATTCATCAGCAGACAGTAAAGACAGTCACTTAAGGAACATTCCAGCCAAGATTGGTACAAATTGGATCAATATTTGATTTTTAAAGAATTATTTAACAATTTCTCTAAGTCTGATAAGCCCCCCCCCCCTGCCACGCCCTCATTTTTTGACGAATCAAAAATTTGAAAACAAGTTTGGTAAAGGGTTATCCAAGGAACATTTCTGCCAATTTTGGTAAAAATTGACACAATGGTTAAGGAGAAGAAGATTTTTGAAGAATTATTTAACAATTTCTCTAAGTCTGATAAGCCCCGCCCTGCCACGCCCACATTTTTTGACGAATCAAAAATTTGAAAACAAGTTTTGAAAAGGGTCACCCAAGGAACATTTCTGCCAACTTTGGTAAAAATTAACTCAATGGTTAGGGAGAAGAAGATTTTTGAAGAGTCATTTATCAATTTCTCTAAGTCTGATAAGCCCCGCCCTGCCACGCCCATATTTTTTGACGAATCAAAAATTTGAAAACAAGTTTTGAAAAGGGTCATCCAAGAAACATTTCTGCCAACTTTGGTAAAAATTGACACAATGGTTAGGGAGAAGAAGATTTTTGAAGAATTATTTAACAATTTCTCTAAGTCTGATAAGCCCCGCCCTGCCACGCCCACATTTTTTGACGAATCAAAAATTTGAAGACAAGTTTGGAAAAGGGTCACCCAGGGAACATGCCTGCCAAGTTTGGTAAGAATTGGCCCAGTGGTTAAGGAGGAGAAGATGTTTAAAGAAATTGTTGATGACTTCCGACGCACAACGCACGACGCACGCCGGACACAGGGTGATCACAAAAGCTCACCTTGAGCATGTTGCTCAGGTGAGCTAAAAAACACTAGGGCAGATCCTTGGGTCAAAGTCAACAACAGTGTAGTTTCATAACCCTAGGTCAACCTTTTTTGAGTTAGTGCATCGAAACGAAAGTCTATATACAGATGGATAGACAAACACTGTGAGTAAGACAGACAGACAGACAGAAATGGTGAGTGAGACACAAACAGACAGACAGACAGACCAACATATTCCCTCTACTAACCCTTTCCCAAACGGCAATATTTTAGGGTGATCCACATCAAAAACTGCCACAAATGACAAAATGGATGTTATTAAAGATAGGATTTGTGTAAAATATGGTATAGAAAATATTGAGACAAAAGGAGAAACTGCTGGTTATCAGCAGTTTCTTCTTTTGTTTCAATGTTTTTCCTAAGCCTTTTCTATAATAAGGGACGTCAAAGCCAGGTCTTGTTTGGGAAAGGGTTATATAACCTCATCACACTAAATGGGATAATCAAATGTCAGAATGGTTGCTAGCTGAGTCAGGATTAGAACAAGCATGTTCTTTAGATCGAGCTTTTTAAGATATCTAGAGATTTCTTAAGACAGTATTTCTAAACCCATTACCAAACATTGACACCTTTAGACGCCCCTAAGAACAAGAGGCCCAGGAGGGCCTGAATCGCTCCACTGGTTAAAGTGGAAGAATTATCCCACGATTTCTTGTAAGCCTTACACAGGGGCAGCCAAATCTTGATATTTGTGAATAAATTTTGAAAAGAGACTCAAAGAACATTCTTGCAAAGTCTGGTTACAATTGGCCTTATGGTTGATTTTTAAAGAATTTTCTTATGATTTCTGTAAGTCTGATAAGCCCCTTTCTCCCTGCCACAGCCACATTTTTTTGACAAATATAAAAATTTGTGAACAAATTTTAAAAAGAACGACTAAAGGCTCATTCCTGCAAAGTTTGGTTCAATTGGGCACACTGGTTGATTTTTTAAGAATTTTCTTATGATTTCTTTAAGTCTGATAAGCCCCTTCCTCCCTGCCATGGCCACATTTTTTGACAAATGTAAACAAGCTGAAAATTACACCAAGGCAAGATCTTATAGTCACCAACATTTTGTGAAAGTTTTGTTTAGATTTGTCAATATTTGTAGTTGCTAGAGTGAAATCAAAGTCAAAATAGAGTTGAAAATGGCAATTTTGTCAAATTCAAGGGCACATAACTCATGATATATAATTCCGATCAAGCTAAAAATTATACCCAGGCAGGATATTATGCTTATATATATTCTGTCCAAGTTTTGTCTTGATTAGTTGATATTTGTAGATTTTAGAGTAAAAATAAAGTCAAAACCAGCTATTTTTGACATTCAAGGGCAGATAACTCAGGTTATTCTGGTTCGATCAAAATTCTTTGAAGGAATCTGAGAAAGGGTCACCCAAGGATCATTCCTGTGAAGTTTGGTTGAAATACATCCAGTAGTTTCTGAGGAGAAGATTTTTAAAGAAAAAGTTAACGGACGGACGGACGGACGCACGGACGGACGGACGCACGCACGCACGACGGACACAACGCCATGACAATAGCTCGCTGGCCTTCGGCCAGTGGAGCTAAAAATGCTTTGGAAAACATTGTGGAAAATGAAGGAATTGCTTGTGACAAGCAATTTCTTCATTTCCCACAATGTTTTCCATCCAAAAAGACCTAAAATTAGAAATTCCTTTCACTTGAAATTGTCTTCTGAAAGATCTTTCAACTTTTACCGCCCTAAAATTTTGTCCTTTGGGAATGGGTTAAAGCTAGATTTTGAGGCCGCTCCTTGAGATGCACCGTTACCCTATAATTCTTGGGGAACCCCTCTCAGTCAACTTACTCTGTCGAAACAATATACAAAAGTAGCTATTTTTTACTTCAAGGGCACATAACTCCCAACTTCCTTGTCAGATCTGACCCAAAATTGAACTCATCCAAGAACTTATGGTCATACATATTTTGACCAAGTTTGGTTAAGATTGGTCAATATTGGTAGATGCTAGAGTGTTAACAACAAATTGTGGACGGACAGACGGACGGACAGACAGTACAACGTACAAAAGCGACCACAATAGCTCACCTTGAATAAACCAAGTTGTTCGGATTCTTCCATAATTCATAAATCGTGGTGTTCTGAATGTAACATAGTTTTTACAGCATGACAACATTTGTATAAAATATGGAGTATTTGGAACACCTTGTCAAAATCTTAGTCTTCGTTTAACCCTTTACCGATAAGCAAAATTTCAGACTGTTCCAAATTCAAAGAAACAGACGACAATTTCAAGTTTGTGAAATTTAAAAAATTGTTGCATTTTGGATTAAAAAATATTGTGAGAAATGAAGAAATTGCTTGTCACAAGCAATTTCTTCAATTTCCACAATGTTTTCCAAAGCCTTTATCTTGAAGAGCGTCAAAAAGCATCAATGTTTGTGAATGGGTTAAAAGATCTTGTTCTTAAAAAATCTTGCTCTAAAGAATGCACCTCTTGTTTGGGAATGGGTTAACTTACATCGACTGCTAGATAAAAGCTGGAAACCGAGGGGATTTGGATCCCGATCATCGCCGTCCGCAGCTGCGATAAATCTCAAATCTCCTCCAACAATTGTACCCTAAAATTGACAAAATTTAAAAACAGTCATATAGATCTAATAACAAAATTAATGAAATTTATTGAAAACGAAATATTTAAATTTTTTTATAGAAAACATAAATGCTGTGGGAAATGAAGAAATCTCTGTCATATAACCCGATGGATAATCACATGACTCAGAACATCATAAAATCATCAAATTTTTTTTGTTAACACTTGAGTTTCAGTTTATTGGGGTTTTACATTGTTTTCAACTACCAGAGTCATATCTCAGCGGCTGGAGCACCTAACCATGGATTCCTATTGTTTTTCAAACCAGTACTACCAAAACACTTTACCGAGCCTCCAGCTGCTCGCCCACTTAGGTTAATGATTTCAAACCCATTGGTGGGAGACAGTTTTGTCAGAAAGGGTATTTGCCGCGGCCGGGTATCGAACCCCGGACCTCTCCAATGAGAGGCAGATGTGCAACAAACTGCGTTAAGGCCGAGGCCGTTGTTAACACTTGACCAAACAACAAATTTGGGGCATGCCTAATATAACAAGAGCTGTCACTGTAAGATGACAATGCCCCCGACACCGCTTTGATTTTTTAATTATGGCCAATCTATGTTCAAGGTCAAGGTCATCCAGGGGTCAAGGTCACCAAAGTATGTGCCTACAGAAAGGTAATGTACCAAGGAATGTTGTGGTAAAGTATGAAGCGAATATGTTAAGTAATAAGGAAGTTATGGCCAATGTTAAAGTTTTTGGACGGAATGACGGACGGACAGACGGACGGACGGACGGACGGACGGACAAGTCAAATTTATGATGCCTCCCTATCGGGGGCATAAAAATGGTGCAGACAACAATTTAAAGTTGAAATTGACAATCCTTTAGTCTGTTTTGGTAGAAAACATTTTGGGAAATGAAGAAATTGCTTGTCACAAGCAATTTCTTCATTTTCCACAAAGTTTTCCAAAGGCTTTATCTTTTGAGGAGTCAAAAAGAGTCAATATGTGGTAATGGATTAATACTTGACCAATTTGAATTACATTTGAAGCAGAGATGATGGGAAAATGTCAGAAATAAGCTGGACATTGTGGATTTTTAATAAGAAACATCCAATAATTTTTTTATTTGAAGATTAATCTAAACTTATGTTTGAGAACATCATGAAATTGACATTCTGAGTGGAATGGCAATGTTTTATGAGTGAATGAATGGAATGGAATGAGCGTTTACAATGATTTTGTGGAATGTTTTGGGCTTTTTGAATGATTTTGTGCATCTAAAAAATCGATAACACGCCCACAATAATCTTTCAACCAGTCAAATGTGATCTTAAAATAGTAACAGCCCAATATCGGAAATTTACCAATATTATAGGTATGAAGGTTTATCCATAATACGCCCACGATAATATTTCAACCAATGAAATGCTCTCTTTTTATAACAACCAAGTAAACCAGTGAACACTTTGAACGTTTATTGAGCTTTTTAAATCTTTTAATAGTGTTTTGAATGTTTTTGTGATCGGAATGAATGAACACTTGAGCGGAATGATTTTGACCGGAATGGAATGGAATTAATGTCAATTTCATGATGTTCTCAACTGAATATCAACAAAAATATTGATGATTTTCTGAAACTGTTGTATCATGTGATTATCAACCTTGGTATTCAGGCTTCGCAGTGAACTTTAAAGCCCTCCCCAAACATTTTGTATGTTTGCAAAAAAAAAGCTATTTTTTCAACCCTGTCCCAAACGACAAAGTTTAAGGGTGATCCACTTCAAAAACTGCCACAAACGACAAAATGGATGTTATAAAAGATAGGATCTGTGTATAACATGGCACAGAAAATATTGAGACAAAAGGAGAAACTGCTTGTTATCAGCAGTTTCTTCTTTTGTCTCAATATTTTCCCAAGCCTTTCCTATTAGAGACATCAAAACCAGGTCTTGTTTGGGAAAGTGTTAAGATACTTAGGCAAATACCACAGATTCATCTAGAGATTATCAATATGAAAATGCCAATTTTCAACACAAGGACACAACTAAAGCATCTCTTACAACCCGTCGTGCGTCTTTTTAAATCATACGTTGTAAAACTCTGCAAAATCGCACGATTCATAAAGACGCACGAAGGGTTGTAAGAGTGCCTCAAAATATTGTCCGGTCAATTCTTTGCTGCGTGCAGTCTGCGTCGTGGTTGCGTCCACCAAAATCGCTCATTGCAAGTGAGTGCATCGCACGAATAAATGTACGTTTTAGCTGCAGACCGCACACAGGAGCATGTACGACTGGTTGTAAGAGAGGCATAAGTCAAAAATCTATGAATGTGATGTGCACATATTTGGTATTTTTATACCAAGTCTACCTGTTGATTTTTAATGTTATCTATTTTAACCCATTACCACACACTGACGCCTTTTGGCGCCTTCCATGATAAAGGCTTTTGAAAACATCATGGGAAATGAAAAAATTGCTTGTGACAAGTAATTTTTTTCATTTCCCACAATGTTTTCTATACAGAAAGACCAAAAAATGTATAATTTCTGTCACATGAAAATGTCATCTGCAACATCTTTGAATTTAGATCAGTCTAAAATCTTGCCATCTGGTAATGGGTTAACCCTTTACCAGATGGTATAGTTTTAGACTTGTCCAAATTCAAAGGTGTTGCAGACGACAATTTCTAGTGAATTGATATCTACACTTTTTGGTCTTTCTGGGTCAAAAAAAAAAATTGTGGGAAATGAAGAAATTGTTTGTCATAAGCAATTTCTTCATTTTCCACTTTGTTTTACCAAGCCTTATCTTGTGAGGGAGTTGAGAGGCGGAGATGGGTTACGAGTTAATGCTGAAATTGAGCATAAATAGTTGGAATGCACATCTCCACTTGGTAATGAGTTCGCATGTGAAGTTTAAATAAATTTGGATCAATAGTTTATGAACAAAAGCTTCGCAAAGCGGAACGTGAGACATCCTACAGGGAGTTGTCAGTAAATTTGGCCATTTTCTTCAATTCAAGGACAGACAATTCAAATATAATAAGAGTTGTCCACGAACAATGAAGCTTGCCTATACGGGAGCTTGTAACGAAAACATCTAAACTCCAAGAGGTCAAGAGGTAAAAGGTCATGGTCTGAAATGAAAGGTCTTGACAAAAGGCATTCATTTGTAAAATATCAATGCTCTATCTCTAATAGTGCCTAAGATATAGGCTAGGGTAAAGTTTTTTAAAAGTAGGTCAAACTCCAAGGTCAAGGTCACAAGGTCCAGAGTCATAGTCCCAAATGAAAGGTCGTGGCAGAAACTATGGATACATGTGTGAAATAGTCAAGGCTGTATCTCTAATGTTGCCAGAGATATAGACCCCAGGTGCGTTCTTTAGAGTGAGATTTTTCAAGATTTCTTTAGATGTTTTTGATACAGCGTTTATAAGACCGAGATTATAAGCGAGGTGTTCCGAATGTTCCATACTTCATACAAATGACGTCATCATGCTGTCATTTGTACGAAGTATGGAGCATTCGGAACTCTACAGTTTATGAATCATTGAGCATTCGGAACAACTCGGTCAATTCTCTCCCATATAGATTCTACAGAATCTCGCTCTAAAGAACGCACCTCTGGTTAAAGTTTTTTCAATGAAGACTGGACTGGATGCAGACACTAGCGCTGTGACATTAGCTCTCCATAATACATAAATTCCCAGCTTGCTAAAAAGAGTTGTCTAAAGTTTGTAAGCGGTTTGCACAGCTTAAGTCACCATAGAGATTCATTGTGGCAAAGTTTGGTTAAATTCTGGTTGCGT
The DNA here is from genome assembly GCA_963680895.1 of Fragum sueziense. Taxonomy (NCBI): domain Eukaryota; kingdom Metazoa; phylum Mollusca; class Bivalvia; order Cardiida; family Cardiidae; genus Fragum; species Fragum sueziense. Next base: position 2,320,782 of record OY804592.1, read on the forward strand.
ACACGAGAAAATGGGCATTCTTTTAAATTCAAGGGCAGATAAATCAAGAACGAAAAGAGTTATCTGAATTTCCATAAGCAGTGTGCACAACTAGACACCATTAGAGGCAAGTTTGACTTTATTCCAATCAAAACTTTTTAGGAGGAGTTGCGCACACAAGATATTGCAATGAGTATAGCGGACCCGAGATATTCTGATTCCCGCTTAACAATTTAAAAAAACATATTCATTTTATTATTTACTAATAATAAGTTATACAGGTCAAAACGAATTGTATCGATGATAATTAGTATTTTTATGTAACATCAACAAGCAGATTTGCATGTGCGTCTCTATAATAACATATTTTTATAGGTTAAGGGTTTGTTTATAAACATCAGATTACATTGGGACCACTATACCCCCAACATAGTTTGATGAACAATATTGGAAAACATTGTCGAAAATGAAGAAATTGCTTGTCACAAGTAATTTCTTCATTTCCTACAAAGTTTTCTACCATAACAATACTTACGCGGGGTTCATTTTCAAAAATGGTTAACCCTATCGGGTCTTCAACGAACACTGGTGCCTCGTTTTGAACCTCTTGTAGAAAAATCTGCATATTTACTGGGTTAGATTTCAGCGTTGGCTCAGTAGTAGTATCTGTGGGAACATTCTACAAAAAAAAAAGAGTCAGATTCATTTTTACTTGCAACCAAATTTAGCAAAAATTGAGCATTGATAATATAAGGCCAATTCACTTTTTTAGGTCGTTGATATTCCTAGAGGCCCAAGAAATATGTTAAACACACAAGGGTATTAACCCATTACCACACAGTGACTCTTTTTGACTCCCTATAAGAAATTGACTTTTGAAAACATTGTGGAAAATGAAGAAATTGCTTGTGACAAGAATTTCTTCATTTCCCACAATGTTTTCTACCCTTAAAGACCAACAAATTTTAAATTTTATGCACTTGGAATCGTTGTCTGCAACATCTTTGAATAGCCTTTTACCAAGATCTAAAGTGATTTCCCTTGATAGTTATCTGCCTTGTAATTTTGGATTGTTCCGCTTCCGGTTGGGGCTACAGATAAGAGAGGTAAAGGCAGTTCAAAATGCAAAATATCTTAAATTTTTCATCAAACCATGTGCTGTGGGTATTCAATGAATCATCCAGTCAAAACGATTCAAATTAAAGCCTTAAGGTTTGTTGAAGATTTGAAATATTTGTTTTAGAAGAGTTTACCCCTCTTATCTGTTGCCGTGTACGGTTGTTATATATCCAGTACCGTCCATTAACATTAACCCTTTCCCAAGCAAAACCTGTTTTTTTACTTCCCCATTAGGAATATGTTAGGAAAAAATGAGAGAAAGGGGCAAATTGCTGATAATTAGCGATTTTCCCATTTCCTTTAATATCCAGTTTACTATGATTTATGCATATTTTGCCTTTGGTATAAAATATACTGAGAGGCAACAGAAAGTATACACTTTTTGATTTTCGATATCTCTCTTAATTTCCATCATATCGACTCAAAATTTTGCACTATTTATTCCTACTCATAGACCAATAATGCAGTCATGTTAAATTTTACCTGAAGTTGCTTGACTACCTGCACTCTTGCTACATGCCGATCTTGCAAATTTCGCACGTGCGACTTAGTGGAGCATCAAATATTGCTGTTAATCCTTATTGGAATTCTTTATCAATTATCACAACAAATCACAACGTTAAGTTTCCTCTAACATCATAACATAATTCTCGGTGGCTGGTAGAAAACGATCAACATACCCATTTTTGCCATTAAGACCCTTTTTTCTATGACACAGCGTAATACGAAATAAACGTGACATAATATACACTTATTCATGTAGCATAGGAACATTCTGTGAAAATTTTATCAAAATTCGTCTATAGTTTTAGAACGAGTAATGTCAGATAACTTGTTTGCATCAAGCCCCCTTTTGCCATGACGCATCATAATATGGAAAGCACTAACAATATACGCATGGTTCTAAGTAACTAGGCTCTTTCTGCGAACAGTTTATCCAAATCCGTTCATAAATGTAGGGTTTGTGTCAACGTGGATTATTGTGTTAATTCATTTCTTAAATCCCCTTTTTCGATGCCGCTGTATGATAGGAAAAAACAGTCGCAACGGAAGGAAGGACAGATAGACAGGTAGGCGAAGAAGTGTACATAAAACAAACGACCTTAATCAGTGGCGTTTAGGAATCATAATAATCTCTACATCGTTTTCTTAGAATACGTGGGTGTATACTTATTTTTGCCTCTCAGTATATTTTGTAACATGCAAGCAGCAACAGCTTCACAATAAGAACAGTTAAATTAAAATGATGGAACTTGGGAAAGGGTTAAACTTCCAACAGACTTTTTGTTTGTCACTTGTCATACATATTGCAATTTCACTTTTAAGCAAATGTGTTTATTTAGTTGTATAACTACGTAATGCGGGATGAAAGTTGGAATGTTGTCATGTCTATTTATCAGGTCGTTCTTGTAGATCTTTTGTCTATTGACTTAGTGTGATAAACAGTAACTTGTAATCTCGTGCTGGATAATTAAAGGAATTTGATAAGGATGATATGCACATACACATACACATACACATGTCAATCTCCTTTTGTCGATAACAATTAATTCTTAATCCCTTTCCAAGCAATAAAATTTAAGTATGTTATACTAGAAGGTCACTTACTATGACAACGGAGTTGCTGAGATCTAAAAGCATATTCAGAGAAAACTATTATAGGCTATACCTCATTTTACTTTAGTTTTCATATTTGCAATGTCTTACGATACCCATTAAACTCGAAGTGAGGAAGTCTGATTGAAAATTATGAAACAATTATATTAAATTGTTAATTCGTTTCTAACAAGGACACGCGGCATAACATTATCTACAAGACAAATTTGTGATGCATAGCATCAAAGTAGCCGACAATATTTGGTTAGCATCAATTAAAAGTGTATCTGCGTGTCAACATGGTGATATGAGCAATAAAATATTCACTAATTGCCAATATGATATTGGAAAAGAATGAACGTTGTGATCATACATGGATACTGATAAGCTCCTACAAATGTATAGTCTGATCAAGATACATGCTTCACTTGCAGCTTCTTCCCATTTGTAGTCAGTTAAAGAGCAATATAGATCAAGACCTTACTGCAATAAGCTGCTATACAGACTGATCTGGACACATTTTGGGTATTATTTCATATTTGGTAAATTTCTCCTGATCCGGGTTTTAACACATGAACCTTAATACCAATTTATCACAAGCCGAACATTGGCCACCCATGAAAACATGTGGATGTGCGCACTGCCCCTATTCTGAAACTCAACGCGAGCAAAGTAGTCCAATGTTTCGCCAAGAGGTTTGGAATCTGAGAGAATAACATTTTTCATCAAAGATCGAAATCTCCTCTAAAAATGTGTAGCAGTAAGAACTGGGTCATTTCGCATTGACCTAAAAATGTTTTTCCGAAAGCATCATCAAAGGTCAAACCTTCCAAAGTCATGCCTAATTCTGGCCAATGCAAGTCATCAGCTGATAAAGTAAAAAACAGAGTAGGAGGACTTAAACACCGAAACATGGACAGTAAGTCATACAACATATTTTTGAAATATGCAACAGTCCCTTTAATTTTTTTCATAAACATTATATGAATTCTCAAGAAGTTCTGGATTCTCATTTAAATTCCTTAAATTCCAAAGAGAAACTGGTTGAGAACAGTTATTGTGTGAATGAGTTATTTTCATACGAATATTAATGGCTGACTTTAAGCAGGATAAATCATATGCAACAGCTGTTTGTAAAAGATATGTGATATTTTTCGAAATCTTGAGTCATAAGTACAGTCTTGTCCTGAAGTACATATTAGGATTTAATTTTAGAGGCCTTTCAGGATTAACCTTAAAACCATTACGTCCTAAAGGGAAAAGCCAAGGAAAAGTCATTTCCTCACCGCTGCATGTTTCAAAAACATTTATAGTAGAATTGGTATTGGGGGTAATATTGATATGTTGATTACTTAATACATCATTCAGGCCACAGTTTCTAGATGGATTCACAGGCACCATAACACATTCTTCTATTTCGTGATTCAAAATATCCTGTTCATTGTGTAGATTTGAACATGTATTACTGTTGTCATCTAAATTTAGGCTTACATTGCAATACAGAGGATTGTTTTCTAATAGCCATTGCAAAGCACGTTTAAGTTTAAACACTGAAACTGTATGACTATATTTACAGCTTAAGGGTTCAATGCTGTGTTTTCAAATGCAACTGTTATATGCGAAACATCATCATTGAAGGGTAATTTATGAATAATATCTCTAGTTTGTGCAGGCAAATTTAAAATCAAGCCCTTTTCAGCATATTGGCCACCGGGCAACAGTATTACTGACATAAAAACTGTCATAATAACTTAAACAGTGTAAAAATTGCTTTTAAAAGCCCATGCCCCCTAAACAGTATAAGCGTTCCTGACCGCGTTTTAAAGCGCACTTGCAAACGAATGGGTTAAAACTACTAAGGAAAATATTGAGTCAAGAAAAAGTGCTGATAATCGTCATTTTCTCTGTTTGTCACAATAATTTGAATGCTACATTTTACACAAATTCTATGTTTTAGGTCCACTTCTAAGGAAAATATTGAGACAATAAAAAGTACTGATAATCATTTTCTCTGGTCGCAGTCTCAATAATTTGAATACTACATATTACACAAATTCTATCTTTTAGATCCACTACTGAGGAAAATATTGAGACAAGAAAAAATGCTGATAATCATCATTTTCTCTATTTGTCTCAATAATTTGAATGCTACATTTTACACAAATTCTATCTTTTAGATAAACTGATAAACCTGTAGCAGCTTTCAATTTAAGCCACCCTAAAATTTTGGGAAAGGGTTAGACAACAACTTACGATATACCTCTTGTCATGTGACCATGCTACATCACGTGACTATCACTACTGACCACTATGCTGATGAAGACTGTGTGATAATTTAACTTACGATAGCTTCTATCTCCAGCTTGTACCAAATTGCTTCTGTATATGAACTCCGGACTGCCGTCAGGTCTACCAGGGCGACTTTGTCTGTAGCGTTAAACTTGAAGGATTCAACACTGAAATAATCTGCACATCTCTGTGAAAACAAGATGAAGGTCAGCATTAACCCTTTCCCAAACGACAAAATTTTAGGGTGATCCACTTCAAAAACTGCCACAAATGACATAATGGATGTTATTAAAGATAGGATTTGTGTAAAATATGGCACAGAAAATATTGAGACAAAAGGAGAAACTGCTGGTTATCAGCAGTTTCTTCTTTTGTCTCGATGTTTTCCCAAGCCTTTCCTATTAGGGACGTCAAAACCAGGTCTTGTTTGGGAAAGGGTTAACACGGATTAACACGGATAATCACCTGATACAACAATTTCTGAAAATCTTCAATAACTTTGTTAATATGAGACCGATTCGAATGCGGTTTTGAGCAGAGAATGCGTACAGACATCATGCATAAGATGGGCGTAGTGGATTTTTTAACCCCTTGGCTGCCCCGTGACGACATGAGCCGTCATGCGAAAATATTGCTATACTGCCCCGTGACGGCCTGGGCCGTTATGAGGGGAGAACGATGCAAAAAATGTAATTTCCAAAATGAATATAAATATATTCACTAAATAGCATTTTCAATTATCTTTCAGAAAATATAAGGTTTTATATAGTTTTGTTGAATAGCTTTTTAACTATATGTTGATTTCTTACACTACCGTCAATTTCTTGGAAAAAAGCTTGGCAAATGGGAACCAATTTTCCAATATTTGTCTGGCAGCGAAGGGGTTAATAATCAGCTGATAAAAAAGTTATTGAATATCAACCACGTCAAGCTGATTCCTGGCATTTTTCATCCTTCTCTGCTTCAAACCAAATTCAAATTTGTCAAGTATTATTGTATTAACAAAATTATTGAAAATTAAACACTGTTTTCAATTACTATGGTCATATCGCGGCGTTTGGAACATCTAACCGTGGATTCCTGTCATTTCTCTCACCAATACCAGTACAATATCTAAACCTCCAGCTGCTCTCTCATATAGATGGTTCAGACCCATTGGTGAGAGACAAATGAATTTTGTCAAATGACAAAATGGATACGGACATATCTGACTGAGCATCGGGGCTCGACATGGTCAGTGTTACACCGGGTCACATACAGTATGACACTCTTTCATTAAACCCCTAAAGATAAGGCCTGCGGAAAACATTGTGACAAGAACTGTAGCTGAGTGGATTAATATTCCCCACTAACATTGATCACAAATTCAAAGTCAGTCCCTTCAAAAAAAGTTCAAGAACGCATTTAAGTTCAACTAGAATATCACTTAAAGTGATCATACCCCCCAAAAGCGCTGTGTTTGTGCATATATTGAGATGTACATTTCCTATGAACTGTGAAATGATCACGTGAGAAAAAGGGCAATCAGACTGACCAACACATGGTAATGTTGCAAACATTGCTTATTTTCAACAAAGGACCATAATTCAGTCAAAAATCAACAAGAAAATTCACTCAAGGGCAATATCTCCATTAAAAATCAATGAACCATAACCAAAATAAAATATGCATATCTACACTTGGTAATGACTTCACATGTGAAGTTTGAATAAAATTGGTGCAGTAGTTTATGAGAAATAGAGTGGACAAAAAGTTGACAAAACGATCAACACATGTTGATTTTGCGTAAAATGGCAATTTTAAGCAAAGGGACATAACTCAGTTAAAAATCATTGCATCATCACAATAATTTAATATGCACATATTAGAGAGCTACCAAGCATAACTTTTAAGTTTTTTTGAAATCCATCCATTGATTTCCGAGAAATTGAGCGGACAAAAACATTAACTCAAGGGCCGTAACTTTTGCGTAAAATGGCAATTTTCAGCAAAGGGCCATAACTCAGTCAAAAATTGATGAATCATCGCCAGAATTTAATATGCACATATTTGAGAGCTACTAAGCATAACTATACAGTTTAATTGAAATCTGTGAATTAGTTTCCGAGAATTTGAGCGGACAAGAAAATTCACTCAAGGGCCGTAACTCCGTAAAAAATCAATGGACCGTGACCAAAATAATGCACATCTCCACTTGGTAATGAGTTACCATGTGAAGTTTGAATTAAATTGGACCTATAGTTTAGGAGAAATAGAGTGGACAAAAAAGCTACGGACCAACCAACAGACAGACAGACAGACAGACAGATAAAAATCAACAAACCAATCAACACATGGTTATGTTGCGCAAAATGCAAATTTTCAACAAAGGGCCGTAACTCAAACAAAAATCACTGAACCATAACCAAAATTTGATATGCACATATTTGAGAGCTAGTAAGCATACCTGTAAAGTTTTTTTGAAATCCATTAATTAGTTACCGAGATATTGTGCGGACAAGAAATTTCACTCAAGGGCCATAACTCCGTGAAAAATCATTGGACCGTGACCAAAATGTAATATGCACATCTCCACTTAGTATTGAGCTCACATGTGAGGTTTGAATAAAATTGGACCTGCGGTTTAGGAGCAATAGAGTGGACAAAAAAATCAACAAACCAATCAACACATGGTAATGTTGCGCAAAATGCTAATTTTCAACAAAGGACCATGACTCAAACAAAAATCACTGGACTATAACCAAAATTTGATATGCACATATTTAAGAGCTAGTAAGCATACCTGTAAAGTTTTTATGAAATCCATCTGTTATTTACCGAGATATTGAGCGGACAAGAAATTTCACTCAAGGGCCATAATTCAGTGACAAATCATTGGACCATGACCAAAACATAGTATGCACATCTCCACTTAGTATTGAGCTCACATGTGAGGTTTGAATAAAATTGGACCTGTGGTTTAGAAGAAATAGAGCGGACAAAAAAATCACCAAAACAATCAACACATGGTTATGTTGCGCAAAATGCAAATTTTCAACAAAGGGCCTAAACTCAAACAAAAATCACTGAACCATAACCAAAATTTGATATGCACATATTTGAGAGCTAGTAAGCATACCTGTAAAGTTTTTTTGAAATCCATTAATTAGTTACCGAGATATTGAGCGGACAAGAAATTTCACTCAAGGGCCATAACTCCGTGAAAAATCATTGGACCGTGACCAAAATGTAATATGCACATCTCCACTTGGTAATGAGCTCACATGTGAGGTTTGAATAAAATTGGACTTGTGGTTTAGGAGAAATAGAGCGGACAAAAAACCAACAGACGGACCAACAGACCAACAGACAGACAGACCAACGGACAAGCTGACTCCTATATACCCCCAAATTGAATTTGGGGGGTATAATTATGCACATCCCATTTGGTAATAAGTCATCATGTGAAGTTTGAATAAAATTGGTCTAGTAGTTAATGAGATATAGAGTGGACAAAAAATCAAAAACTGATCAACACACATTGATGTTGCAAAAAACGGCAATTTTCAACAAAGGGCCATACCTCAGTCAAAAGTCAATGACCCGTAACCAAAATTTAATATGCAAATTTTTTAGAGCTAGTAAGCATACCTGTCAAGTTTTTATGAAATCCATCCATTAGTTACCGAGAAATTGATCGGACAGGAAAATTCACTCAAGGGCCATAACTCTGTGCAAAATCAATGGACAATGACAAAAATATTACATGCATATCTCCACTTAGTAATAACCTTACATGTGAAGTTTGAATAAAATTAGACCAGTATTTTATGAGAAAAAGAGCGGAAAAAATATCAACAAACCAATCAACACTTGTTAATGTTGTGAAAAATGCCATTTTTCAACAAAGGGTCATTACTCAGTCAAAAATCAATGAACCATAATAAAGTTTTAATATGCACATATATGGGAACTACTGAGCATAACTGTAAAGTTTTTTTGAAATCCATTTATTAGTTACCGAGAAATTGAGCGGACAAGAAAATTCACTCAAGGGCCATAACTCTGTGCAAAATCAATGGACCATAACCAAAATACGACATTCACATCTCCACTTGGTAATGAGCTCACATGTGAAGTATGAATAAAATTAGACCAGTAGTTTATGAGAAATAGAGCAGACAAAATATCAACAAACCGATCAACACATGTTAACATTGCGAACAAGGTGTCAAACTGTCACAAGATACGCCGTAACACTGCTTTATGTCGACAGGGGGAGCAGATTGGTAAAAGTTTCATGGTCCTAGCTATTATACTTTTCAAGATATGCCCTGGACAAAAATGAAGTATGAAAAATAACAAAGGGCAATAACTAAAACAAGAGGACCCTGAGGGCCCTAAATCGCTCACCTGAGTAATGTTTAATAATGCCAAATAACTTTGCATATGTTACGCATTGTGGTCCCAGAGAAGAATTTGGCCATGTAGTTTAGGAGGAGATGTCGTTTACAAAAATTGATGAGTTTTATGACATTTCCCATTTTCCGATGCCATGGCAACCAGAGTTTTTCATGGATTTCAATTATTTTAGCAATATTTATAAGGGACCAACCAAGGAACATTTCTGCCAAGTTTGATTGATTTTAACCCAGAAGTTAAGGAGGAGATGTTGTTTAAAGAAATAATTGATTTTTGTGAAATTCTCCATTTTCCGATGCCACGGCAACCAGAGTTTTTCATGGATTTCAATTCTTTTAGCAATTTTAATAAGGGACTACCCACGGAACATTTCTGCCAAGTTTGGTTGATTTTGACCCAGAAGTTAAGGAGGAGATGTCGTTTAAAGAAATTGTTGAGCTTTTGTGAAATTTACCATTTTCCGATGCCATGACAACCAGAGTTTTTCATGGATTTCAATTATTTTAGCAATTCTTACAAGAGGACCATGATGGTCCTATATCGCTCACCTGAACCAAAATGATATAAGAAACACTTTTCTTCAATTCAAAAAATATTTATGACTTTAAGACTGAAAACAAACTTATGGTCAATAACATTGTGAAAATCGAACTCATCCAAGATTTTTCATCGTGCCCAACATTGTGTCCAAGATTTTTCTTGTTTGATAAATAATTGTAGATTCTGGAGTATAAACAAGGTCGAAAACAGCCGAAAACAGCAATTTTGTCAAATTCAAGGGCACATAACTCTCGACTTTCTAGTCAGATCAGGCTGAAAATCAAACTCATCCGAGATCTTATGATATCCAACATTATGTCCAAGATTTGTCTTGATTGGTCTTTAATTGTAGATTCTAGAGTGTAAACAAGGTCTAAAGCAGCCGAAAACAGCAATTTGACCAAATTCAAGGGCACATAACTCTCCACTTTTTGATCAGATCAGACTGAAAATCAAACTTATTTAAGATCTTATGGTCTCAAAAATTGTGTTCAAGTTTTGTCTTAATTGATAAATAATAGTAGATTATAGAGTGTAAACAATGTCAAAAACAGCCGAAATCAGCAATTTTGTCAAATTCAAGGTAACATAACTCTCATCTTTCTGGTCAGATCAGACTGAAAATCAAACTCATCCGAGATCTTATGGTCTCCAACCTTGTGTTCAAGATTTGTCTTGATTGGTCAAAAATTGTAGATTCTAGAGTGTAAATAAAGTCGAAAACAGTGAAAAACGGCAATTTTGTCAAATTCAAGGGCTCATAACTCTCAACTTTCTGATAAGATAAGACTAAAAATCAAACTCATCCCAGATCTTATGATCCCCAATATTGTGTCCAAGTTTTGGATTGATTGATCAATAATTGTAGATTCTAGACTGTAAACAAGGTCTAAAGCAGCCGAAAACAGCAATTTGACCAAATTCAAGGGCACATAACTCTCCACTTTCTGATCAGATCAGACTGAAAATCAAACTTATTTAAGATCTTATGGTCTCAAACATTGTGTTCAAGTTTTGTCTTAATTGATAAATAATAGTAGATTATAGAGTGTAAACAATGTCAAAAACAGCCGAAATCAGCCATTTTGTCAAATTCAAGGTAACATAACTCTCATCTTTCTGGTCAGATCAGACTGAAAATCAAACTCATCTGAGATCTTATGGTCTCCAACCTTGTGTCCAAGATTTGTCTTGATTGGTCAAAAATTGTAGATTCTAGAGTGTAAATAAAGTCGAAAACAGTGAAAAACGGCAATTTTGTCAAATTCAAGGGCTCATAACTCTCAACTTTCTGATAAGATAAGACTAAAAATCAAACTCATCCCAGATCTTATGATCCCAAATATTGTGTCCAAGTTTTGGATTGATTGATCAATAATTGTAGATTCTAGACTGTAAACAAGGTCAAAAGCAGCCGAAAATGACAATTTTGTCAAATTCAAGGGCAAGTAACTCTCGACTTTCTGATCAGATCAGACTGAAAATCTAACTCATCCGAGATCTTATCGTCTGCAATGTTATGTGCAAGATTTGTCTTGATTGATCAATAATTGTAGATGCTAGAGTGTAAACAATGTCAAAACTAAGTATTTTTCGCATTCAAGGGCATATAACTCCTGACTTTCTAGTTCGATCTGACCCATAATCGAACTCATCCGAGATCTTATGGCCATACATGTTTTGACCAAGTTTGGTCAAGATTGGCTAATATTTGTAGATGCTAGAGTGTAAACATGAAATTGTGGACGGACGGACGGACGACGGACAAAAAATGACCACAATAGCTCACCTTGAGCACTTCGTGCTCAGGTGAGCTAATAAGGGGCTACCCAAGGAACATTTCTGCCAAGTTTGGTTGATTTTAACCCAGAGGTTAAGGAGGAGATGTTGTTTAAAGAAGTTGTTAAGTTTTTGTGAAATTTACCATTTTCCGATGCCACAGCAACCAGAGTTTTTCATGGATTTCAATTCTTTTAGCAATATTTATAAGGGACCAACCAAGGAACATTTCTGCCAAGTTTGGTTGATTTTAACCCAGAAGTTAAGGAGGAGATGTCGTTTAAAGAAATAGTTGAATTTTTGTGAAATTCCCCATTTTCCGATGCCACGGCAACCAGAGTTTTTCATGGATTTCAATTCTTTTAGCAATTTTAATAAGGGACTACCCAAGGTACATTTCTGCCAAGTTTGCTTGATTTTGACCCAGAAGTTAAGGAGGAGATGTCGTTTAAAGAAATTGTTGAGCATTTGTGAAATTTCCCATTTTCAGATGCCACGGCAACCAGAGTTTTTCATGGATTTCAATTCTTTTAGCAATTTCTATAAAGGACCACCCAAGGAACATTTCTGATAAGTTTGGTTGATTTTGACCCAGTAGTTTAGGAGGAGATGTCGTTTAAAGAAATTGTTGAGCTTTTGTGAAATTTCCCATTTTCAGATGCCACGGCAACCAGAGTTTTTCATGGATTTCAATTCTTTTAACAATTTTTATAAGGGAACACCCAAGGAACATTTCTGCCAAGTTTGGTTGATTTTGACCCAGTAGTTTAGGAGGAGATGTCGTTTAAAGAAATTGTTGAGCTTTTGTGAAATTTCCCATTTTCCGATGCCACGGCAACCAGAGTTTTTCATGGATTTCAATTCTTTTAGCAATTTTTATAAAGGACAACCCAACGAACATTTTTGCCAAGTTTGGTTGATTTTGACCCAGTAGTTTAGGAGGAGATGTCGTTTAAAGAAATTTTTGAGCTTTTGTGAAATTTCCCATTTTCAGATGCCATGGCAACCAGAGTTTTTCATGGATTTCAATTATTTTAGCAATTTTTGTAAAGGACCACCCAAGGAACATTTCTGCCAAGTTTGGTTGATTTTGATCCAGTAGTTTAGGAGGAGATGTCGTTTAAAGAAATTGTTGAGCTTTTGTGAAATTTCCCATTTTCAGATGCCACAGCAACCAGAGTTTTTCATGGATTTCAATTATTTTAGCAATTTTTATAAGGGACCACCCAAGGAACATTTCTGCCAAGTTTGGTTGATTTTGACCCAGTAGTTTAGGAGGAGATGTCGTTTAAAGAAATTGTTGACGCCGTGACGGACAGACGGACAGACGGACGCCGGACATTGATAGATCACAATACCTCACCTTGAGCACTTCGTGCTCAGGTGAGCTAAAAATAGGCCAGCTAGAATTATGGTTCTTTTGCACTGCACTCCCCTTCGTGAGATCTATACACTCATGAAGTTTCATGATCCTATCAATTATACTTTTAGAGATATACTCCGGACAAGATTCAAGTATGAAAAACAACAAAGGGCAATAACTCAAAAAATAAGCCAGGTAGAGCTATGGTTCTTGTGCACTGCACTCCCCCTTGGTAAGATCTATACACCCATTAAGTTTCATGATCCTAGCTATTATACTTTTAGAGATATACTCCGGACAAGATTCAAGTATGAAAAACAACAAAGGGCAATAACTAAAAAAAAAAAGCCAGGTAGAGTTATGGTTCTTGTGCACTGCACTCCCCCTTGGTAAGATCTATACACCCATGAAATTTCATGATCCTAGCTATTATGCTTTTAGAGATATACTCTGGACAAGATTCAAGTATGAAAAACAACAAAGGGCAATAAATAAAAAAATAAGTCATGTAGAGTTATGGTTCTTGTGCACTGCACTCCCCCTTGGTGAGATCTATACACCCATAAAGTTTCATAATCCTAGCTATTTTACTTTTAGAGATATACTCCGGACAAGATTCAAGTATGAAAAACAACAAAGGGCAATAACTCAAAAAATAAGCCAGGTAGAGTTATGGTTCTTGTGCACTGCACTCCCCCTTGGTGAGATCTATACACCCATGAAGTTTCATAATCCTAGCTATAATACTTTTAGAGATATACTCCGGACAAGATTCAAGTTCGAAAAACAACAAAGGGCAATAACTCAAAAAAAAGCCAGGTAGAGTTATGGTTCTTGTACACTGCACTCCGTAATGATGAGAAAAATATAACTGCCAAGTTTAAAGTCAATCGGACTTAAGGTGACAGAGTTATGCTCCGGACAAAGAAGTGGACGCCGCCGGACGCCGGACGCCCGGACGCCGGACGCCACGGGTGATCCCATAATACGTCCCATCTTCGACGGGCGTATAAAAATGCTATTTTTCAACAAAGGGCCATTACTTAGTCAAAAATCAATGAACCATAACAAAAATTTAATATGCACATATTTGAGAGCTACTGAGCATAACTGTAAAGTTTTTTTGAAATCCATTTATTAGTTACCGAGAAATTGAGCGGACAAGAAAATTCACTCAAGGGCCATAACTCTGTGAAAAATCAATGGATCGTGACCAAAATATAACATGCACATCTCCACTTGGTAATGAGCTCACATGTGAAGTTTGAATAAAATTTGACCAGTAGTTTAGGAGAAATAGAGAGGACAAACAAGAGTGCCATGGTCACAATATACGCCGCCCCAGAGACTAAGTTTTAAGGGGGCATAACTCAGGCAAAAATCAATGAACCATAAAATCCTTCCTTCATGCACATCTACCAATTGAGGTGATAACATTGACCAAGTTTCAAGAAGATCCAGCCAGAAACTTAGGAGGAGTTGCGTTGACAAGAAAAGTGGACGGACGTACGGACGGACGGACGGATGGATGGACGGACGGACGGACAGACGGAGAAGATGACGCCAATATACGTCCGCCTCCGGCGGCGTATAAAAAGCTACAGACTGACCAACAGACAGACAGACAGACAGACAGACAAGCTGACTCCTATATACCCCCCAAATTGAATTTGGGGGGTATAACTAGACAGCCCTGGCAGTATGGAAGCGCTCCACAGGCCTGACTGTTTGTCTTGTTGAATGCAATTTCAAAATTTTAATGTTAAGGTTGCGCAAACAAGCAAATGCATAAACAAGCTGACAATTACAAGCAAGTGAGATCGTAATATACTTAGTCTTGTCCATGTCTAAAAGTGTAAATAATTCGGTAACCACTTGAGGTAAGTCAGTCAAAATTTACATGCATCACATGCATATACTGCTACACATGTCACAGCAAAAATTTAAGTATTTTTTCAACAAACTTTCTCATATGGAGCCCCCCACTTTTTTCACGTTTTGGCACGTGCAAAGCGTGGATGTTTGGGGATTTCAAATTTCTTTTGTCATCTGACAAATCCATCTATCGGGCAACAGAAACATGCAAAAAATTGATTTAAATACCATTATCCGCTGCTATGCATCCTTCAAAGGAACAACCCTTATTAGCTATAGGACGTTTGCAAGCTGGAGATACAGTTGCAAACGTAGCGAACTTTTCAGGTGTTTCAATGCATACTGTTGGGAGGTTGCGTGCTAAATATGCTGCCACTGGGTCCGTTGAGGACCTTCCAAGGTCCAGACGTCCCAGAGAGACGAAGTAACGTCAAGACAGGCATATCATGTTGACGTACTTGCGTAATCGGTTTACTGTTCCCCGTCTTACAGCCATTAATACATCTGGCCGTACACAACCTCATATCAGTGCTAGAACCGTCAGTCATCGTCTTCGTATGACAGGGCTTTCTTGCCGACGTCCATACATCGGCCCTTGATTAACCAACGCTCATCGGTGTAGACGTTTAAACTGGGCAACGCAATATCAGCAGTGGTTGTTGAATCAGCATGCCATAATTTGAGTCCAAGTTCAAGTTAACAAGGTCCAAGGTCATGGTCAAATATGAAATGTCTTGGTAGGAGGTGTCCATGTGTGAAATATATATATATATATGATATATATGCCTGGTTTAAGTCTTTTTAAAAGTAGGTCATACTCCAAGGTCAAGGTTGCAATATTCAAGGTCATGGTCAAATGTGAAAGGTCTTGGTAGGAGGTGTCTATGTGTGAAATATCAAGGCTGTAGATGTAATAGGACATAAGATGAAGGCTAGATTAAAGATTTCTAAAAGTAGGTAAAAATCAAAGGTCATTGAAGTCACACAGGCCAAGGTCATGGTCAAATGTGAAAGGTCTTAGTAGGAGGTGTCCATGTGTAAAATATCGAGACTGTATAGGTAACAGGACATGAGATATAGGCCTAGTTAAAGTTTTTTAAAAGTAGGTCAAACTCCAAGGTCAAGGTCCAAGGTCATGGTCAAAAGTGAAATGTCTTGGTTGGTAGTGACCATGTGTGAAACATCAAGGCCGTATGTGTAAAATGACATGAAATATAGGCCAGATTAATGTAATATGAAAGAAGGTCAAACACCAAGGTCAAGGTCACAAGGTCCAAGGTCATGGTCAAATATGAAAGGTCTTGGTAGGATGTGTCCATGTGTGAAATATCAAGGCTGTATGTGTAATAGCATATGAGATATAGGCCCAGTTTATTTTTTTTAAAAGTAGGTCAAACTACAAGGTCAAGGTCACAAGGTCCAAGGTCATGGTCAATTGTGAAAGGTCCTGGTAAGAGGTGTCCATGTGTGAAATATAAAGGCTGTATGTTTAATAGGTCATGAGATATATGCCTGGTATAATTTTTTTCAAAGTAGGTCAAACTCCAAGGTCAAGGTCACAAGGAAATGGTTAAATGTAAACGATGTTGATAGGAGGTATCTATGTGTGAGATATCAAGGTTGAATGTGTAAAAAGACTTTAGATATAGGCAAGGTTAAGAATTAAGTGTAAAAATCAACAAAGGGTAATAACTCTAAGAATTTGATCAGCAAGTTTATGGTTCTTGTGCACTGCACCTCTCCATAATAAAATCTATCCACCTGTAAAGATTCATGATTCTACCTTACATACTTTTTGAGTTGTGCTCCGGACAAGAATCGAGTTTGAAAATCAACAAAGGGCAATAACTCAAAAAGTTTGATCAACAGAGTTACGGTTCTTGTGCACTGCACCTCTCCATAATGAGATCTATTCACCTGTAAAAATTCATGATTCTACCTTACATACTTTTTTAGTTGTGCTCCGCACAAGAATCAAATTTGAAAATCAACAAAGGGCAATAACTCCAAAAATATAATTGGCAGAGTTATAGTTCTTGTGCACTGCACCTCTCCATAATGAGAGCTATCCACCTGTGAAGTTTCATAATTATACCTTACATTCTTTTTGAGTTATGCACCGGACAAGAATCAAGCTTGAAAATCAACAAAGGGCAATTACTCCAAAATTATGATCAGCAGAGTTACGGTTCCTGTGCACTGCACCTCTCCATAATGAGATCTATCCACCTGTAAAGTTTCATGATTCTACCTAACATACTGTAAAATCAGAAATTTTCGCTGGGCCAAAAGTTTACGAATTTTTAAATTTGAAGTGGTTCGCGAGGGTAAAAGTTTGTGAAAAACGAAACTTGTGAACCATGTGGTTTAATTTTCACGAAAATAAAATCATCAACTATCATCAACTATCATCAACTATCGGTTTTGTGTCTTATTTTTACAGCCGGTCTTCATATTAATAACACCATACGTAAAAAATACCAGATGCCCCTACTTGTTTAACAAGAGCTTCGCAAAGCGGCGCATATACGCCCGAGAGGGGCTTGTCAGTAAAATTGGCCATTTTTTCGATTCAAGGGCAGTTAATTCAAACATGAAAAGTGTTTGCACAACAAGACACCATAGAGATTCATTGTGGCTAGTTTGATGAAATTATGGTTGAAACTATAGGAGTTGCACACAGGAGAAAATGGACATTTTTGAGAAAATGGGCATTTTTTCTTAAATTCAAGGGCAGATAATTCAAAAACGAAAACAGTTATCTTAATTCCGTAAGCGGTGTGCACAACTAGACACTATGGAGATTCATTGTGGCAAGTTTGATCAAATTCTGATCAAAACTGTAGGAGGAGTTGCGCACACAAGAAAATGGTCATTTTTTTATTCAAGGGCAGATAATTCAAGAACGAAAAGAGTTAATTAAATTCCGTAAACAGGATGCACAACTAGACACCATGGAGATTCATTGTAGCAAGTTTGATTGAATTCCCATCACAACTGTAGGAGGAGTTGCGCACACAAGAAATTGCTAACGGACGGACGGACAGACGGACGGACAGACGGACGGACGGACGGACAGACGGACAGACAGACGAGCGGGCCATAACATAATACGACCCTTCGGGAGTATAAAAAGGTCTCACGTAATCCGTAATCATTTAATCCTTTAATCACGTACATGAATACATTTTCATACAAAAACACTGTTCAGCGTTGTTAGTATATATACCCAGGGAATAGTAGAAGTTGTTGTCTGCAACACCTATGAGTTTGGATTTGGCTAAAATTTTGTTGTTTGGTAATGTGTTAAAGTATGGAAAACCGCATAACATAACTGTTAATTGCTGACAAACAATGCCTGTCAAAATCGTATGTCGCTCTATTGACCACATTTCACACCTTTTGTTACAGGTGTAACCAAACAGCCCTGGTGATATTTGATGTAAACAAACAGACCAGTCATAGTGCAAGCGTTTAATAACTGTGGTATAGCATTCCAACGATAATGTGATGTTTACAAAGCTATAAATAGAATGAACTCGGCCTACAGGTAAGAAAGACTTGTTATATACGATTAAAATGTTGTATTTTACGCTGAAATATATAGACATCCTCGATAGGGCAGTGGATAGAGCACAGGCGCTTCATCCATTTTCTTTTAGCAAACGTGGATTTGAGTCTCACAGAACTATGGGTTATTACATATTTTGTTTTACAAGTATATTCTGTTTTATCATTTTAGAAAAAAAGATGAGAAGAAAGCAGACTCTTTATGATTTTTATATAGATATATAAGATAATTTTGGAAAATCACGTACATATATATAGTGGGTATATGGCCTAAGACAGCATTCAAGTCTTGAAACATGTGCTTGTCGCATTAAACAGGCTTTATGAGAGTTAATTGTATATGTTAATAAACTTTTTACCAGTTTAATTTGCTCGATATTTGCATTGAAGACTTGATCCATTATTAATTATGAGCGAAAAAGGTTATTCTGCTGAAACGAAACTCATCATAAAGAATGTCTATAAGGTATTTATTTGAAATGATGGTAATTTGTAATATGATAATATTTCATCTCTTTTCCAATGTTAAATGACCTATGTGGGCGAGCAGCTGGAGGCTCGGTTAGGATGTTGTGGTAATACTTGCATACGTCTTTAATATCTGTATCTATTTACACCTGTATCTATTTACAAATGTGAAAGGAACAAAAACAAAAAACAAGAGTGCCTGAAAGGCACTGATATCGCTCACCTGAGTTCTTTGTGTATTTGATTGTGTACGATATAAATTTTGTTGTAAACATATATATATTCGAGGGGTGATCCAGAAGTAGCAGTACTGATGCTCTAAAATAAATATTTGTGTGTTTTCCTTGATGAAATTTAGCATAATACAAGAACTATTCATATTTGACACGATGCGGAAATATTGGCATTGTCTTTTAATTGCGTCCATGTTGAAAGCGTGTCCATAGCAACCAAGGTACGGTTAGGCGGGGCAGGGGTAGAATTGCTTGACTTTTTAATATTTTATATGTTTTTTCAAGCCTTTCTAACGAAACGATTTTACTGAAAGGTTGTGGACATCACAAAAGACTTCATGCTATTCTATGACCAAAATTTGAGGGTTATTTCTGGCTAAACGGGAGAACTGTGGACCAATTTGCTTTGGCGATAAAAGTCGACTATGACGCTGTCAGAGTATTCGAACGTACGCAGATTTTTTAGTTTTGCGTACAACTTGGAAATTTCATATTCGATACTTACAAATAATGTGAAAAAACTCATAGACTTTCTATATTACAATTTTTACAATTGTTTGATATCGAATTTTCAAATAGGAAAGAACATTTCTGTAGGAAAAGAAAGCGGGTAGTAGCTAGAGGCGCAGTCTGGACTCATAGTCAACTAAAGCTGATAAGGGCGTCAACACTTGAGGTCACGCTTCACCATCGAATACATTTGTTACAAGACGGACCTAAGTTATGGTAGAGATATTTGGATATTGACCGATAATTTTAACGTGAATAGGCGCAGATGTCAGTAGATTCCATATCTACCTAAACCAGAAATTCTGGGAAAACGCGTACTGGCATTGAAGAAATTCTGGATCAAAGATTTCGTTTAGAAGCAAATCCCGTGATACATGAGCCGTCAGAGACGGACAATGCTCCCCGAATAAGGCATTGTCACAATAAATGTATGCCATACAGAGCGAAGATTAAGCTAACAAACGATAAGTCCCCTTTTTCCATGACATACTTTTTATACGCAAATTTCAAGTAGTTTATTGTCAAGGGCATCTGATTTGCTACTCAAATATGAAATTTCATCAAATTCTGACCATTAGACTATGAGAAATTAGAGAAAAAGTGTATCTGACCTTAAGTCCCCTTTTCCCATGACGAGGCCTCAAATCCAAAAACTGGGAACAGTACATCGGCATTATGTCATAGAGAGTTCACATGGTAAGTTTCATTTGATTTGGCCCAAGGGTTATAGAGAAATCGCTTCGGACGGCAGACCGACGGACGGACGGACGGAATTTTCCATGACATACTTTTTATACACAAATTTCAAGTAGTTTATTGTCAAGGGCATCTGATTTGCTACTCAAATATGAAATTTCATCAAATTCTGACCATTAGACTATGAGAAATTAGAGAAAAAGTGTATTTGACCTTAAGTCCCCTTTTCCCATGACGAGGCCTCAAATCCAGAAACTGGGAAAAGTACATCGGCATTATGTCATAGAGAGTTCACATGGTAAGTTTCATTTGATTTGGCCCAAGGGTTATAGAGAAATCGCTTCGGACGGACGGACGGACGGACAGACGAAGCGGCAACTATATGCTCTCCCTTCAGGGAGCATAAAAATCCCAACTGCAGATTAATCTAGGTGCGTTTGTATGACCTAAAAACACTTAAGATCACAACAATGGACGTCACCTGTCTCATCCCCAATCAAAGAAAGCTAAAATAATTCCTTCCCATTGGTTAAAGCTTCAGTGGAATTGCGGGTATTTCCTTATATGAAATCTGTACTGAAATGCCAGTTTCAAGGACTTGGTGAATTTAAGCTCTAGACATTCTATGGATGTTTTCTACAATCGACAAGCAATGGTACATGGAGTGGATGAATTGAACGTCACAGTAAATGTATTGCAACTCTAGGTGACTATGTGGAGGAGTAACGTCATTATCTTAAAGTTGCGAACTTGCGACGTTGTGACGTTTGGTGCCTACCTGCCCCGCCTATGCGTTATATACAAAACTAGTTTTATTGTAACTTTTTTGTTCTAGGTCCAATTTTGATGATATTTCATCGATAGATCATCGATGAATTACATTTCATACTGTAAAAATTTCATTGACTTCGATGGATTCGTGTTGAAGTAAATATAAAGTCAGTACCGCTAATTCTGGATCACCCCTCGTATGTCGTATCAAATTATTGTAAATTAAGTTTCATAATTTCCAATGAATGCAATGAAGTCAAATTAGTATTCAATCATATTGCATGTAGTAGCATTTGCATACGTCTTTAATATTGAATATCATGTGCTGTTCCAGTTTGATTATTATAATCAATATTAAACTTTTACAATTAATTTTGGAAACATCAGAATGATACATTACAAGCATTAATACGCTTAATATGATAAGCCCCGCTCGACTTTCTGATCAGATCAGACTGAAAATCAAACTCATATGATATCTTATGGTTCCCAACATTGTGTCCAAGTTTTGTATAGATTGATCAATAATTGTAGATTCTAGAATGTAATCAAGGTCGAAACCAGCCGAAAATGGCAATTTTGTCAAATTCAAGGGCACATAACTCTCAACATTCTCATCAGATCAGACTGAAAATCAAACTCAAGATCTTATAGTCCCCAACATTGTGTTCAAGTTGTGGTGGAACCAAGGAACAACAACAATATTTGAGCTGATAGTTTTAATAGTGCATCGACAGCATAACCCCCAGAACTCTCTCCAGAAGCCATTTCTAGCCATTATTTATATCAACTCGTAAATGCGTTTTTATGCATGCTTGGTGATAAAACTGTAGTAAAACATCAATCACATTTTTAGTAAGCGACAAAACGAAAGGTCACATGTTAAGGTATATATGTTCATATATGGAATTCAAGGCGAGACTACATTAATATTAACATACATGTTTATAGTTACACTACAAAGTTTTGTCTTGATTGATAAATAATTGTAGATTCTAGAGTATAAACAAGGTCAAAAACAGTCAAAAACAGCAATTTGATCAAATTCAAGGGCACATTACTCTTGACTTTCTAATCAGATCAAACTGAAAATCAAAGTTACCTGAGATCTTATAGTCTCCAACATTGTGTCCAAGATTTGTCTTGATTGGTCAATAATTGTAGATTCTAGTGTGTAAACAAAGTCGAAAACAGTAAAAAACAGCAATTTTGTCAAATTCAAGGGCACATAACTCTTGACTTTCTGATTAGATCAGACTGAAAATCAAACTAATCCCAGATCTTATGGTCCAAAACATTGTGTCCAAGTTTTGTCTTGCTTGAATAATAATTGTAGATTCTAGGGTGTAACAAGAGCTGTCACTGTAAGATGACAATGCCCCCGACACCGCTTTGATTTTAAATTATGGCCAATCTATGTTCAAGGTCAAGGTCATCCAGGGGTCAAGGTCACCAAAGTATGTGCCTACAGAAAGGTAATGTACCAAGGAATGTTGTGGTAAAGTATGAAGCGAATATGTTAAGTAATAAGGAAGTTATGGCCAATGTTAAAGTTTTTGGACGGAATGACGGACAGACGGACGGACGGACGGACAGACGGACAGACAGACGGACGGACGGACGAACGGACAAGTCAAATTAATGATGCCTCCCTATCGGGGGCATAAAAAAGGTTGAAAACAGCCGAAAATGGCAATTTTGTCAAATTCAAGGGCATGTAACTCTTGACTTTCAGATCAGATCAGACTGAAAATCAAACTCATCTGAGATCTTATAGTCCCCAACATTGTGTCCAAGTTTTGTCTTGATTGACCCTTTCCCACACATTGGCGCTTTTGGATGCCCCACAAAATAAAGGCTTTGGAAAACATTGTGACAAGCAATTTCTTCATTACCCACAATGTTTTCTACCAAGAAAGACCAAAAAATGTTAAATTTTGTTCAATGGAACTTGTCGTCTGCAACACCTATGATTTTGGACTAGGCTCAAATTTTGTTGTTTGTTAATGGGATCTAGAGTGCAAATCTATTTATATCCTCTATCAAACTAGATAACTCTACTTATACTGTAGAAAAGTAGTTTCAGAGTTCCTTCCCTTAGATTAACTCTTTTTTGAATACAGCAAAAAAGTGGCAATTTTGCCCAATTCAAGGGCACATTACTCTCATCTTTCTGGTCAGATCAGACTGAAAATTGACCTCATCCAAGATCTTATGGTCTCCAACATTATCAGCATTCCCACCACATTTTTTGAAGTTGGGTATGTGTACCCACATGCCAAGTAAAACCTGGGTACATGACCCATATATATGGGTACATTGTCGAGGCCATGTATTTTAAGTACATGTCATTTTATATCATATGTACTATGTTTATTTCTTTAGGGGACGTCAAAACCAGATCTTGTTTGGGAAAGGGTTAATGACAGAGGGCAATGATAGGCAACTCTTTTTGAACTTGATTTAATGTTAGACGAGTGACGTCCCTTGTTGGTTCACACGGGCGCGGTCGCTCACTTTTGTTTTGATCTACTGTACATGTACAAGTTACATAAAGTTAAATAGCCATCAATATCCGACAGACAATAAAATAAAATCAAAATTGCAAGCTTACTATTGGGGAAAACGATCCTATTTTCAACTGACGGCCTGACATTTTTTGCAGATGCAGAAGACAATTCCGATGACGTCAGTCACTGATCATGAATGCGGGTTCGACTATTTTAATTCACAACCCGAGTGAAAATTATTTGACTGGCTTATACAGCCGACATGTGCTGTTTGTTTAATACTAGAATGGAAAGGTCAAAAATGCCCGTAAACAAAGATGATAGCACGGAGATTTACGGCGGCGAATTATGTTTCTAGTTTATAATTAGTTTCATGCCCAAATTCGACGCTCGGACCTTACAAAAAACATTGCGTGCATGTACGCAGTATGAAATTAAAACTAGCGTGCACTTGTATTTATTTGCGTAAATTACGCGTGTTCTTGCGTGAATGGGAATGCTGATTATGTTTAAGTTTTGTCTTGATTGATCAATAATTGTAGATGCTAGAGTGTAAACAAACTTAAAAACAGCATTTTTTGACATTCAAGGGCAGATAACTCCGCACTTTCTGGTCCGATCAGGCCCATAATCGAACTTGTCCAAGAACTTATGATGGTACTTGTTTTGGCCAAGTTTGATCAAGATTGAGTAACTTTTGTGGATGCTAGAGTGTAAACACCCCAAATGTTGACGGACGGACGGACGCCGGACAAAAAGTGACCACAATAACTCACCTCCAGCACATCGTGCTCAGGTGAGCTAAAAAGGGTCACCCAAGGAACATTTCTGCCAACTTTGGTAAAAATTGATTCATTGGTTAAGGAGAAGAAGATTTTTGAAGTATTCCTTAACAATTTCTCTAAGTCTGATAAGCCCCACCCTGCCATGCTCTCATTTCTTGACAAATCAAAAATTCACCGACACACAGTGAAGACAGTCACTCAAGACACATTTGGGCCAAAATTGGTACAAATTAGATCAACATTTGATTTTTGAAGAATTATTTAAAAATTTCTCTAAGTCTGATAAGCCCCGCCCTGCCACGCCCACATTTTTTGACGAATCAAAAATTTGAAAACAATTTTGAAAAACGTCACCAAAGGAACATTTCTGCCAAGTTTTGTAAAACTTGACTTAATGGTTAATGAGAAGAAGATTTTTGAAGAATTATTTAACAATTTTTTCTAAGTCTGATAAGCCCCGCCCTGCCAAGCCCACATTTTTGACGAATCAAAAATTTGAAAACAAGTTCACCCAAGGAACATTTCTACCAATTTTGGTAAGAATTGACTTAAAGCTTAAGGAGAAGATTTTTGAAGAATTATTTAACAATTTCTCTAAGTCTGATAAGCCACATTTTTTGACGAATCAAAAATTTGAAAACAACTTTTGAAAAGGGTCACCCAAGGAACATTTCTGCCAACTTTGGTTAAAATTGACACAATGGTTAAGGAGAAGAAGATTTTTGAAGAATTATTTAACAATTTCTCTAAGTCTGATAAGCCCCGCCCTGCCACGCCAACATTTTTTGATTAATCAAAAATTTGAAAACAAGTTTTGAAAAGGGTCACCTAGGGAACATTTCTGCCAACTTTGGTAAAAATTGACACAATGGTTAAGGAGAAGATTTTTGAAGAATTATTTAACAATTTCTCTAAGTCTGAGAAGCCCCTCCCTGCCACGCCCACATTTTTGACGAATCAAAAATTTGAAAACAAGTTTTGAAAAGGGCCACCAAGGGAACATTTCTACCAAGTTTGGTAACAATTGACTCAATGGTTATGGAGAAGAAGATTTTCGAAGAAATATTTAACAATTTCTCTAAGTCTGATAAGCCCCGCCCTGCCACGCCCACATTTTTTGACGAATCAAAAATTTGAAAACAAGTTTTGAAAAGGGTCATCCAGGAAACCTGCCTACCAAGTTTGGTTAGGATTGGCCCAGTGGTTAAGGAGGGGAGTTGTTTAAAGAAACTGTTGACGACTTCCGACGCGCAACGCACGACGCACGCCGGACACAGGGTGATCACAAAAGCTCACCTTGAGCATGTTGCTCAGGTGAGCTAAAAAAAATACACGTCTATGTGTGGAATCGAACCCACACAGTTAAATAAGAACTCGTTCTCTAGGGTCAAGCGCCAACTGTTTAACCATTAGACCACAGACACAGGTATCTTGAGAGAGTCATACTTACAATATAATCATTGTTTTGATTGTGATAATAAATTATTGTGTTTTGATCTGTCTAACCTTTCATTATCAAATGGGTATGGTCTATATTTTTGGTGGGAGTCTGATTATCGTTGGAGCACTATATAACTGTGTAATTTACAACAACAATTCCGAGAATCAAAGTAATGGTGCGTTCTTGTAGGATCATTGCATTTGCTCCCAGGCAATATGTTCACGTTGCTAAATGTTTATGAATTAATCATTGCATTTGCTCACAGGCAATATGTTCACGTGGCTAAATGTTTACGAATTTATTGGACTCGCAAACATACTGAAGATTAATCCCTAGCGAACATTTCTGATTTTACAGTACTTTTTGAGTTATGCTCCGGACAAGAATCAAGTTTGAAAATCAACAAAGGGAAATACAGTTGAGAACATCATGAAATTGAGATTTCTACCATTCCATTCCAATCAAAATCATTCCACTCCAGCATTCATTCATTCCGATCACAAAAACATTCATTCCGATCACAAAAACATTCAAAACGGTAGACTTACCAAAGTTTCCACTGTCCCTGGAAACTGAACAATGCTTGTACAATTAACTGACATGGCGTTGTTACTATCCCCGTCGGCATCAGTAATTCGCATTTCTGGTATGCGAAATGTTAGGCCAGCTTGGCTCAAAACCTGAAAGATGACAATTTGTTATTTAAACCTTTCTCAAACAGCAAAATATTAGGGCAGTCCAACCTTAACCCTTTCCCAAATGTTGTTTGTAGTTTATACATTTGAGCAGTTTTGCAAACCCATGGATAGACAGAGAATATCAAAGCTATAGATAACGGGGAATTAAGACTTTTCAAAATTCAATACTTCATAATTGTTCATGAAACCCTTTATTGTGGGTACTCGAGGCGATTCCAATGAGTACCCACAACATAGGTTTTGGAATTGAAATAACAAAGGTTGAATGTCTTTATATGTAGCTCTGAGATTATGATACCAATTTATGACAACCTTTGGTGGCTTTTAATAATTTCCACACAGATATGCTTTTGGATGCACCTACAGAAAGAGCCTTGGGAAACATGATCGATAATGAAGAAATTGCTTGTAACAAGAGGTCCAGATGGCCTTATCGGTCGCCTGAATCAAATGAGCAGAAACAGTGAGTTAAGGAAAATGTTTAAAGTTAACTAATAGCGCAACCCCCCAGCACCACCATTTCTTGACAGCCTTTTTTTCTCTTGGTAGAAATCTGTCCAATGGTTCTCAAAAAGAAGTAGAAAATGTTCAAAGTTAAGTAATAACGCGAACACCTCCCATCCCCCATCCACAGCACAGCCATTTCTGGACGGATTTTTTTCCCTTGTACAAACTTTGTAGTCCTTGCCCTAAAGAATTTAACTTTCAAATGTGTATCTAATGCAACAGCCGGTTCATGAGTAGAGGATTTTTTAAGATGTACCCAATTTACCCCCTTTTTGGCCCTTTATGGGACCCCAAAGGGAGATAACTCCATAATTTGAACAAAATCTGAAGCCGCTTCCTATGAGAGCTTCCTGCTAAGTTTGGTTGAAATCCGTCCAATGGTTCTCAAGAAGAAGTCGAAAATGATAAGTTAACAAATAACGCGACCCCTCTCACATCTCCCCCTCCCCAGCACGGCCATTTCTAAACACATTTTTTTCTCTTGTACAAACTTTGTTGTCCTTGCCCTAAAGACTCTAAATACCAAATATGAATCCAATCCAACAGCCGGTTCATGAAAAGAAGATTTTTTAAGATGTACCCTATATAAACCCTTTTTGGCCCCTTATGGGGCCCCAAAGGAAGATTACTCCATGATTCGTAAAAATCTGAAGCAGATTCCTATGGGGATGCTCCCTGCCAAGTTTGGTTGTAATCCGTCGAATGGTTCTCAAGAAGAAGTCAAAAATGTTGAAAGTTAATGCACGACGCACAACGACGGACGAAACACAGTCGCAATAGGTCACCATGACCTCAAGTCAGGTGACCTAAAAAGCAACTAGAATATCACTGAAAGTGATCATACCCCCCAAAAGCGCAGTTTTTGTGCATTTTGAGAAGTTGATTTCATTTGGACAGGGAGCTGTCCAATTGGGAAATAGAGCTAACAAAAAATCAACAGACCAAACAACACATGTAAATATTGCAAAAAATACCAATTTTCAACAAAAGGACATAGCTCATTTAACAATCCCCAAGCCCTGTCCTGCCATGCTGATTTTTTTCAATAAACCAAAAATTCACAACCATGTATTGAAGACAGTCAATCAAGGTACATTCCTGTAAGATTTGGTTCAAATTTACCGTATAATTACTTTTTTAAAGAATTTTCTCATGATTTCGTTAAGTCTGATAAGCCCTGCCCTGCCATTACCACATTTTTTGCAAATCAAAAGTTCATGCCAATTTTGGCAACAAAACACCGAATCAAAAATTCATGAACAAGTTTTGAAAAGAGTCACGCAAGGAACATTCCTGCCAAGTTTGGTAAGAATTGGCTCAGTGGTTAAGGAGAAGATTTTTGAAGAATTATCTGACAATTTCTCGAAGTTGGATTAGCCCCACCCTGCCACACCCACATTTTTTGACGAATCAAAAATTCATGAACATACATTGAATACATTGACTCAAGGGACAATAGCGCCAACTTAAGTTCAAAATGGTCAAATAATTGGTTTTTAAAGATTTTTCACATTATTTCTAAGTCCGATAAGCCCTGCCCTGCCACGCCCACAATTTTTGACGAATCAATAATTCACAAACAAGTTTTGAAAAGGGACACCAAAGGAACATTCCTGTCAAATTTAGTAAGGATTGGCCCAGTGGTTTAGAAAGAGAAGATTTTTGAAGAATTAGCTAACAATTTCTTGATGTCGAATAAGCCCCGCCATGCCACACCGATATTTTTTGACGAATGAAAAAATCATGAACATACATTGAATACAATCACTTGAGGGTCATTCCAGTCAAGTTTGGTTCAAATTGGCCTGACAATTGAGTTTTAAAGATTTTTCACATGATTTCTCTAAGTTAGATAAGCCCCGCACTGCCATGCCCACAAATTTTGACGAATCAAAAATTCACGAACAAGTTTTGAAAAGAGTCACTCAAGCAACATTCCTGCCAAGTTTGGTAAGGATTGGCTCTGTGGTTTAGGAGAAGATTTTTGAAGAATTATCTGACGATTTCTTGAAGTCAGATAAGCCCCGCCCTGCCACGCCCTCATTTTTTGACAAATCGTAAATTCATGAACATATTTTGAATACAATCACTCAAGGGACAAAAGTGCCAACTTTAGTTCAAAATGGTCCAATAATTGATTTTTAAAGATTTTTCACATGATTTCTCTAAGTCCAATAAGCCCTGCCCTGCAACGCCCACAATTTTTGATGAATCAAAAATTCACAAACAAGTTTTGAAAAGGGTCACCCAAGGAACATTCCTGCCAGGTTTAGTAAGAATTGGCTCAGTGGTTAAGGAGGAGAAGATTTTTGAAGAATTATTTAACGATTTCTCGAAGTCGGATAAGCCCCGCCATGCCAAGCCCACATTTTTGGGCGAATGAAAAATTCATGAACATACACTGAATACAATCACTCAAGGGTCATTCCTGCCATGTTTGGTTCAAATGGTCCAATAATTGATTTTTAAAGATTTTTCACATGATTTCTCCAAGTCTGATAAGTCCCGTCCTGCCATGCCCACAAATTTTGACGAATCAAAAATTCACGCACAAGTTTTGAAAAGGGTCACCCAAGGAACATTCCTGCCAAGTTTGGTAAGAATTGGCTGAGTGGTTAAGGAGAAGAAGATGTTTGAAGAATTATCTAACAATTTCTCGAAGTCTTATAAGCCCCGCCCTGCTACGCCTACAATTTTCACCCAATCAAAATTTCATGAGCATGTGTTGAAAACAGTCACTCAAGGGACATTTCTGCTAAGCTTGGTTCAAATTGGCCTGATAATTGATTTTTAAAGATCTTTGCACATGATTTTTCTAAGTCTGATAAGCCCCGCCCTGCCAAGCCCACAATTTTTGATGAATCAAAAATTCACGAACAAGTTTTGAAAAGGGTCACCCAAGAAACATTTCTGCCAAGTTTGGTAAGAATTAGACAAGTGGTTAACCCATTACCACACAGGGACTCCTTTTGACTCCTGACAATACGATAGCTTTGGAAAACATTGTGATAAATGAAGAAATTGCTTGTGACAAGCAATTTCTTCATTTCCCACAATGTTATCTAACCAAAAAGGTATAAATTTTCGAAATATCTTCACATTGAAATGTCGTCTGCAACTTCTTTCAAATTGGACTACCCCATAAAGTTTGTCATTTGGTAATGGGTTAAGGAGGAGAAGATTTTTGAAGAATTATCTAATGATTTCTCCAAGTCTGATAAGCCCCGCCCTGCCACGCCAAAAATTTTTGACAAATCAAAAATTCACAAACAAGCTTTTAAAAGGGTCACCCTAGAAACATTTCTGCCAAGTTTGGAAAGAATTTGCCCAGTGTTTAAGGAGGAGAAGATTTTTGAAGAATTATCTAAGGATTTCTCCAAGTCTGATAAGCCCCACCCTGCCATGCCCACGTTTTTTGACAAATCAAAAATTCACGAACAAGTTTTGAAAGGGGCCTCCTAAGGAACATTTCTGCCAAGTTGGGGAAAGAATTGGCCAAGTGGTTAAAGGAGGAGAAGATGTTTAAAGAAATTGTTGACGACACACGATGGACGATGGACGCTGGAGAGTGACTGACCCTAAGAGCTCCCCTTGAGCTCGTTGAGCTCAGGTGAGCTAACAATAGTATTTTATAGGTGTTGTTATAAAATCTCGTAACTGGCTTGGTTCAAGCCGTAGTTGGGAGATTTTATAACAACACCATCGGCTTATCAAAACATAATGGTAAACCTAGTCTATTTTTAGCACAAAATTTGTTGCCACTGAAGTTGTCCAACACTTTCTGTCTGATAATAGGTTAACCCTTTCCAAAACGGGAAAATTTTATGGTGATCCACTTCAAAAACTGCCACAAATGACAAAATGGATGTTATCAAATATAGGATTTCAGAAAATATTGAGACAAAAGGAGAAACTGCTGGTTATCAGCAGTTTCTTTTGTCTCAATGTTTTCCAAAGCCTTTCTTAATAAGGACATCAAAACCTAGTCGTGTTTGGAAAAGGGTTAAAATAACAAACCTCTGGAATCTGCAAGTCGTATGTCTGATTACCAAGTCTGTCGAACACTGGCGGATTGTCATTTATATCCTTTAGGATAATTTGCAACGTCTTTGTTAGCTGTTGAAAAAATAAATATTGAAGATTAATACAATGGAGGACTTTTTGAAAAATATACATAGTAAAACAAGAGCTGCCACTGTAAGATGACAATGCCCCCGACACCGCTTTGATTTTAAATTATGGCCAATCTATGTTCAAGGTCAAGGTCATCCAGGGGTCAAGGTCACCAAAGTATGTGCCTACAGAAAGGTAATGTACCAAGGAATGTTGTGGTAAAGTATGAAGCGAATATGTTAGAGTAGGGCGCTATGTAATTCCGTGTGCTTTTGATGATACAGCTTGTCAACATTGTCCATTACGAAGTCCATACGCCGAAGGTGGAGAAACAACATCTTGACATCCGTGTTCTCGCGGGAGATTTTTGAGACGTTACGTTAAAAATGACGTCCGGAAAAAGGACTTTTGAAAAATAAAAGACGTAAATGATAAAACGTTTGATGAATATACTTTCAGTTCTTCAAAGTGCATTTATCTTGACGTAGAAAAACGTATTTTGTGTACTTTGTTTAACCTTAAACGCCATTTCTGACGTCACGACCCAATTTAAACGTTGTTAATAAAACAAGCAGACGTAGATGTTTTTTGGTATATAAACAGATCATGTTTAAAATCACTCATTGAACAATTGTAAAAAATATCAAAAATTATTTTTATGCCACCGTGAGTACGCAAAATAAACGTTATTGAAAACCGGTGACGTCACTTTAGTATTGTTTTCAAAGAATACGCAAAGTGATTAATTTTATTCAATACTGTCCAATCTAAAGCAAATATGTTTACCACAGAAAACATTTAATGTACACAAGTAGATAGGGATAGGTATAAAATCATTAAAATTGTAGTTGACGTTGGTATATTTTGCCCTTTCTTGTTTGAAATTGATATACCGGTATTTATGGTCTAGTATATAGTATCGAAACGTATATACGTATACATTTCTGAGAAATATAGGAAGCTTACAGTTTGTTTATATAAACAATTGCTTAGATTCC
Organism: Fragum sueziense; assembly: GCA_963680895.1. Taxonomy (NCBI): domain Eukaryota; kingdom Metazoa; phylum Mollusca; class Bivalvia; order Cardiida; family Cardiidae; genus Fragum; species Fragum sueziense. The sequence goes on from OY804592.1 coordinate 2,353,023, forward strand.
CAATTTTGACGTTATTGCAAGTATGCCAATTACATATTTTACACATGTTTATGAAAGGCTACTTAACTGTGTAGAATGATTAAACTCTTTTAAAACATATAAAACGAGGTAAAAGAATATAAAACGGGATAAAATTAGATAAAATTCAATATTAGTTATATCACCTAATCCTAACAAGAGCTTCGCAGAGCGGCGCATATACGCCCGAGAGGGGCTTGTCAGTAAAATTGGCCATTTTTTATTTCAATTCAAGGGCAGATAATTCAAGAACGAAAAGGGATATCTGAATTCCGTAAGCGGCGTGCACAACTAGACACCATAGAGAATCATTGTGGCAAGTTTGATCAAATTCAGATCAGAATTGTAGGAGTTGCGCACACAAGAAATTGCTAACGGACGGACGGACGACCGGGGCCATAACATAATACGACCCTTCGGACGTATAAAAATGAGCGAAATTAATTGGCGGCATCTGCTCTGTTTTGACAAGTAGACTCATCTGATCCACATGCGCACAATTCAGTGCAATCCAGGTTGATTGATGTGCATTTGAACTTTCTTGGTCCACATTTAGATTTTGTGCAACCACACTTTACCAGTTCAGGAAGTGCAATTGGTGCTGGCAACAAAGTCGTCATAACCGCCTGGTATACATCCCGATCCTTTGTCCAACCAAAGATTTCAGGATCTGGAATGGGAGGACAAGGGACCACGTTAAAGTTCCAAATTATGCAGATTCCTCAAATGCTGCGTTTGTAGGTGGCAATCGCTCAGATTCGTATGGATTCATACGAAATAGCCACCACCGAGGAGCTCCCAGTTCTGTGATCTCTGTACCAGGCTGATACAACTGGCAGACAAACTTTTCAAGAGACGCTAATGTTATCCCAGTTATGGAATGCCCCGCAGAGATAGCTTTAAAAGCGTCTATAACATTGGTGTTTGCCTGTTCAAATGACTTCCAAAACAGATTTTTCACCTTTCTAGTGAAGGACCCTGTGTTATCAGCGCCCGAAAAGGCATGTGCGGCTGGTAAAGCTTCGGCTGCGTTATTTCCTTTGGCATCAACTACTGCTGTCAAACGTACAATACATTTTGTCTCGCCATTTCCTGAAACAAACACGATGTCTCCAGGTAAAAAATTTGGAATTCGCCTCAAGGATAGCACAAATACACCTGGGTCTGGCGAATGAATATTAACGAAAATGAAGCAACATTTGAATCAGTCAGTTGCATGGAGCAGAATCTTTGTATCGGCCTCTTCTTGCGAACTGGAAAGATATGACATTTCTCCTTTCGTTGAACGTACAATGTTACGGTATGCTTTCTTTGAGTTTTGTGATGACCTCTGCTAGGTAAACATTTGAATCAGTCAGTTGCATGGAGCAGAATCTTTGTATCGGCCTCTTCTTGTGAACTGGAAAGATATGCCATTTCTCCTTTCGTTGAACGTACAATGTTACGGTATGCTTTTTTGAGTTTTGTGATGACCTCTGCTAGGTAAACAGTGAGCTCGTCTTTATTAGAAGACGAGGAGAGAAGAGTTGCCATCGACACATTTTCGAGCGGTGTACTGTCCGTGATGTGATACGATACCGCTTGTTTCTTGCCAAGTCGTTTCAGGCGTGTTGTTGTTTTCAAAGAAGATGGTCGATCATAGCGATCGAAGATCAGATGCACTTCAGAATAGCCTTCATACGTTGACTCAAGTACAGATACAAAATGGTCGCCCAATTGTAAACCTGTTTTGATGCTTTGGGGTTTATGAAGTGCCTGCACTAAGTTCATCGCATCTATTACCGCAACTTCCCCGTTCCTAGGACCAAATACAGGCTCGGTGTGATCAGAGGTAACCTTCTCTTTCAGAATCGCCATCAACTGAGACTTGTTCGAACGACGATGAAGTGAACCATCAGCGTCAAACAGTGTTCTTGGGACGACTGAAAGTTCATAAGTACTGAGGCCATTTTCTAGGCTGATTTCCTTCCGAGAATTCGCAATTATCAGTAGCTATGCAAACTGTCCTCTGTCCTCTTTGAGCTCAGTAAGCTTGTTTTGTACTTGGACTACAATAGATTTGACAGATGACCTGTACAAATTGAGAGAAGCCTTTGTCATCGTGCATCAAAACTGTGTTTCATTTGTGTGAAGCCTCTTTCCAATAAAGGCATCCAACATGGTAACATGGTTATTGCTATGACATCAATGAAGTTGCTGTAATTTTACCTCTGAAGCCTAATAGATTATATAGGTTTACATGTACATGTATATACTGAGAGACAAAAGAAAGTATACAAATTCTATTTCTCAATATCTCTCTTAATTTTCATGATATCGACTCGAAATTTTGAACAAAATACTTTTATTCATAAAGCATATACACAAGGTTGAGAGATATCCCCCGGAATCAATCGACTATCCATACTCGTGCTACATGTCGGTTTTGCAAACTTTGCATGTGCGACTTAGTGGAGTATCGGATATTGCTGTTGATTATGCTTTGTTTTCTCTATTCTTTACCACAACATATCACAATGTTGTTATTTCTATTACATTAAAACACAAGTAGTGGTAAGGGGGAGAAATTGATCAATATGCCAGCCTTTTTAATTAAGTCCCATTTTTCTATGATGCAGCATTAAATGACAAAAACACATGACAATATACAAATAATCATGTGGATAGAAACACTTTTCGTATTCATTTTCAAAATCCGCCGATAAATTTCTAAGGAATTATGTCAAAGAACGTTTTTGTATCAAGTCCTCTTTTGCCATGACGCAGCATAAAATGGTAAAAACATCAACAAAATATAAATGATCAGGTAACTAGGAACATTCTGTGAAATTTTGATCCGAATCCGTTCATAAATGTAGGAGTTATATCAACTAGAATGTTTGCATTGAATTTGTGACGTATTTAAGCAACCTGGAAACGGCCGAATTCTGGGAAAACACCGCCTCTCCCGAAATGTCAAGAAACGGATATCGATAACAGGAACATATGAGATTACAAAAATGCATGTTGGCACCCTGTATCATCAAAAGCACACGGGAGCCAATTTCGTTACTTAGCGCCCTACTCTATGTTAAGTAATAAGGAAGTTATGGCCATTGTTAAAGTTTTTGGACGGAATGACGGACGGACGGACAGACAGACGGACGGACGGACGGACGGACAAGTCAAATTTATGATGCCTCCCTATCGGGGGCATAAAAAGTTTAGCAACAAAATGTAAATATCTTTAGTAGCCAAAATATTTTTGTTTTAACATAAAATCAAACGTTTACACGATAGATTATAGCTAGAAAACACAAACAAATGAATTTTATACCGCCATCGAGTGCGTCTTGCACTCCAGGTGCGCATTTCCGGTTTTCATGTCTGCCATGGTATTCATGTATTTGGAGCATAATTCTAGACAACATTTAGGTGTGAACATATTCGTTTTTGCCCAGAATGAAAAAGGCCACTAAAAAGACTTTTTTGCAACGCTGTTTGACTACGTCATTGACTTACGTTAGAAGGACGTTATATCGCTAATGTGTTCCTACGTGGCGGAACCGGCGATAAAGATGTCTTTTTAAATTTTACATATCTCAAAGCACGAGTAACTGTTTGAGGATGCTATATGAGCCAATGTTTGTGGTTTGAGATAGTCCCGGTCAAGGAGGTCGAAGAAAAACGCCACGAGACGATGACCGTCATAATTTCGTAACGTCAAGGCAAAGATGTTCCATATTCTCACCAAAACTTTGAGTGGCTTCAACAGTAATACCAAAATAGAGTATCGTCATTTACCATCCATGATTGTCTCCACAGACGAAGGGTTACTAGACGTTGACTATACGTTGTAATTTCCCTGACGCTACACCATGAACGTACCAGACCTTACTGGCATAGATTCCTAAATGCTGTAAGCGTAAACAACGTTGATTTTCTCCCATTACCGCCATTCTGTCTGATTTATCACTAATAGAGCTCATATGGCGCATTTGGGGGAAGACGTGAACGTGATCCTTATGACGTGAATGACGTTCAGTCTCTTGATAAAGTAGTGAATGTTGATACTGGGTACAAACTTTTTAAGAGGATTAGAACACGTTTCAATGCTGTTCTTGCTAAAAATGACCTCATAACCGATATCGAATTTTATTGTGACTTCTTGTTTTGACCCCCCTCACCTACGTTAAGACACTGTTTCTCAGACAGTATTTAACGTTTCCACAAAGCAACCTTTGAATGTTGTGTGTGAATGCATATGCTAAAATATATATAATGGTGGTGAAATAAATATCACAGAAAATATATGTTTTCAATTAACAAAGTCAGTGTTGCTAAACTTTTTTTACATGGTATATATTCATAATTTCATTCTGATCCAAATAACTAAAACATTCATTCAATCCGCTCATCCTGATCACTTGAAACACACAAATCCTTCCAAACACTAAAAACAACTTTCAAAACATTAATTGGCTCAATGAGTCATTAATTGATTCAATGTGACATTCACCCTTTCCCAAATGACAAAAAATTAGACATTTTAAATTTGAAAGCTGCTGCAGACGATAAAATGGATGTTGAAAAAGATTGGATTTGTGCTAACTATAGCTCAGAAAATATTGAGGCAAAAGGAGAAAATGCTGATCATCAGCATTTTCTTCTTTTGTCTCAAAGTTTTCTCAAGCCATTTCTAATCTTAGTCCAAAAAGGGTTGAATTTTCACTAAACTAAATGTCGTTGATTTTTAAAGAACTATTTTATGATTTCCCCCAAGTTAAAAATGCCATGCTCTGCCACTACAGTGGATAGTCATGTGGTTTAACAATTAAAAAAAAAACAGGGCCGATTTGAATTTAGGGTTAAACAGAAAACGTGGACAGACGTTACGCATTATATGGACATAGTGGATTTTGAAAAATTAGCTTATAAAAAAGTAATTGACAACCAACCAAAATTTTGGTTGATCTCAATAGTTTTTTTGTCAGCTAATTTTTCAAAACCCACCACATTGACTAGACAGTCCAGTCTATTGTTATGGTTTCCTGTCTAACAATTCAAAAATGGACTGACTGATTTGACGCATCACTTTATCCATTTTTGGCTTTATCACTATGCAGTGCGCATAACTCCGATTCCTGCCATCAAAAAGTAGCAAGCAGAAAGTCACAATAAAAATTCTTTTATTACAAAATCAAGCTAACGTTTCTCTTCAAACTAACATAGATTTTTGCAAAAACCTTGTAACAACACATCTGATTGAAGGAGAAATAATAACAGTAATTATTCGGCCAATCAGATGTGATGTTGTTTTAAAAATGTTCGTAAGTTTGTTAGTAAAACGGCCCCCTGGCTCACTAAAAATTTTCGGACAAAAAAGTAATTTAAGATGAATCAAAATTTTTGGAGACATTTTATAAGGTGATTTTTAAACAAGAGTTGTCCATGGACAACATAGCTTGCCTAAACGAGAGCTTGTCACAAACAAGAGGACCATGATGGTCCTATATCGCTCACCTGAACCAAAATGATATGAGCAACACTTATGTTCAATTCAATTGATATTTATGACTTTAAGACTGAATATGAACTTATGGTCAATAACGTGAAAATCAAACTCATCTGAGCTCTTATGGTGCCCAACATTGTTTTTTTTTAAATAATTGTAGATTCTAGAGTGTAAACAAGGTCAAAAATAGCAAATATGGTAATTTTATCAAATTCAAGGGCACATAACTCTTGTTTTTCTAGTCAGATCAGACTTAAAATCAAACTCATCCGAGATCTTATGGTCCCCAACATTGTGTCCAAGTTTTATTTTGATTGATTGATAATTGTAGATTCTAGATAATAAACAAGGTCGAAAACAGCCGAAAACGGCAATATTGATATATTCAAGGGCACATAACTCTCGTCTTTCTGGTCAAATCAGACTGAAAATCAAACTCATCTGATATTTTATGGTCTCCAACATTGTGATCAAGATTTGTCTTGATTGGTCAATAATTGTAGATCCTATAGTGTGAACAAGGTCGAACAGCCAAAAGTGGCAATTTTGCCCAATTCAAGGGCGCATAACTCTCTTTCTAATCAGATCAGACTGAAAATCGAACTCATCCGAGATCTTATGGTCCCCAACATTGTGTCCAAGTTTTGTTTTAATTGATTAATAATTGTAGATTCTAGACAGTAAACAAGGTCGAAAACAGCCGAAAACGGCAATATTGACAAATTCAAGGGCACATAACTCTCTTCTTTCTGATCAGATCAAACTGAAAATCAAACTCATCCAAGATCTTATGGTCCTTAACATTGTGTCCAAGTGCTGTCTTGATTTATTGATAATTGTAGATTTTAGAGTGTGAACAATGTCGAAAAAAGCCAAAACTGGCAATTTTGCCCAATTCAAGGGCACATAACTCTCATCTTTCTGGTCAGATCAGACTGAAAATGAAACTCATCCAAGATCTTATGGTCCAAGTTTCGTCTTGATTGATCAATAATTGTAGATGCTAGAGTGTAAACAAACTTAAAAACAGCATTTTTTGACATTCAAGGGCAGATAACTCCGCACTTTCTGGTCCGATCAGGCCCATAATCAAGCTTGTCCGAGAACTTATGATCATACTTGTTTTGGCCAAATTTGATCAAGATTGCCTAACTTTTGTAGATGCTAGAGTGTAAACACCCCAAATGTTGACGGACGGACGGACGCCGGACAAAAAGTGACCACAATAACTCACCTCAAGCACTTCGTGCTCAGGTGAGCTAAAAATGGAGTCCAAGGTCAAATGTTAAGGTCACTAGGTCAAAGGTCATGGTCTCAAGGTCATGGTCACGGTATGAGGTATCCATATGTGAAATATCAAGGCTCAATCTATGAAAATGCATGATATATAGGCCAGGTTAAAGTTGTATAAAAGTAGGTCAGACTCCAAGGTCAAGGTCACTAGGTCAAAGGTCATGGTCTTGGAGGGAAGTATCTATGTGTGAAATATAAAGGCTGTATCTCTAATATTGCCTGTGATATAGACCAGATCAAAGTTTTTCAAGTGAAGATGCGACGCAGACACTGACGCGACACAACGCCGACACTTAGGGCTGTGACCTTAGCTCCCAGGACATAAAGTCCTGTATCGCTAAAAACCCAAACACTTCCATCTAATGCATGACACCTGTCCACCTTCTCTGCTTCATACTGAATTCAAATTGGATGAGTATTGAAAAATATTTAAGATTTTCTGAAATTGTTGTATCATGTGATTATCTACCGTGGTTTAGGTCTTGTGTGAACTGTATTAGAAAGAATCTTACCTTAATGTTTGGAGCAAGAGGACGATAACATTCCAAAACTACTCTATACGTGTTGATATTTTGATTGACTCTCTGAAATCATAAACAAACAAGAAGTGTTTGTGAAACACAAATGCCCCAGAAAAGGACAATGTTAAAGTTTTGTACTGACAGACAGACAACAATACGAGGGGCATTCAATTAAAAGTGGTACTAATGGTCCACCATACCTCACGGTTCTACAGAACTAGTGGTGCTTATGGCTATCTGACGGGAAAATTACTGTCTATACTTGGTCAAAATTTGAGACAAATTGGTTGACTCTTTCAAAAGTTATAGGCTAGGAGAAGTTTTCGGTACGAGGCCTAAAAATGGTTCCAGGGAGGACAACTTGTTACAAGCAAGAGACAATGCTTAAACGATGTAGCAATATCCCCTCAATCACTTAAGCCCTGTCTCTCTGTTTGCATCAATGGTGAAGCAAGTCTAAGTAGGTCAAAGGTCAACTAGGTGCAAAAAATAAATGGTATATGGGGTATAGCAATCCGCTTTAACTCATTTAGTTTTGGGTTTAGAATAACATGGTTGGTGTCAAATGAAGCGTAGACATCAATCTTTTTTTGAAGTATAAATATGCAAATTAGCTGATTTGCATATGCATGATTCTGAAGATTTAATTGGAAATTTTGATCATTTTTCGCCATTTTTTCAGAGTGTAGTTCGAACGAAAGCTATAGCTCACTAAGTTGGTGGTGTATATTCACAAATTTGGTACTAAAATAAAGCCTAGACATCTATCCTCAAGTCAAATTATGCAAAAAAGCTTAATTGCATATGCACGATTTTTTATTATTTTTAATTAATTTATGAAAATATAACCCATTAGTGAAAATTTGATATATACAGAGCTTTGCAGCTTCCTGGAAGGATTTAATCACATTGTATATGTAAAACGTCCTGTCCAAAACAGAAGTGAGCATTTTTATGGGGTTTTTTTTACAGAATCAGATTGAATTACCGTATAGTAGAGTGTTTGGTTTCCATGGAAACATATATTGTAAAAGTAGTTTTTAGGTAAAACAGGCGAAACAGCTATCAGTCTCTAAGTCCTTGGTGTAGACAAACAATCAATGTTTTTAATTGAAGAAAAGACATCCATTTTTGTTTTTCAGGCTTATTTGCATATTCATGGCTTTGAAGAATTTATTGGAACAATTGTTGGAATTATAGTCAATTTTTGCGAGTACATCAGAAAAATCAGACATATCTCGCATAGTTCTTGGTATGGATTAACAATTTTAGTATCAAATTGAAGCTTAAGCATTCATCTATATTTTTCGGATAGTTATGAAAATGAAATAATTGGCATATGCACACTTTTGTAGATTTAATTGGAATTTTGGTTAATTTGCACATTTTTTTTAAGAATTTTGCAGGGATATTCCTTAATTAAATATCAAAGTATCAAAAGTATCAAAATGAAGCAAAGACTGAAATTAAAATTTTTGGGAATATTTTTTTCAAATTATCTAAATCAGAATTTTACTAGGAAACTGGGGCCGTTTATTGGCCCCTTTCTCTCAGAGAATTTTTTCGCGTGCAGTTGTTTTTACCCTAAAAATCATTTTCCCCCAATTAAACAATGTTACGGTCCTTGTAAAACTGTCTTGATTTTGCTTGAAATTTGTATTCTTACGGTTAAAAGATTATTTTCAGATCTGTACACATTTATGCATCCCTATATTTAAGTTTAGAATTTTTTTTATCAAAATACCAAATTATAAATTTCCCATAGAGCTGTATTTTTCCCAAATCAAGGGTCCCAGGCTTTTCTCCTATCCTTAGAAATAATACCTGCAAATTGCATTAGCTTACCTGTATTTGGGAAAGAATAATTAACATATATGTTTGCAACGAAAAATATTGACGAAATGGTCATTGTTGTGAACCAGGGTGTAATACAATTTCTAGTCTAATTCTGCTTAATAGGTTGAAGAGCAATTGCGTGCAGTTTATGCGGTGTCCTCTCCTTCTTACCAAATTTTGGAGGCATTCCAGGATTACAGATAGCGTTCAGAAGACAAAATAGGTTAAAAGAATGTTACTGTGGAGAGCTGGTTAGGGTTACCTAGGCGTTGACTTCTATAGATCGGGTATCAATAATTGGCAAACTAGATTATTCTCTCCAAAGCCCTTCTCCTTAGAGACCAGCTTTTATCATAAAGAATGCTCTTATCAGTGCTTTTGTACTCAATACATACTTTCTTAGTCTACCTGTATCTGTTCTACCTATCTTTTTGAACCTTTGAGGGTCGCAAGGACTGGTCACTTGTTATTGAAAGAAAAACAATGTGATAAGATGTACATGGAATTTCAGTTCAGGTCTATTAGAATTTCGGTTCAGGTCTATTATGTTACTTAAGGATCATGGTTGTATGGAGAGTATATATTGAGGTTACTTCCCATTTTCCCATTTTTTCTTTACTGAGGCGAGAGAATTCACCCCCTCATATCTTTCTCCTCTCCTCCAGTTGCCTTCTATCACTAAATAGTTGGCTTGCACTTTAAGTTTTGTCGTTAACCCAATGTTCATGTCTAGTTGCATACTGGATAGTGATAATTCAATGCCATCCATGCTCTCCTCTTTTGGGTAAATCAAAGGCAAACCCGCATTAATCAGAATTCGTATTTTTTCAAACACTTTCTTCTTTAAAATAAATCATACAGCCAGACATGCAAACATAAAAAGGTTACAAACTATTAATTCCAGAATATTTGATATCAAAATATAGCATGATGAAGTCCTTCAACTAAGTCGAATTTGCTATATCTCATAATTATTAACAAATAGAAGATAATTTCATTGTATATCATTATTCAAACTCATTTGCAAGATAGCTTATGCAAGTTAGCTAATCTGCATAAGTGATCAAAACAATAAAGATGGATGTCTAAGCTTTATTTTGATACCCATATAGTGAATCTGCACCCAGAACTTGGAGAGCTTTAGCTATTTCTCCTGCCCCCTAAACTGTTTTAAGGAAGATAATAATATGTTTCTATCCTATGCTAGGTTGTCGGGCATACAAACATATATGAAATATGTTCACGAAATATTGTAAGGGAATGGTCGACCTGGATAGCTAGTAGGGATGACAATTGCAGACCAAAATGACTATTGCGATACTATTGCTATCGACCAAACTGCTATCACGATAGTATTGCTATTGTAGGTTGCTATTGCAATACTATTGCGATACTATTGTAATACGCTTTTAGTGCTATAAATGGATATTTTTTCATTGAAAGTCACATTTCCTGAATATTTTACATAAATGAATTAATTTGCAGAATCATTAAATAAATTATCTGAAGGAAGAGAGTGACATTTCATGATTTGAGTAGGCTGTCATTGATGTCTGATATTCTTGAGACAGATTTTTTGCTAAAATTAGACAATGTCATGTGACAAATTGCTATTTTTAGAACTATCAAAACTATTGCGATAATGGAAACAACTATTGCGATACTATTGATATTGCCAGTTGCCTATCACGATAGCACTATTGCAGAGGTCACTATTGCGATATATCGATAGTCTGATGTATCGTTACATCCCTAATAGCTAGATCATTTCTGCACAAGTAAATTTCAAATAAAGTTCATTTAGTTCTTCTAAATTAAGTCTGTCCTTCTTAATCAAGTGTAAATGATTAACTTACCCCACTTTATATTTGTAGTAACATTTATGTGTCACTGAACCTTGATAGTGAGAAATTTAGTTCCAGGGCTGAAATTGCTTTCCTTTTTGGCTCTATAAAAGCAATGCACTACACAACAAAGCAAGTTCTGAATGTCCCCATGTCGTTCTGATTCCTGAAAATCTGGCATGGGTCTAATGTCATATGCCCGTAAGATAGAAAGAGGAATATGTTCAGCTATCGATTATGCTAATTTGAGTCTTGCTTTATATAAAAAAAATTGTTGATGCTTGATAAATATTCGCTTTAAGAGTCATTGCTTTGACATTATGGTGACAATGGTGTTGATATAATCTGTTCCATCTCACATGCTGTTTTATTGGTGTGTTGTAATGGTCTGTGTATGCGTCAAGTGTGGTGTGCTGTGTGTTGTGTGCTTGTCACCTTCCGCTTTCAGCCTCCGCCGCTGGCTAGCCCTGCGAAAAGGGAGCAAAGTGAGTAAGCCTCCCCTGCCAGTACATAGCCTCTTCACAGTCAAGCCTTATGTAGTGCCTCCCCGTCGGCAGCACACGTCAACTGAGCACCTTGCGGCCTCAGGCTAAACTACAGGGGACTCGGAGGAGGTCTGCCCCCAGACATGTGGCATGCAGGCCCACCGGCGTGTGGACATGCCCTGGTGCCTCATGAACAGACCCCCAGTCATGGGTTAAATGACACTGGCTATGTACCTAGCCTGTCACTGCCAGGTTCAACAGACCGATATTCCGGTGTCTGGACAGTGATCCAGCGGATGAGCATTGTCATCATGCCAACGGTGGAGCGCACAATACCCTAGTCAGTTGGGAACGGCGGAGTTCTTGAACTGCCTAGTGTTCAAGTTGGTGAAAGGAAGGGCATCCTACCATAAAAACCCTGCCACATAATTATGACAAGTCTGAATCAAAGTAAGAGTTCAGGCGGTGCCGGCCACCTTAGAGTAGACGGTAGCGCTTCCGGCTTGGCAGCTCGAGGACATGGAGCTGCAGGGTCGGGCCTTAGTGGCAAATCCAACGAATGTCCACCATTCTGTCGTGTCGGAACACTGAATGTCGGCACAATGAAGGGAAAAGCAAGTGAAGTGGTAGAGACAATGTCAAGGAGGAGAGTGGACCTGTGCTGCTTACAGGAGACTAGGTGGAAAAAGGAGGGAGTGAAACTGATAGTTGGAAAGAACTCTCGTTCCAAACTTTTCTGGTCCGGAAATGACCAGGGAAATGGTGGTGTAGGAATTCTTCTCTCGGAGGAGTGGTGGGAGAATGTGTTTGAGGTTGTCAGGGTCTCTGACAGGATCATCTACATACGAATGACTATAGGCAAGACGGTGTATGTTTTCATGAGTGTGTACGCTCCTCAGGCCAACCTTAGTGAGGAAGAGAAAGACTGCTTCTACCAAATGCTACAATGCACTGTTGCCAAGATCCCAGCCAACGAACAGCTCTTGATATGCGGAGACTGGAATGGGCATGTTGGATCACAGTCCACAGGGTTTGAGGAGGTTCATGGTGGGCAGGCCATTGGAAAGAGGAATCACAGAGGGTGAACGAGTGCTAGAGTTTGCGTTCGCCAACAACCTTGTTGTTGGAAACACTTGGTTCAAGAAGAAGCAGGAACATCTAGTGACCTACCAATCTGGAACTTCCAAAACTCAAATAGACTTTATCCTATACAGGCGAAGCTTCAGAAGACAGGTGTCCAATGTTAAAGTAATACTTGGAGAGGAGAATGCAGCACAACACAGACTGCTTATTGGAGACTTCAGAGTTTGTATCCCGCCTCAGCCAAAACCAAAGTTTGTTCCCCGCATCAAGGTGTGGAAACTCAGAGATTCAGAGAAGCAAGCAGAGCTCGCTGAAGTATTTAAAGCGAATGTTCAACAGCCCACTGAGACAACCACAGTAAATGAGCGATGGACAGTGCTCAAGGACAAACTCCTGCAGGCTGCAAAACAGGTGTGTGGAGTCTCTTCAAAACACCCTTGGAGAAATCAAACGTGGCGGTGGAACAACCAAGTAGAAGATGCAGTAAGAAAGAAGCGCAGATGCTTCAAGTTATGGAAGGCTGGGGGTAGTAGAGTAGCTTACAACATGGCCAAGAAAGCATCAAATAGAGCAGTGCATCAGGCCAGAAATGAGGCCGAAAAAGACGTTTTCCAGAAAATCGACCCCAGGAATGCAGATGTTTATCGCCTTGCGAAACAAATGAGACATGATAACCAAGATGTTATGGGTGAGAAACCTGTAAAGAATGATGAAGGCCAGCTATCACTGGATGAAGAATCGAAGAAAGCAGCCTGGAAAGAACACTATGAGCGTCTTCTTAACGCTGAGTTTCCCTGGAACCCAGCAGACCTGTCGGAAGAAAGCCCAGTCGAAGGCCCGAGTGAGCCAATCAGCCTAGAAATAGTCTCTAAGGCTATCAAGAAGATGGCATCAGAAAAGGCAGCTGGTCCAACAGGTGTTGTTGCTGAAATGATGAAACCACTAGGAGAAACCGGTGCAATTGAGATACGTGACCTCATAGAGAAAATCATCGCAGAGGGCCAGATCCCTACAGAGTGGCAGGAGAGCTACATCGTTAGTCTCTACAAAGGTAAAGGGGATGCGCTTAGCCGAGGCAACTACAGGGGCCTGAAGCTGATTGACCAGGTGATGAAGGTTCTGGAGCGTGTGGTAGAAGGACTCATCAGACAAAGAGTGGAGATAGATGTGATGCAGTGTGGATTCATGCCAGGTCGTGGCACTACTGATGCAATTTTCATCATTCGCCAATTGCAAGAGAAGTACCTTGCGGCTAACAAACCACTGTACCTGGCCTTTGTTGATCTTGAGAAGGCGTTTGATCGGGTTCCACGTAATGTCATCTGGTGGGCAATGCGTAAACTTGGGATAGATGAGTGGCTCGTACGTGTGGTCCAGAGTATGTATAGGGATGTGAGAAGCAGGGTGAGAGTAGGCAGTAGTTACAGCGAGGAGTTTGGTGTCAGGGTCGGCGTCCATCAGGGATCTGTTTTGAGTCCCCTGCTATTCATCATTGTGTTGGAAGCACTATCAAGGGAATTCCGCACAGGCTGCCCATGGGAGCTACTGTACGCAGATGACCTGATGATAAGCGACGAGTCCTTGGAGGATTTACTTGAGAAGCTGAGGACTTGGAAATCAGGAATGGAGAAGAAGGGTCTGCGAGTCAACATGGGGAAGACAAAGATTATGATTTCGGGAAACAACCTCGATGTTTTGAAGAAATCTGGAAAAGATCCCTGTGGTGTCTGTCAGACTGGAGTGGGAAGAAACGCAATCTTCTGTGGTGGCTGCTTGTGCTGGATACACAAGAAATGCAGTGGCATTAAAGGTCCCCTATGTCCTGATCCTGACTTCAAATGTGCACGATGCCTTGACACAGCACGTCCCATTGATGGCCGAATCTTGACAGAGGTGCTGGTAGATGGAGAAAAAGTTGAAGCTGTCCCTGAGTTCTGCTACCTTGGGGATATGCTCTCGGCTGGAGGAGGCTGTGAACTGGCTTCGGTGACTCGTTGCAAATCGGCCTGGGGCAAGTTCCATCAACTGATCCCCCTTCTCAGCAACAGAAACCTACCACTTCTAACCCGAGGACGAGTGTACTCAACATGTGTGAGAAGCGTCATGCTGCATGCATCAGAGACATGGGCCACAACAACTGCTACATTAAATCGCCTCCAGCGTAATGACAGAGCAATGATCCGCTGGATCTGCAACGTAAAGGCAACAGATGACATCAGCTCAGACTCCCTGCTCACAAAGCTTGGTATAAAAGACCTGGTCACAGTCCTGCGTACCAACAGACTGAGGTGGTTTGGTCACGTGGAGCGAAGTACAGGCTGGATTTCTCGAGTACGCACTCTGGATGTGGCTGCACGAAAAAGTTCAGGAAGACCAAAGAAAACCTGGGAAGAAGTGGTTCAAGACGACAGAAGAAAACTAGGAATGGGTTCCACTGACCCTCAGAACCGGTCGGAATGGAGAGGACGACTACGCAGCAGACCTGTCAGACAAGTCCAACCCTCGGTAGAGGAAAACAGACTATAAAATGGATATGGATGGATGGATGGATTGAATTGTTATTTTGGCTCTTACAATTCTAATTAATTTCCAGGAATATGCATTAAAAGCTTTACAAATCACTGCAAATATGATTTCAAAAGCATAATTTCTACTAAAACATCACATTTATGAGTAAGATTTTTTGTTACATCAATGTTTGTATATTTTGTAATTTTTGGGAAAATTTACCCCACCCACTTTTAGCTATGACTACAAGCCTAAGCTAAAGACTAATTCTGTGAAGAAATACATATAACTCAAGAACAGGTTTCTGGGCAATTTTTAAGTATGACTTCAACCACACAAACATACCTTTTGTATTTTAAAAACTTTTTTTCACTTGTAGACAAAACTTATTTTGGTGATTTTTGGCCAATTTCTGCTATATTTATGAATATTCACAAAAATACAAAATCAAAAAGCTGTTTATTATTCATGTAAGTCAAAGTGAAATTTATCAGCTTCATTTTGATACCAAAATATTTGTTTTAACTTAAAAAATGAGTAAGTTATGGTGTATTTTAGGAGGTATGTATGAAAAGTGCACCGAATGACCTTTGACCTTGATTTCAAAAAAATCCTACCACTTTTAAGCATGTCATCCACTCTTAACCAAAGCGTGGGACCCTAACGTATTGAAAAATACCACTCCAATTTTTATAGGACACCGGTTGCAAGAACTTTTAATTTAACCCCTTTTGTAAAAGCTGGCTCCTAGACTAATGATATATCGGCTAGGTTAAAGTTTTTTTTTAAAGTAGGTCAAAGTCAAAGGTCAAGGTCACAAGGTCCAAGGTCATGGTCAAATGTGAAAGGTCTTGGTAAGATGTGTACATGTGTGAAATACCAAGGCTGTATGTGTAATAGCACATAAGATATAGGCCCAGTTTAATTTTTTTTAAAGTAGGTCAAACTCCAAGGTCAAGGCCACATGGTCCAAGGTCATAGTCTATGTGATAGGTCTTGGTTGGAGGTTTTCATGTGTCAAATATCAAGGCTGTATGTGTAAAAGGACATGATATATCGGCCAGGTTAAAGTTTTTTAAAAGTAGGTCAAACTCCAAGGTCAAGGTCACAAAATCCAAGGTCATGGTCAATTGTGAAAGGTCTTGATAAGATGTGTCCATGTGTGAAATATAAAGGCTGTATTTGTAAAAGGCCATGAGATATATGCCGGGTTTATTTTTTTAAAGTAGGTCAAACTCCAAGGTCAAGGTCACAAGGTCCAAGGTCATGGTTAAATGTGAACGATGTTGATAGGAGGTATCTATGTGTGAGATATCAAGGCTGTATGTGTAAAAGGACATGTGATATAGGCAAGGTTAAGAATTAAGTGTAAAAATCAACAAAGGGCAATAACTCCAAGAATTTGATTGACAGAGTTACGGTTCTTGTGCACTGCACCTCTCCATAATGAAATCTATTCAACTGTTACGTTCCAAGATTCTACCTTACATATTTTTTGAGTTGTGCTCCGGACAAGAATCAAGTTATAAAATCAACAAAGGGCAATAACTCCAAAAATTTAATTGGCAGAGTTACGGTTCTTGTGCACTGCACCTCTCCATAATGAGATCTATCCACCTGTAAAGTTTCATGATTCTACCTTACATACTTTTTGAGTTGTGCTCCGGACAATAATCAAATTTGAAAATCAACAAAGGGCAATAACTCCAAAAATATGATCGGCAGAGTTACGGTTCTTGTGCACTGCACCTCTCCATATTGAGATCTATTCACCTGTAAAGTTTCATGATTCTACCTAACATAGTTTTTGAGTTATGCTCCGGACAAGAATCAAGTTTGAAAATCAACAAAGGGCAGTAACTCAAAAAATTTGATCAGCAGAGTTACGGTTCTTGTGCACTGCACCTCTCCATAATGAGATCTATCTAACTGTAAAGTTTCATGATTGTACCTTACATACTTTTTGAGTTATGCTCCGGACAAGAATCAAGTTATAAAATAAACAAAGGGCAATAACTCAAAAGATTTGATCAGCAGAGTTACAGTTCTTTTGCACTGCACCTCTCCATAATGAGATCTATCCACCTATGAAGTTTCATGATTCTACCTTTAATACTTTTCGAGTTATGCTCCAGGCAAGGTTTGGTCTACGGACAGACCGACCGACCTACGGACCGACCGACCTTCCGACCGACCGACCTTCCAACCGACCGACACTTGCAAAACAGTATACCCCCATTTTCTTCCAAAGGGGGCATAATAAAGAGAAAATTGCAGGCTTTATTTTGATACCAGAAGTGTTGATATATATTCAGAACTATGAGAGCTACGTCTGATTTTCCAGCTACACTCTGTTAATTAAATTGATTATTCTAATTTATTCTTCATTATTATGCATATGCAAATTAGCTAATTTGCATAACTATTCTAAAAAGTAAAGATGGGTGTCTAAACATCAATCTAAAACATTAATTGTCAGTCTACATCCAGGACTTAGTAAACAAAAGCTGTTTCTCCTATAATAACCTCTAAACCCCTTTTTCAAGATATGTTGCCATGGAAACCGCACCCTAGAATATGATTCAATGCACTCTGATTCAGTAAAATGACATTAAAATGTATAATTCTATTTTGTAAATGAAGTTTTACAAATACAAAGTGAGTAAGTCCTTCTATAAGGCTTGGAAGAACTACATTATATCAAATATTCATGAATATGCAAATTTTTCGTCAAAATTTCAATTCACTAAAAATTATGCATGCAAAAAATGTCTTATCTGACTAATGTAGATTAAGGAGGGATGTCTAGGCTTCAATTTGATACCAAAATTATTAATGTAACCAACAAACTAAGTGAGTAATAGCTTATTTTTGTATCATATTTTAAAACTAGACAGTCCTGGCGGCCTGGAAGCGCTCTACAGGCCTGATTGTTCATCTTGTTGAATGCAATTTCAAAGGTTCAGGTTGCGCAAACAAGCAAATACATGACCAAGCTGAAAATTATGAGCAAGTAAGATTGTATGGTCAGTAAGATTTCTGTGAAAGTTCTGTAATGATTAATTAATACTAATTGTTGTAAAAGTGAAAATAAAGCCAACAAGGTGTCAAACTGTCACAAGATACGCCCGTAACACTGCTTTATGTGGACAGGGGGAGCAGATTGGTAAAAGTTTCATGGTCCTAGATATTATACTTATCGAGATATGCCCTGGACAAAAATGAAGTATGAAAAATGACAAAGGGCAATAACTAAAAAAATAGACCAGCTAGAATTATGGTTCTTTTGCACTGCACTCCCCTTTGGTGAGATCTATACATCCATGAAGTTTCATGATCCTAGCTATTATACTTTTAGAGATATACTCCGGACAAGATTCAAGTATGAAAAACAACAAAGGGCAATAACTAAAAAAATAAGCCAGGTAGAGTTATGGTTCTTATGCACTGCACTCCCCCTTTGTGAGATCTATACACCCATGAAGTTTCATGATCCTAGCCATTATACTTTTAGAGATATACTCGGGACAAGATTCAAGTATGAAAAACAACAAAGGGCAATAACTAAAAAAATAAGCCAAATAGAGTTATGGTTCTTATGCACTGCACTCCCCTTTGTGAGATCTATACACCCATGAAGTTTCATGATCCTAGCTATTATACTTTTAGAGATATACTCCGGACAAGATTCAAGTATGAAAAACAACAAAGGGCAATAACTCAAAAATTAAGCCAGGTAGAGTTATGGTTCTTGTGCACTGCACTCCCCCTTTGTGAGATCTATACACCCATGAAGTTTCATGATCCTAGCTATTATACTTTTAGAGATATACTCCGGACAAGATTCAAGTATGAAAAACAACAAAGGGCAATAACTCAAAATAAGCCAGGTAGAGTTATGGTTCTTTTGCACTGCACTCCGTAATGATGAGAAGAATGTAACTGCCAAGTTTAAAGTCAATCGGACTTAAGATGACAGAGTTATGCTCCGGACAAAGAAGTGGAAGCCGCCGGACGCCCGGACACCCGGATGCCGGACATCACGGGTGATCCCATAATATGTCCCGTCTTCGACGGGCGTATAAAAATGGCAATTTTGTCAATAACAAGGGCACATAACTCATATAAAATTCAGATCAAGCTGAAAATTACACCAAGGCAAGATCTTATAGTCACCAACATTCTGTACAAGTTTTGTCTTGATTGGTTAATATTTGTAGTTGCTAGAGTGAAAACAAAGTCAAAATAGAGTCGAAAATGGCAATTTTGTCAATTTCAAGGGCACATAACTCATGATGTAAAATTCAAATCAAGCTGAAAATTATACCAAGGCAAGATCTTATGGTCGACAACATTCTGTCTCAGTTTTGTCTTGATTGGTCAATATTTGTAATTGCTAGGGTAAAAGCAATGTCAAAATAGAGCCGAAAATGTGATTTTGTCAATATAAAGGGCACATAACTCATGATGTAAAATTCAGATCAAGCTGAAAATTATACCAAGGCAAGATCGAATGGTCATCAACATTCTGTACAAGTATTGTCTAGATTGGTCAATATTTGCAGTTAATAGAGTGAAAACAAAGTCAAATAGAGCCGAAAATGGCAATTTTGTCAATTTCAAGGGCACATAACTCATGATGTAAAATTCAGATCAAGCTGAAAATTATACCCTGGCAAGATCTTATAGTCACCAACATTCTGTTGTAGTTTTGTCTTGATTGGTATATATTTGTGGATTTTAGAGTAAAATTAAAGTCAAAACCAGCTATTTTTGACATTCAAGGGCAGATAACTCAGGTTATTCTGATTCAATCCAAATTCTTTGAAGGAATCTGAGAGAGGGTCACCCAAGGATCATTCTTGTGAAGTTTGATTGAAATCCATCTGGTAGTTTCTGAGAAGATTTTTAAAGAAAAAGTTTACGGACGGACAGACGCACAGACGCACTGACGCATGGACGCACGCACGACGGAAACACCGCCGTGACAATAGCCCGCTCCCGCTGGCCTGTCGGCCAGTGGAGCTAAAAACGACAAAAATTTCATCAAATTTTTTAATTAAATCTTAAAAATCATGCATATGCAAATTAGCTAATTTGCATATGCACATACCAAATATAAGAACAATGTCTAAGCTTCATTTTGATTCCAAAATTACTAATCTACTATATCTCTAGGCAGAGATATTGATGTTTTTTCAGCTACTGTCATTGTCTCAAAAGCGCAAAGGGTTGCCATGGAAACGGTGCTGTTTCATATAGCGGGAATGAGTTTTTTCTTGGGGGCACCTCTGATTTTCAACAAGTAGGACCTAAAGAACAAATTGGCACCCATGGCAAAAAGTCTAGGGGGGGGGGTGCATGGTAGGCCCCACTGGCCCCCCGCCTAAGATGGAAACGTAACATTGTGGACTTGGAAGAACTAAACAAACAGTGATTTCAAATTAGCAGGGGAGCCGGAATTAATGGCTGGGTTGTGGTAACTGAATATTGCACAGGTGATTGTATCTTGAACTTTTAGTCCAATTCTATTAGCGAATATAGGAGGATTTGGAAAAATCTCGTGGAGATTATAAAGAGATGTTATTTGCTTGTGAAAATCATCTCGTCACAATTACATAACAATCATGATTATGATCGCCATGATTTCCTTTTTATCCTTTGGTGGAATTCAGTAGATTACGCAATTATTCACTCTTATTTTTTCATTATTTTACTCTAAAAGGTCTTTATTTACATAAATGTGAGCCTTTATGAAAACCTTTATTGATATTTTAGTATGCTAGGAGCTAGGCCTGCTTCAGACTATTAGTTAAAGTCTCAAGGGAACAGACCAGAACACCAAGAATCTTTTTTATTTCTATTTTCTTAATATTTTTTTGCTATATTTCAATATAGGTACATGTACACAAGTGACAGATACAGGATTGATTACAACAAAAATTATCACTAAATGAATATTTTAACATAGTAATACGTTAAATATTGTCCATAGATTTGTCAGGTATATTGTTATGGGGTTAGCTAAAACAACCACAGGTCCAAAGATTTCCGCTATTTATATACCAACTGATTATCTTTGTCTAGTCCTAAACATATCAGCTGTGGATCAACATGCTAATTTTTGACTTAGTATTTGAAAAAGATCAAATTGAGGGAACACATTTATTTAATAATCATGATGGGGTTGTGAAGAAGGCCGTAGGAATAGGGATTGGATGGGTATGCGTGGCTAAGCCTCCTCCTCCAAGTTGTCCAAAAATGCCGAATTTTCCTTATTTTACACTGAAAATTTAGGGGAAAACACATTTAGTCCCCCCCAGTATCCAGACACAGGGGCTTCAGTCACCCTAATATGAAATTGTTTCCTACTGGCCGGTGAAGGATGGATAAAACACACATAATGTCACATGTACTGAGTGATTTGCGTGATAAGAGATACGTGTACGCAGAACCGAAGAGTTTGATTTCTTTGACAGGTGTAATCATCCGAATTACAATGATGGCAGTTAACCTTCTGTTTATAGAAATAATTATATTACATGTGTGCCATTAATGCACGAAACATATTGAAACGTGAATACATATCTAAAGGCACCCATGCAGTTCAAAAATTAATTGAAAATCCCTCGTAAAACAGTATGCCCCCCAATCTTTTGATGAGGGCATAAATAGGTGTCAAAAATATCATTAGTTATCATTAGTTGTAAGAATGAATGTAGATTTCTTCTAACCCTTTCCCAAACGGCCCAATTTTAGGGTGATCCACTTCATATCTGCCACAAATGACAAAATGGATGTTATTAAAGATAGGATTTGTGTAAAACATGGCACAGAAAACATTGAGACAAAAGGAGAAACTGCTGGTTATCAGCAGTTTTTTCTTTTGTTTCAATGTTTTTTCTCAAGCCTTTTCTATTTGGGACGTCAAAACCAGGTCTTGTTTGGTAAAGGGTTAAATGATTAAGCCAGGATCTCAACAAACATTCTTAATGGCATTTGAGAACAGCCTGTATCCAGACCAGCCTGTGCATCTTCACAGGCTGATCAGGATCCATGCTGTCCTCGAATTAATAGCTTGTTTGTGATTTGTAGCCATGATCTGTAGCAGGAGTTGACTTTTCGAGCATTGGCTCAGCCAGATCTAGGGCATTGTTTGACAAACCTTGAAAGACATGTAATTTTTCTAATTGTCTGTCTACAATTAATAACCTCTGTATGAGTAGTAAACCAGCTGCTACTCATCTTGCCCTAATTGAACGATTTCTGGACACCACAGTATAATGCCATGAGCAACAGGCTGTATGCACAAGTTGCCATAATATAGTTTTGAATTCCTTTAAAGAAAATGAAAAATAAAGAAAAGCCGCTACTTACGTCAAAGTCCAGTTTCTTGGTAAGGAATAAGAAATCAGTGTGTTCTCGGCTCCCCCGAAATCTTACATGTTCTCCTCCCTCCGTTATGCGTACTTCTATACCATCGTTTCCATTAACGGTATCATTGCAGCCAAATGTTCCCAGAATTTCTACAACACAGAGACACAAGATCAGACTTAACCCTTTCTCAAACAAGACCTGGATTTGACATCCCTAATAAAATTGGATTGGGAAAACATTGAGACAAAAGAAGAAACTGCTGATAACCAGCAGTTTCTCCTTTTGTCTCAATGTTTTCTATGCTATATGATACATATCGTCGTTGTAAATGCAAAACCTCGTATGTCGATTCTTGCAATTTTCAAAGTACAAACTTGTGTGCCCAGTTACATACAATTCTTTCAGGTTTTCAGATATTTTACTGATCAGTATTGGTGACAAATTATTTGTGAACAACATGTCCAAATTTCAAATAAAACATTTCAGTTTGGGAAAAGCTATTACACTTTTTTCCCTCCCCTTTGAAATTTTCCAAAAACGAGATACGAGGTTTTGCATTTACAACGACGATATATTCAATCATAATCAACATCCATTTTGCTGTCTTCAGCATCTTTTGAATTGGACCCCGCTAACATTTTGTCGTTTGGGAAAGGGTTAACTCAGTGCTAAAGATAAGAGGGGGTGTTGGTTTTTCAAAAAAAATTATTTTCCCCAATATTTATCAATCTCTATGTTGTGGTTACTCATTAGAATTGTCTCTATTTAAGACGATTCGAATGACTACTCACAATATAGGGTTTGGATTTAAAAGAAAACAAGTGGGCCATGATGGCCCTGTATCGCTCCACCGGCTTTTAGACTTTAGACTTTTTGACTATGAAATTCTTTAAGGAATACAATAGAGGTCTATCCAAAGAAGATTCATGTTACATTTCAATGAAATCCAATTAGGGGTAATGGAGGAGAAATGTTTTTAATTATTTTTTGTTTAAAATTACATTATGTTTCATAGAACGAAAAATAAGACCAGCCCACAGCGGCCATGTTTTCTATCAGATCAATTTTTCTTTAAAGAATCTAATGTAGATCTACATTGAAAATTCAGGCTAAATTATTATGGAATTTAATCAGGCGTTTAGGAGAAAAAGATTGTATACAAGATTTCCTTCTTTGTCTCTATATGAAATTCAATACCCACAGCACAGGGCCAATTTTCCTTGTATCACAATAATTTGAAGTTTTTTGGTAGAGGGCCTTGAGATGATTCTACACACAAAATTTCTAAGCCAAATGGTTCAGGAGAAAAAGATTATACAAGATTTCCTTCTTTGTTTCTGTATGAAATTAGATACCCACAACATACGGCCAATTTTCCTTGTATCACAATAATTTGAAGTATTTCGGTACATGGTCTTGAGAGGGGGGTACGGACAAAACCCCACCAGGACAAAACCCCACCAGGACAAAACCCCACCAGGACAAAACCCCCTCCGACAAAACCCCACCACTAAAATTGGCAAGGTGGACAAAACTCCACCAGTCTTATATTTTATTCATTTTCAAATCATTCAACAATAAATAATTATTGAAACAAATAAATTTGCATTTGATAAATATTGCAATAGTTATGCTTTGATAATTTATTTTCTATTTTTCTCATTTTTGATGTTTGATGAATATAAAAAACAGGAAAGAAATAACACTCATAATAGCTATTATAATGAAGGACAAATGTTATTTTTTCCATGGTGTACATTATCATTCATTTATTTTTATAATATTCTTAGATTTATAATTTTTGGAAGTTTTTTTATGAAGCCTAAAAATTCGATTTTGGAACAAAAAAGTATTTAATGCTAGATCATAATTTGATAATGAATGAAGAAGTTATCCCTGAATATCATGAATATGAAATGATTTTTCCCAAAAAAGTTTCAATTGAATAATGCCTTTGATAAATACTAATAAGCATGATTCATGGGAATAAACTTATTTAAAATTGGAAGTGTTACTTTCTTCTGAGGTGTTAAGTCTTCTGATGTCATCTATTGTCCTGATTATGATATGTGATAATTGATTTCGTAGATAAGGGAATGATATAATGCATGCCAAATGACTTATTTAGATGACAAAAATTTGATGTCAAAATAATATTAGGCTTCATCTTATTCCCAGTAACCAATCCTTTTCCCACAATTGTTTCCATTTATACAGCAAAATTGCCTTATCTGGATATTTCAATAAACAGAAAAATAAAAGTTTCATAAAGTATGAAAAAACAATGCTTTTAAAATAAAATAAATACACAAATATAATTTAGATCTATATCATTGTTTGAAGTTTCAAATCAATAATTAAATTATAAAGTAATAAATTGTGAAACATAATCATATCTCTTATATTTAAAAATATTTTCCTTACCAAATATTTTTTTCTATGTCATAAATTTCTTGTACTATATTTCATATATTGGTGGGGTTTTGTCCTTGTGGGGTTTTGTCCTGATGGGGTTTTGTCCTGGTGGGGTTTTGTCCGAGGGGTTTTTGTCCTGGTGGGGTTTTGTCCTGGTGGGGTTTTGTCCTACACTCCTTGAGAGGATGCTACATACAAAATTTCAAGACTCTATGCCTTATAGTTTGGGAGATTTTTTAGTAATTGTGGACAGACAGACGTACAGACGGATGGACAGACAGACGGACAGATGGACGGTGAGCGATCACAATAGCTCACCCTCAGCAATTCATGCTAAGGCGAGCTAAAAAACAAAAATGAGTGTAGGACAAAACCCCACCAGGACAAAACCCTACCAGGACAAAACCCCCTCGGACAAAACCCAGGACAAAACCCCACCAGGACAAAACCCCACCAGGACAAAACCCCACCAGGACAAAACCCCATCAGGACAAAACCCCATCAGGACAAAACCCCATCAGGACAAAACCCCATCAGGACAAAACCCCACCAGGACAAAACCCCATCAGGACAAAACCCCATCAGGACAAAACCCCATCAGGACAAAACCCCATCAGGACAAAACCCCATCAGGACAAATCCCCATCAGGACAAAACCCCACCAGGACAAAACCCCACCAGGACAATTCATGCTAAGGTGAGCTAAAAAACAAAAATATTCCCACATGTTTACGCCTTTTGAAGCCCAAAAAGATAAAGGCTTTGGAAACCATTGTGGAAATGAAGAAATTGCTTGTGACAATGTTTTCTACACAAAAAGATGACAAAATGTGAAATTTCATTCACTTGAAATAGTGGTCTGCAACCCCTTTGAATCTAAACAAGTCTAAACTTTCGTTGTTAGGTAATGGGTTGACATAGATACCTGTTAAGTTCGTTCGTTCACTGAGTGATCGTAATTTTTGGTCTAACTTTCTGAATTCCTCTTCGTTATGGAGTATTAGCTCACCAACTGAAAAAAAAGCAGACCAACATCAGTAGTACATTAACATAACAATCATTGAGTGGCCTAATACATCCCCTCGTTAGGGAAAGGGTAAATTCTTCACCAGGTGTCAGCTAGACACCTCCCGAGCCCTGCTCAGAGTTACAGATACAGTGGCCGATCAAGAGGGGTTTTTGGTTCAAACCAATTCCCCTCTAAAATTACTTATTTCATTTTCACACGGATATCCAGTCAAAAATTACTTGATACATATTGTACTAAAAAAAATGAATCCCCCATTTGTATTAACAGAACTTCACAGAAATCCTGTATCCACAACTGGGATAAGACAGCATAGAGGTACTTTAAATTTGCTATTTGTTTTCCAAACCCTATGCTGTAGGTACCCATTAGAATTGTTTCTAGGAGACAACAGTAACAAGAGTTGTCCGTAGACAACATAGCTCCCCTATACGAGAGCTTGTCGCAAAAAAAGGAGTCAAAGGTCATGGTCACTAAGTCAAAGTTCATGGTCTAAAGGTCAAGGTCATGACATGAGGTATCCATATGAAATATCAAGGTTCTATCTGTAATAGTGTGTGAGATATAGGCCAGGTTAAAGTTTTTTTAAAAGTAGGTCACGGTCAAGGTCACTAGGTCAAAAGTCATGGTCTCAAGGTCAAGGTCATGACATGAGGTATCCATGTGAAATATCAAGGCTCTATCTGTAATAGTTCATGAGATATAGTTTGGGTTAAAGTTTTTTAAAAGTAGGTCAAACTCCAAGGTCAAGGTCACTAGGTCAAAGGTCATGGTCCCAAATGAAAGGTCTTGGCTGGAGGTATCAATGTGTGAAGTATCAAGGCTGTATCTCAAATAGTGCCTGAGATATAGACCGGGTTGAAATATTTTTGACAATGCGACGCCGACGCAACGCCGACACTAGGGATGTGACATTACATTAGCTCCCCGGACATAAAGTCCCGGCTCGTTAAAAATTGAACTTTGAAAGTCTTTTAACACATTACCACACAATGACTCTTTTTGACTCCCCACAAGGTAATGGCTTTGGAAAACATCGTGGGAAATGAAGAAATTGCTTGTGACAAGCAATTTCTTCATTTTCCACAATGTTTTCTATCCAAAAAGACAACAAAAATTTAAATTTCATTCATTTGAAATTGTCGTCTGCAACATCTTTGAATTTGGACTAGTCCAAAACTTTGTCGTTTGGTAAAAATAGTGTTATACTTACACAATCTTGACATCGTGCCTGTGAAAAGAAAGAAGAACAAGATGTGTTGGTGAAACACAAATGCAGGCTCCAAATGGCCATTTTTGTAAAATGTCAAGCTTTCATAGAGTAAAGCAGTGTCCTCCCCAGCCCAATAAGCTGTATCGGCCCCACTACAGCTTCATGTAAATAAGTGTAATGCCACTACAGCTTCAAAAGTACCCCTACAGCTTAATTCCTTCAAAATGTCACCAAATAAGGGGGGTTTCTAAGCATTTCATGTCAAAAAGTGATACTTCATGTATTCTTATAGTATAAAATATAATAATTCTGTATAAAAACATAATGGGAAAAGAAGAAATTGCTCAAATGGTTTTATTCAGAATTAAATGCATGAATACAATGCATTTCAAGGTTTACCAATACTTATAATTTGCCACTACGGCTTCAAATTATTCTGGGGAAAACCCTGTAAAGGGTTGATAAGGGTTAATGGATGACCTTGAGGAAGGTCAAATTGCATGGAACAGATAGATATCATTAAAAGTAAGTTGCATACCAAATTTGACTTTTGTATATCAAATACTTTTGGAGAAAAGGCAAATGTTAAGTTTTTGGGCAGACAGACGGACAGACAGATGGACATGAGTAAAACAATATGCCCCCGATCTTTCGATACAGCTAGGGGCATAAAAATTTTCACAAAATTGAATTAACCAGGTCTAGTTTGGGAAAGGATTAATCAATTACCACGCCAAGATGCCTTTAGATGCCCCACAAGAAAATATTTTGGAAAATGTTGTTGGAAATGAAGAAACTGCTTGTCACAAGCAATTTCTTCATTTTCCACAATGTTTTCCAAAGCATTCATCTAGAAGGCCTCAAAAAAATATTGAAATAATGGAATGAGTTAAGGCCAGGTATCATACTATTCCATGTCCACATAAAATCCAAAAATATGCTACATCACTGAACATTTTTGTATATAAACTCCGGCTGTGATATGAATGCGTATTTTTGATCCATCACGCTAAAAGGGGCCTTATCGGATGTGTGAAAAATATCAACCATAGTCTGTCTGCGCAATCTGCGCAGTCAGACAAAGGCCAATACGTTTCACCTTTTTTGCATTTTTCTGAATCTGGAATGTTTTTCATACTTACTATATGTTCATTTTTCACATACGGGATCTGGTTGACCTGTGCTGAGTCTGGCCACTTTGTACAAATGTGGATTTTTGGATAGGGTCTCTTTTAGCATGACAGGTCACATTTGTGTATTTGACCATTGCCCCATTTTACCATTTCATGTTACAAATGAGCCAGGATCTTGAAAAAGGTCTGTTAAGGCTTTTGAGCCCAACATGGTTCCAGATCAGCCTGCGTATGCACGCAGTCTGATCATGAACCATGTTGTTCTCCAATAGTTTCTTCATGACCTGTAGCAACAGTAGAGGAGTAACAGTATTGCATGATCCTGGTCAGACTTCACTTCATGGGCACTTGGGCTGTCTCAAATGCTATAAGGGACGTTTTTCAAGATCCCGGCTCAAATATTTTTGCATGAATTTGAATGTAATAATGCAACAATTATGCTGATTGACCCGAGACATAATCAATTCTTGTTTAACCCTTTCCCAAAAGGCAAAACTTGAAGACGATTCACTTCAAAAACTGCCACTAATGACAAAATCGAAGTTATTAAAGGTAGAATTTGTGTAAAATATGGCATAGAAAATATTGAGACAAAAGGAGAAACTGCTGGTTATCAGAAGTTTCTTCTTTTGTTTCAATGTTTTCCCAAGCCCTTTCTATTAGAGATGTCAAAACCAAGTCTAATTTGGGAAAGGGTTAATCAGATGACTTGTTACATAATTAGTTAACAAAAACGTTTGTATTAATTATATTAAGTTAGTTTTGGGGCGGATGTCTTTAACCCTTTCCCAAACAAGACCTGGTTTTGACGTCCCTTATAGAAATGGCTTGGGAAAACATTGAGACAAAAGAAGAAACTGCTGATAACCAGCAGTTTCTCCTTTTGTCTCAATATTTTCTGTGCTATATTCTACAAAAATTCTATCTTAAACAAGGTCCATTTGTAATCTGGAGAAGATTTTGAAATGGGAATTTTGAAAATTTGCCGTTTGGGAAAGGGTTAAAATTGTCACAAGAAACACCCGTCATACAGTAACTGTAAGGACAAGGGCTTCAGATCTTTCCGTCCATCAAATTTTGCATAAATATTCCCATTTCCAGATAGCAAATTTTAGTTATGTCCACATTCAAAGATGCTGTAGACAATAGTTTCATGCAAATCAGAACATTTTGGTATTTCTTGGTGGGTAACATTTCGGCTAATGAAGACAAATTGCTTGTCACAAGCAATTTCTTAATTTGCCACAATGTTTTCCAAAATCTGTACCTTTATACTAGGCTATATAGAGGGCTTGGTGCAAAACTATTGTAACTACATTTTGTAAAATTTTACAGGAGAAGGAAAACACTTATTGACTTTCTCAAAGTTAAAGAGGAAAAAATGTTTTTAAAATTCAAATATCTTTTTAGGTATACAGATTTGAAACCAAACATTAGAACACATCATGATGTATTCCTTCCTAAAGATTCAGAAAATGCAAAAAAGTGAATTTCTTGAAAATATGTAGTTACAATACATAGTTTTGCACTGAGCCCTCG
This sequence comes from Fragum sueziense, assembly GCA_963680895.1. Lineage (NCBI taxonomy): Eukaryota > Metazoa > Mollusca > Bivalvia > Cardiida > Cardiidae > Fragum > Fragum sueziense. Next base: position 2,382,809 of record OY804592.1, read on the forward strand.
AATTATATCAAAGCTACATAGAAAATAGATGTTCAGGTAGCTTTTTAGCTTTCAAAGATCTTTCAGGGGTGTAGCCAGGAATTTGTAATGTTGAAGCCGAAGGGGTTTTGTTGAGTCCCTTTGACACATTTTGACACCAAAAAACAGGAAAACCCTAGAAAACATTGTGAAAAACGAAGAAATTGCTTGGTCACAAGCAGTTTCTTCATTTCCCACAATGTTTTCTATCCAAAAAGACCAAAATATGCAAAATTTCATTCACTTGAAATTGTCGGCTGCAACATAATAAATTACATCTTTGAATTTGGGCCAGGCCAAAACTTTGCTGACTGGTAATATAAATGTTCCCATAAGAAATCCTTGAATGGGCTAGGATTTATGAGGGGGAAATTGTAATTTCAGGAGAAGTAATCCTTGAGGGGAAGGGACAAATATTTTGTCCCTATTTTCTTTTTTTATTAAATTGAAAACAACATAAAACACCTTAACCCTTTCCCAAACAAGACCGGGTTTTCACATCTCTATTACAAATGGCTTGGGAAAACATTGAGACAAAAGAAGAAACTGCTGATGACCAGCAGTTTCTCCTTTTGTCTCAATATTTCTGTGCCATCTTATACACAAATTCTATTCTTAACAACATCTGTTTTGTCGTCTTTAGCAGCTTTGAAAATTGATCACAATAAAATTTTGTCACATGGGAAAGGGTTAATATACTCACAGGCTAAAAAGAACAGACATATGATTGAATTCCTCATGATTTTCACAGATTGTCCCTGAAAATGGAGAAAAAAATATTTTGATTGTTTGGTTAGGCGTTAGCACTTTCCAAAACAAAATTAGGTTATGCAGAGACATGCATAAACATTATATGGTATTATATACTCGAGAGAGGGGTTGGCAGTAAACAGAGATCCTCAAGAGATATATGTCTCAGCGGCGGATCCAGGATTTTTGTGGAGGGGGTCAATTTTTACAAAAAGGGGGGTTCGTTTTACAAATATTACACAATTATGGCGGAATTTCTGCATGAAAATGAAATAATCTGGCAACAGAGGGTTTCGTCTGAACCCCCTCTGGATCCACCACTGTGTCTCTGGGTTATAACATCCCTGATATCAAAAGCCCGGGGGAAATATTCAGGTAAAAGGAGAAAATGCTGTTCGATGATTTCGAATATGAAGAAATTGTTTGAAATCACTTCAGGAAGAAATTGTGAAAAACAATCTCTTCGTTTCCTGCAATGAAAATCAAAACGCCGTTTGACTTCATAGGCTTGAGATTGGCGTCTGCAAATCATCTTTGAATTTGGCCGACCACTGATTTTATTTTCTCTATTCTATTGTTGGAAAGGGTTAACAAACAATTATCCTCTGTTGACCACGAAATGTCTAGATAGTGATCAGAAAGCGCTAAGGGACTGTCTGATCTCGCACTATTTAAATTGACGATGATCATAATCACCAACATTGTTAGAAGTCCACTTTCTTTCTACATGTTGAATATATCTAACATTTTTTCATGAACAATTAGAAGCAAACCAACAAAAATCGTCAATCAAACTTACCTTAGTCAGGGCATAAAGATCGAGTGAAATCCGTAGGATTAAAAGGAAATATCAAGTTTTCCCTGCTAGACGCCGATCTTTCTTTTTCCCGTAATGTTGCTTTGATACCCTACTTCAAAACCCAAAACACCCCTACAATGTTCTCATGTTGGAAAACCGGTTCTGCTAGTCGTAAAAATAGCGTGTTTATCATGCATGACAAATAGACTCCGCCCATACAGGTAACTCGTACTAGAAATAGAATTTATCATAAACGAAAAATACAGTTTTCACTTTTACTTCTTCAAATACACAATGTTGTCGCAAAACTTGGAATAAAATATATTTTCATGTCTAATGATCAAATTTTCCAAAAATATAAAATTATTTTGTGAAATTGAAACTTATTACAGCTGTCGAAGTGAAATTTGTATAACAAAAATTCAACTAAATTAATTCTACATTTTATTTGACTGTACGAAAATAGCACGTGAACTGCTCGTGCTTATCGAACCATAAAATGTGTACTGTTTTGATTTTGAAACCGGTTTTTCTATAAATAGAACTCGTGCTCTCGTTCCGCAGGGTGTGAAAGTTTATTGGATGAATCTTTCGGTACTTGTCAAGGATCGGACCCTCAACCTGTGAGATCGGATTGGGATCTTAAAGGATCAAGTAGGCTAAACATTACTTTCATTTAATAGTTCCTATTTTTTTAGTTTCTAATTGTTGCTAATAGATTAGGCTTTGGAAGATTGTCGAAGTCCCAAGTTCTAGGCCCAGGGCAGCGGCGGATCTAGGATTTCTGTGAGGGGGGTTCGTAGTACCAGTATTACACAATTTTGACTGAATTTCTGTATGAAAATTAAATAATCAGGCTACAGAGGGGGGTTCGTTTGGATTACAGGTAATTTCGGTAAAATACAATTTCGGTAAAATGAATTTATATAGTAATAAAATGGATGTTTCGGTAAAAAGGTAATTATAGTGTAATTATCACCTTGTCGACGGGGTTTATCGATTATTGATAAAGTTTATGGAAATATTTATATATTTTTATTAAAAAAATAATTTTCTCATTAATTTATAATTCTTTAATAACATAAGTAATTTTCTGATTAATTTTTAATTTTGTTATGATTTGCATAGTCTGAGAATTTCCTTCATCTAAATAGAATATTTTCAATAAAAAAGTATTAATGTATTAAAATGTATTAATTTATTCCATTATCTTTTTCTACAGGAATTACTCACGTCCAGTACATGCAGCTTCGACGTGGTGAACTCGAGATCGAGTGGAGGTGTCCAGACTGCGACGCCCAACGAGATTCTACAATCAACTCTTCCACTGTTCTCGACAACGAGACTCCGTCCATGGAAATGGACATATCGCTGTCTTCTCCCGACGCCAGAGGGGATGTCTTTCCCGACGTCTCCTTCAACGTCGAGGGCAGGATGTTTATCTATTTTAGACATCGGTCATTTTATTTCTGTATCGTGAATACTGAATGTTAATTATTTTTATTGTTTCTTTCAGCTGCTTGGCAGGCGATCAGGGAAGTTTTCTCCGCCGCTGTCATTAAGGGCTGTGTCTTCCATCTGACACAGCGTATATACAGAAAAATCCAGACAGAAGGTTTGACAGCAGCCTACATCGAGCGGGGGGACAAATTCCTGTTCCTCCGCAAACTTATGTCCCTACCATATCTCCCGACAGAACAGATCCAGCCAGACTTCGACCAACTAAAGACAGTCGCCGAGCGGGTAGGCGGACCAGTTATGAATGTAGTAGGTTACATGGACCACACTTGGGTCCGTGGAAACCTATGGCAAGCCAATAACTGGTGCGTCTTCCGCGAGTTTGTGCGGACAAACAACGACCTTGAAGGTAAACACGCTATTCATACATCAGTCTATCCATTCATATTCACATTCATACATACGTATATTATACATTTATTACTCAAACAATTTATTACTTACGTTTATTCTACGATTTACAATAAATATTCACAACAGTAACAATATACACAATATTACTTTAAGTTTTTTTTTATCTTTTAGGCTGGCACCGACGACTCAACAGCCGTGCAGGTCACCCCAACCTTGGCCTGTACAAGCTTGTCCAACTCCTGCGCGAAGAGTCGCAGACCGTAGACCTTCAGATTCGTCTGGTTTCGGACAATTTATTGTCCAAGATCAGACGAAAGAAATTCCAGAAGACTAGTCATCTTTTTTTTAATAGAAAAGGGATGACACATGCCTCCTGGTTCGGATCCGCAAGCTTTTACAAAAAAATGCACGTTTAGAATTTGCTACATCTACAAAATATGGAATATCAAGCAAATTATATATCGAGGGCTCTGCGGTGAACTGTTTTAGGTGGATGTGAACCCATATGCACTTACAATGGTTTGGCGCTGAGCAATCGATTTTTATCCAATTTAGCTTCTCTTCCAAATATTTTCCATACAGAAATGAAAAACTATTTTGCATCTCGTGAATCGAATGAATTGAAAATTGACTATAAGTAAAATAAAATGATTTGTCAGTATTTGTAAATTGTATATATGTGACAAGAATCTGTAAAGATTACGTCAATAAAATATTGTCTATAGATATTGGTAAATTAGAAGATGCGTGGGACGGTACGAAGATGACGAGTTAACAACCACATCACTCCTTCGCCTGATAGCCAGCATCACCGGCCTGGCCCCTCTAACTACGTACAACATACCAGAAGAACAATGACATTCCAATACATTCATGACATTTTAGTGTAAAACAGTGACAATCGTAAATATCGCTATAACATTTCATCTCATACCAAAAAGAAAAAAGTAGAGTATGAAGAAGAAAATGAGCATTCATTTTCTTCTTCAAATTCATTTTTATATTGTATTTTCAAAAGAACATTAATTTTGTCGTCTGTATAACTTCTATTTGTTGTCTCTACATTCTTTGATTATTCTGCTGAGGAAAAGCATCTTGGACCTGAAATTAAAAAAAAGAGAGAAAAATAAATATTTAATCAATATCTAGCAAAAATTCAGTAGCCTACATATTGATATAACATCCATTGCTATAATTTCGTCCAAAATGTTTTTCCTCATCAACCAATAACTTCATTAATCGTGTCACAAACATATCAAGTATAACTGTTTCTGAAAAATATCGTGGAAAACGAAGAAAGTATTTCATCATTTACCACAATGTTTTCTATCCAATTAATTTCATTCACATCATATGCAACACATTTTGTCATTTGGTAAAGGGATATTAGATTTCTGTTTTTTTCTTCAAATAGACTTCATCAAAACCTGAAAGAAAAAAAGATAAATATTTCATTTATTACATTAAATTTTCTTTTGTTCCAAATGTCTGTAAATATATGTAAATATATGTATTCATATTTTCTTGATCGATCAATAAATGAACATTTACTTTTATAAATGAGTGAATATAAGTTCAATTTCTTGTTTGTTCATCATTTACTCAAATAAATCACTTAATTTCATGTTTAATACAAACTGCCAAAAAATAATTAACTAGACTCGTGCCTCAATGCCGGCAAGGTGATAATTACTCTTTAATTGCCTTTTTACCGAAACATCCATTTTTTTACTATATAAAATCATTTTACCGAAAATGTATTTTTCCGAAATTACCATCACCCTTCGTTTGAACCCCCCCGAACCCCCTCTGGATCCGCCACTGCAGGGGTAGTCCTATTTATAAGCCCGGACATATTAGGCCCAGGGGTTGAGTGCTGTCAAAGAGTAGGCCTAAACTTTATTGCCGATAGCCCACCATCTTAAGATTCATTATTTGTACTCACTCATTTATCCCTTTCCCAAACAAGACCTGGTTTTAACGTCTCTAATAGAAATGTTTTTGGAAAACGTTTAGGCAAAAGAAGAAAATGCTGATAATCAGCATTTTCTCCTTTTGCCTTAATATTTCCCATGCTATATTTTACACAAATTCTGCCTTATAAACATCCATTTTGACGTCTGCAACGGCTTTCTAAGAGGAATATTTAGTCTAAATTTCTGTAATTATGCCCCCTTTCGAAGAAAATGGGGGTATATTGTTTTGCAAGTGTCGGTCGGTCGGTCGGTCGGTCGGAAGGTCGGTCGGTCGGTCGGTCGGTCGGTCTGTCCGTAGACCAAAACTTGTCCGGAGCATAACTCGAAAAGTATTAAAGGTAGAGTCATGAAACTTCATAGGTGGATAGATCTCATTATGGAGAGGTGCAGTGCACAGGAACCGTAACTCTGCCGATCAAATTTTTTGAGTTATTGCCCTTTGTTGATTTTATAACTTGATTCTTGTCCGGAGCATAACTCAAAAAGTATGTAAGGTACAATCATGAAACTTTACAGGTGGATAGATCTCATTATGGAGAGGTGCAGTGCACAAGAACCGTAACTCTGCTGATCAAATTTTTTGAGTTATTGGCCTTTGTTGATTTTATAACTTGATTCTTGTCCGGAGCATAACTCAAAAACTATGTTAGGTAGAATCATGAAACTTTACAGGTGGATAGATCTCATTATGGAGAGGTGCAGTGCACAAGAACCGTAACTCTGCTGATCATATTTTTTGGGTTATTGCCCTTTGTTGATTTTCAAACTTTATTATTGTCCAGTGCATAACTCAGAAAGTATGTAAGGTAGAATCATGAAACTTTACAGGTGGATAGATCTCATTATGGAGAGGTGCAGTGCACAAGAACCGTAACTCTGCCGATCAAATTTTGTGAGTTATTGCCCTTTGTTGATTTTATAACTTGATTCTTGTCCGGAGCACTACTCAAAAAATATGTAAGGTAGAATCATGAAACTTTACAGGTGAATAGATTTCATTATGGAGAGGTGCAGTGCACAAGGACTGTAACTCTGCCAATCAAATTCTTGGAGTTATTGCCCTTTGTTGATTTTTATACTTAATTCTTAACCTTGCCTATATCTCGTGTCCTTTTACACATACAGCCTTGATATCTCACACAAAGATACCTCCTATCAACATCGTTCACATTTAACCATGACCTTGGACCTTGTGACATTGACCTTGGAGTTTGACCTACTTTAAAAAAAAATAAACCCGGCATATATCTCATGACCTTTTACAAATACAGCCTTGATATTTCACACATGGACACATCTTACCAAGACCTTTCACAATTGACCATGACCTTGGACTTTGTGACCTTGACCTTGGAGTTTGACCTACTTTTAAAAAACTTTAACCTGGCCGATATATCATGTCCATTTACACATACAGCCTTGATATTTGACACATGGAAACCTCCGACTTAGACCTATCACATACGACTATGACCTTGGACCATACGGCCTTGACCTTGGAGTTTGACCTACTTTTAAAAAAAATAAACTGGGCCTATATCTTATGTGCTATTACACATACAGCCTTGGTATTTCACACATGGACACATCTTACCAAGACCTTTCACATTTGACCATGACCTTGGACCTTGTGACCTTGACCTTGGACTTTGACCTACTTTAAAAAGAACTTTAACCTAGCCGATATATCATGTCCTTTTACACATACAGCCTTGATATTTGACACATGGACACCTACGACCAAGACCTTTCACATTTGACCATGACCTTGGACCTGGTAACCTTGACCTTGGTGTTTGACCTACTTTTATAATACATTAACCTGGCCTATATTTCATGTCATTTTACATATACAGCCTTGATATTTCACACATGGTCACTTCCAACCAAGATATTTCACTTTGACCATGACCTTGGACCTTGACCTTGGAGTTTGACCTACTTTTAGAAATATCTAACCTAGCCTTTATCTTATGTCCTATTACACCTACAGCTTTGATATTTCACACATAGACACCTCCTACCAAGACCTTTCACATTTGACCATGACCTTGAATATTGCAACCTTGACATTGGAGTTTGACCTACTTTTAAAACGACTGTAACCAGGCATATATATCATGTCCTTTTACACCTACAGCATTGATATTTCACAAATGGACACCTCGAACCAAGACCTTTCACATTTTACCATGACCTTGACCTAGGCATTTGGCCTACTTTTAAAAACTTTAACCTGGCCTATGTTTCATTTTACTTTTACATATACAGCTTTAATATTTCACACATAGACACCTCCTACCAAGACCTTTCATATTTGACCATGACCTTGGACCTTGTTAACTTGACCTTGGACTTTGACCTACATCAAATGTAGGCCCTTGAGGGGGCATATATGTTTTACAAACATCTCTTGTTTTGGAAAGGGTTAGATCTATTTTCTAATTTTATTTTATTTTTATTTATTTATTTCTTTTTTTTTTTTGAGTACCAACATGAGAAACCGGGGCTAGATTTCTTAGGCTAGTCTAAAAGAATGAAACATTTAGCCTTGTCGAAAAAGAACGAGAAACATTAAGAGCAAAGAAGTAAATTCCAAAATTATACAACTGAAAGGAAGAAACTGCTGATATGTAGCATTTTCTCATTTCCCCCAATGATTATTGTAATATCCTAGATCTATATAGATCTATATTTATAATTATGGCAATTTTAATATTCAATCTAAATCTACAATTTGTACAAAGACTTACAGCTTCTTTTCAATTGGAACAATGTTTTCTTTGTGAAAAATGATAATTATTATATCTTTATTTGTCACCCACTAATAGGTTTGAAATCGTTAACCTAAGTGGGCGAGCAGCTGGAGGCTTGGTAAGGGTGTTGTGGTATTACTGGTTTGAGAAACAACAGGAATCCATCGATGGGTACCGGTAGGTGCCAGGCCTGTAGGAACAGAGTTGGCCAAAAAATGCTGAATTTTCCTTATTTTACACTGAATTTAGGGAAAATCCAATTTAGCCCCCCCCCCCCCCCAATATTCAGACACAGAATTTCAGAAAATTATCAATATCTTTGATAATACTTGACCAATTTTAATTCAGTTTGATGCAGAGAGGAGGGAAAATGCCAGAAGAATATTATAAGCTGGACACACTGGATTTTTTTTTTGGTGGGGGGGGGGGGGGGGCTAGGGGGGTTTAGCCCCCCCAATGTTTGCCAAAAATGCTGAATTTTCCTTAATTTATACAGAAAATTTAGGTAAAATCCAATTTACCCCCCCCCCCCCCCCAATATTCAGACACAGGGGCTTCAGCCACCCCATTATGAAATTGCTTTCTACGGGCTTGCATGATATTGAATTAAGATAACTAAGTTAGAACGTCTTTAATTACCCCCTTCTTATTTGCATTTTCGCTATATTTTCAGCAAAAGAGATTCCATCATGAAGGTGTTTCTGTTTTTTCCCGCAGTGTTTCTGTTTCTGACTCCAGGTAAGTCATCAGTAGCATTTGTGACCCGTCACGCTAAAAGGGGCCTTATCCGAACTCCAAAAATCTAAATTTTGACAGACTTGTCAGACCCATCAAAGGTCCACCAGATCCCGTATGTGAAAAATGAACATATAGTAAGATAGGGGAAACATTCTTGATTTAGAAAATTACATAGAAGTGAAAAGTGTTGGCCCTAGTCTGGCTGCGCAGACTGCGCAGACTTACTAGGGTCGATATTTTTCACACATCCGATAAGGTACCCTTTAGCATTACGGGTCACATTTTTATACGCCCGAAGGGTCGTATTATGTTATGGCCCGGCCAGCCGTCCATCCGTCTGTCTGTCCATCTGTTAGCAATTTCTTGTGTGCGCAACTCCGGTCCTCCTACAGTTTTGATCAGAATTTTATCAAACTTGCCACAATAAATCTCCATGGTGTCTAGTTGTGCAGACCGATTACAGAATTCAGATAACTCTTTTGGTTCTTGAATTATCCGCCCTTGAATAAAAAAATGCCCATTTTACTGACAAGCCCCTCTCGGGTGTATATGCGCCGCTCTGCGAAGCTCTTGTTTATAGATCTAATGGTGGATAATCATGTGACGCAACAATTTTAGAAAATTTTCAATAACTTTGTTAATAGGAGACATAGATCTATTTGAATTCAGTTTGAAGCAGAGAAGGTGGACAGATGACATTAGATGGGCGTAGTTGATTTTTAAAAATCGTGATTATCCATCGTGTACATGCTATCAACTTGAATTTGTTTGACCCTACAAATCAGATTGTGATAGAGTGCCATTTGTAACAAGCAATTTCTTCATTTCCCACAGTGTTTTCTGCCCAGTATCACAAAAAATTGTCCAATTACTTTCACTTGCAATTGTTGTCTGCAACATCTTTGAATTTGAGCAAGTCTAAAATTGTGTTGTTTGTGAAGGAAACTAGTTTGAATTGAGGTCTTGTTTGCTTATGACATACCATAATTATTCTAATAAACGCCCATATTCTGATAAACGTCCATCCCTCAAATTTAGACTGAAAATCTGTTTATTTCAAGCACAATTTTAGCAAAAAAGGGTGATTCTATTAAACGCTCATCCCGGATTCAGGATAAAAGTAATGTAAGTCATGTACAAAGATCATATCCAAAAGCAATGAAAAAGAAGATATCTAGTCCTTTATCTCTTTGCAATGAAGGAATTTCATCAAAAATTCGTATTTTACATTCCTTATACAGTGCCCTCCAAAAGTCCTTGGACAAATAATTTTTTATGCGTTTTTGCTCTTTATCATGACTGTAAGGAAAATCCATGGATTATTCTGACTCTATCTTATAAAGGGAGGTAATTGAGCACTGTCTAAGATAATTTTAGTATTTTTCTTCGAATTTAAATTCTGATACATTGAAATCAATCAATTTTTTAAAATACCCTTTATTTATGAAAATCCGACACAATAAGGGATGCATTGATAATTCATGCATGTGTGCAAATTTTTTAACCTGTTTTCAAAAGCAAATAGAAACATCATATTATTGGTGACCAGATCTTCATTCCCTGACCACTATCGAAAGGAATTTACCAAAATGTTGACCAAAGAAGAAAGAATTCGGTGCCAAGTCATGAGGGAGCAGGGTATCTCCGTAGCAGACATCTCTAGGCAGATTGGACATCCAAGGTAGGCAGTTACATTTAAATTTCATTGCTTACTAAATTACTTGATAAGTTAATGTTATAATTACAGAAAAAATGTAACATTTTCTCGAAATATTTTCACTTTTTCTTTTTCAGATCGACGGTTTACCATGTGTTGCAGCGGTATGCGACAACTGGAAGCCACGATGACAGGCCTAGAAGTGGCAGACCAAGAGTGTCTAGTGCTCGGGATGACAGGCTGTTGGTTAGAGCTTCACTTGGGGACAGACATGCGACCGTTCCACAGCTGCAGTCTACATGGAGAGACACAAATGTTGTTGCATCAACATCAACAGTAAGGCGAAGACTCCATGCCGCTGGACTAGATGGTCATTTGGCTGTTCGGAAGCCGTTGCTGACCCCTCGTCATAGACAATTGCGTTTGGACTTTGCCAGGGAACACGAGGACTGGACAGTAGTGGATTGGTCTGTTGTACTTTTCACTGATGAATCCAAATTCAATCTGTTTCAGAGTGATGGTAGAGTGTACGTGAGACGGAGATCTGGTGAGCAGCTACGTAGTGACTGCATTGCGCCCACTGTTAAGTTTGGAGGTGGTAGTGTTATGGTATGGGGTGCAATGAGTTACAGGGGCACTGGATGTATGACTTACGTTGACGGGAGGCTGAATTCTCAGGGTTACATCAAGATTCTACAAGATCATGCAGTACCATCAGCCCACCTACTAGGATACGGAAATGACTTTATCTTCCAGGATGATGGAGCACCATGCCATAGAGCGAAAATTGTTAATGAGTGGAAGCAGGAAAACCATTTCCAGTGCTTGAATTGGCCACCTCAGTCCCCGGACCTCAACCCAATTGAAAATCTATGGCAACAAATGAAAACCAGTCTCCGAAACACACGCAGCAATAATGTTCAAGACCTTAAGCATAATGTGAGGGTTTGCTGGGACCAAGTTACTCCAGAGACATGTCAACGCCTTGTTCGAAGCATGCCACGTCGTATACGAGCTGTTATACAAGCCAGGGGAGGCCATACTAAGTACTGACAATTATTGCCATGATTGTTATTGAGTGGTTATTTTCCCAGAAATGTATTTTTGGTAATAAAATACCCGAATGATTGAATTTGTTTTGTTTATTTTCATGCTAGTTGTTGATTTAATAATAATAAAGCAAAAACTATGAAAAAAATGAAATTTTGCCATAAAATTAACTGAAAAAGTGAAAAAAAAGTTTGTCCAAGGACTTTTGGAGGGCACTGTAAATAACAAAACTTTGCCAAATTCGACTTACTGAACTTTGAGTCCATGAATTGACACTCTTGATTTGCCAATTTTGACCAACAATATTGGAATACCTCTTATAAACGCCCATTCTCTACTTTAAACCATATGTTGTGGATACTCATTGGAATTGTATAGATTCAAATGAGTACCAACAGCATAGAAATTGGATTTGAAATAACAATATAACCCTTTTCCACATATTGTCGCCTTTAGATCCCCCACAAGATAAAGCCTTAGACTAAGGAAACATTGTGGAAAATGAAGAAGTTGCTTGTGAAAAGCAATAATTGTTGCTTGTGAAAAGCATTTGTGTTTCACAAACACATCTTGTTCATGTTTTTTTTTTAGTTTGGACTAGGCTGAAACTTTGGTGTTTGGTAATGGGTTAATTTTCTATTTCTCTTCAAATTCTATTTTGTGTGTTTTTTTAACCCATTACCAAACAACAACATTTTAGACTGGTCCAAATTCAAAGACTTTGCAGACGACAATTTCAAGTCAATGAATTTTAAACTTTTTTGGTCATTTTGTGTAGAGAACATTGTGGGAAATGAAGAAATTGCTTGTCACAAGCAATTTCTTCATTTTCCACAATGTTTTTTAAAGCCATTATCTTATAGGGAGTCAAAAAGAGTCATTGTGTGGTAATGGGTTTAAGTAAAATGCCAGGATGGGGAGGACAGAATCAGTTCGGAAGATCAGGCGCAAACTTGAAAATCTGATAGATACTTTTGGAGTTATGGCCCTTAATTTGACAAAAAAAATGCTTGTCCGCACAACTCCTACAGTTACCCTCTGATTTGCTTCATACTTGGTACAAGTGAGCAATAGGACCTGCAGATGTGCAAGATACAAATTTAAAGAAAATCGTGTTGACAGTTTTGGAGTTATAGCCCCTGATTTGACAAATAATAATAATAATAACAACTTTATTTAAAGAGAGTACACATTTGGTGTCCCAATCTTCCATGTGGGCCTCTATAAAACACTAAGTCTTGTTTGAACAAAGGAGGTGGCGGGGGGGGTATTTTATCACCTTTATTGATAGATTTCTAGTTATCTATTGATCTACAAATTGTATTTTGTGCGTTTTTCAGTAAAATGCCAGGATGGGGAGGACAGAATCCGCTGGGAAGATCCAGGTTTTGGGAGGCCAATAGATGTCGATGAAACAAGAACAATAGGTTAGTGCAGATCTACAGATATGCAGGGGAGATCAAGACATTCTAACTTTGTTATTTCAACTCCAAACCCCATGTTGTGGGTACTCATTTGAATCGTCTCGATGAGACACTTCAAATGAGTACCCACAACATAGGGTTTGATGAACAATAAATGAAATATTGCATTTTGAAAAATCTGGAACTCTGTTAGTAGACTCCAAGCAGTGTTCAGATCATCACTTTTCAACAACTTACAGTAGAAGATGCATAATGAAAAACACCACTTTCTAGCCATACGAAATGTATCAAATTACACACACTTGTAAATACACTTCACATAAGTTGATTCACTGAGCCGGATTTCAAGATTATGCTTCAAGAAGAAAATAATTTACAAATATCATTTTACTCTACATTCATATGCAAGGGAGGTAATTTTGAACATTTTTGTCAAATGTTTTCATAAGTATGTATGAATTCAAAATTCTAAACTGTACAAAATTCTTATGTTTATATTGGAATGGAAATGTTACACAGTTTAGGAATAACTGGTATTTTTCTAATTTCGCAGCTGGCTGTTTGGGGCTGATTATGGGTCTTCTACCTTAAAACGAGCTGAAGTTTGGAGGTTTCTGTTTAAAAAGCAATGAGAAAAAAGGGAAAATGACTTTTCAAAATGCAATCATTTCACTTTTTGCTCATCAAACCCCATGTAGTGGGTACTCATAATATATTTGAATTATCTTTTATCATTTTTATATGTTGCCGGAGGCGGACATATATTGGCGTCATCTTTTCCGTCTGTCCGTCCGTCCATCCGTCCGTACGTCCGTCCACTTTTCTTGTCAACGCAACTCCTAAGTTTCTGGCTGGATCTTCTTGAAACTTGATCAATGTTATCACCTTAATTGGTAGATGTGCATGAAGGAAGGATTCTATGGTTCATTGATTTTTGCCAGAGTTATGCCCCCTTAAAACTTAGTCTCTGGGGCTTATTGAAATGCAGCCTTGTCAACGCAACTCCTTCTAAGATTCTGGCTGGATCCTAATGAAACTTGGTGGATGTTATAACCTTAATTGGTAGATGTGCATGAAGGAAGGATTTTATGGATCATTGATTTTTGCCAAAGTTATGCCCCCTTAAAACTTAGTCTCTCGGGCTTAATGATATTTCAGCCTTGTGAACGCAATTCCTTCCAGGTTTTTGACTGGATATTTATAAAACCTTCTTGTGAACACAACTTTTTACAGGTTTTTGTGTTGATATTTATAAATCCTTGTCAATTTCATTTTTGTTTCTCAAGGTTTATAAGTGGCGGCGTATATTGTGACCATGGCACTCTTGTTGGACAATTATGTTCTACCCCCTTATCAACAGTCTCTTAAAACAGAGCACATTATCTATTCATTCTATTATGATAAAATGATACTCTGTTCCCATGGGGTCGTTTCACGTCTAATCTCGGGGCCTTGCAGGATTTCAGTATCCAATCATTGGCTTTAAACAGCAAAACATTTGAAAAATCTGATACAAATTTTCATTGGCTGACGCTTCAAATTACCGGCGTCAGCCAAAAATAGAAGCGACGTAATGTATACATAATCATACAAGATAAAACTGAATGATTTTGATTTGATAAATCAAATATTACTGGCTACGACCGCAAATAGAAGCGACGTAATGTATACGTAATGATCATACTAGATGAAACTGAATGATTTTGATTCAATAATTCAAATGATGTGCTATAATTAGATTATGACGACCAAATAGGCTGTTGGTGTATGAAAAACGGCAGAGGTCATATTTGATGGTTTAATCAATAGGCCTCGGCTTTGGAGAGTACCTTATGGCATTACAATTTTCCTTCTGGGTATCTGTGTCGCATCCTATTCACGTTGGATAATCATGTGAAACAATATTTTCAGAAAATTCTTCAATAATTTTGTAAATACTGGACCGATTTGATTTGAAGCAGAGAATGTGGACAGACGTCACACATTAGATGGACGTGGTTGATTTTTGAAAAATCAACTGATGAAAAAGTTATTGAAGATAAACCAAATTTTTTGGTTTATCTTCAATAACTTTTTTATCAGTTGATTTTTCAAAAATCCAACACGTACAGCTTATTCCTTGCATTTTCCCACCTTCTCTGCTTCAAACTGAAATCAAATTGGTCAAGTATTGAAAAAGATATTGAAATTTATCGGAAATTCTAAGTCAAGTGATTATACACCATGCTATTACCTGCTATCAATCGGGCCATTGCTAACTTTGGGCAGTATCATCTAAATACCTAACTCATAATCAGTACATTTTATAAAAACAAATAAGACCCTTGTTATCTGTGCCTCTAATGGGTAATAAAGCAAAAAACTACAGCAACACAATAATTTTGAAATCTTTTTCGACATTTCATGGTATGTCTTCTTCAGGAAATAACTTTATTGAATTAAAGTAAACTTAAAATGTGATGTTGATTTTTGGCCAAAAACAACCCAGACAATAACATAGATGCATGAAATATATCAACAAACAACTTAATAAACTGGTTGAAAAAATTTAGAAAAAAAAAGTTTGTCCAAAGCATACCAGGTAATATACCAAGATCAGGGACGCATTCTGTAGAGCGAGATTTTTTGAGATATCTTTAGATTTCTTAAGATATTATAGGATAAAGCGTTCTTTAGAGCAAAGAATTTTAAGACGCTCAATGGGATGCGCCATTACCCTATTCTTCGTGCGGAACCCCTCGGCTAACTCTGTAGACACAATATAAGAGAGAATAGACCGAGTGGTTCCGAATGTTTCATGGCACCATGGTAATGCTCCGTACTGCATACAAATGACGTCATCATGACGTCATTTGTATGAAGTATGGAGCATTTGGAACACCTCCGTAATAATCTAGGCCTTTAAACCGCTTTATCTAAAACATCTTAACCTTTTCTCAAACAGCGAAATTTAAGTGTGATCCCATTAGAAAACTTCTATAAACTACTAATTGGATGTTGATAAAGATAAAGTTTGTGCAAAATATTGTGACAAAAGGAGAAATTGCTGATGTTTTCCAAAGCCTATTTCTCAAGGATGTCAAAACCAGGTCTTGTTTGGGAAAGGATTAAGAAATCTTAAAAGATTTCGCTCTAAAGAATGTGCCTCAGGTTGCACAATTGTGCAAGCTAATCAAGTTTCAATTACCTCTAAGAAGCCAACAGAATTATTACAATATCAGATAATAAAAATTCATATTTTCCTATATAACTTCTCTTATTAACCCTTTCTCAAAAAAGACCTGGTTGTGACATCCAAAATAAAAAGGCTTGAGAAAACATTGAGATGAAAGTAGAAAATGCTGATAATCAGCTTTTTCTCTTTTTGCCTCAATGTTTTCTTGGCTATGTTTCACATATTATGTATTCTACATTTATCAACACTAAGCTTTTAGATTTGACAATCCAGTGGTTTCTCCAAACATTCAAGTGAAAGTATTTTTAGGTGCAGAGTGAAAGTGGGAAGCGTTCACGTACACCGAAAGAAACTTTCGCTTGAATGTTTAAAGAAACCACGGGATTCGGAGCAGAGTATGTTACAAACGGGAATGGCCCTCTCAAATGCCTGTACGGTGCACTTTATCTCGTCAAAATCCGTAGCGTGTAAGCTGAGAAATTAAACAAAACGTACCTTGAAGCGGGCAATTTATTCGGTGTGAACGCTTCCCAAAAGTCATGTGGGTTACCCACTGTGATATAGTCGCCATGCTGTCCTTCCCTCCGTCTGGCCGTCCGTCAGGCTGTCCGTCCGTCTGTCTGTTCACAGCCAGATCTCAGCAACCATTGGACCAAATTCAATGAAACTTCACATGTAATTTCTCTGGGAAAATCCCTAGAGACCTTTTCCTCTGTTTTTTAATTTGAGGGCGATCATGGAAAAAATGGGACTTAATGTAGAGCTTATTTTTTCTCTAATTTCTCTTCATCTTAAAGCAGAATTTAATGAAATTTTGTGCTTGTGTGATAAATGGGATTTTTTAGACCATATTGTGTAAATAATGCGTGTACAAAAATGCTGTCATGGGAAAAGTCAGGGCTTAATGTATGATAGCAATTTTTTGTGACAAACGCTTATTAGGGGAGCATAACCCGTCTATGGTGGCTCTTGTTAGCTCACCTGAACACGAAGTGCTCAAGGTGAGCTATTGTGATCGCTTTTTGTCCGTTATCTGTCTGTCCGTATGTCCGTCTGTCAACAATTTGGTGTTTACACTCTAGCATCTACAAATATAAGCCAATCTTAACCAAACTTGGTCAAAACATGTATGACCACAAGCTCTCGCATGAGCTTGAATTTGGGTCAGATCGGACCAGAAAGTCTGGAGTTATCTGCCCTTGAATGTAAAAAATAGCTACTTTTGACATTGTTTACACTCTAGCATTCACAAATATTTACCAATCAATACAAAAGTTGGACACAATGTTGGTGACTATAAGATCTCAGATGAGTTCGATTTTTGGTCGGATCGGACCAGAAAGTCTTGAGTTATCTGCCCTCAAATTTGACAAAATTGTCGTTTTTGACCGTTTTCGACTTTGTTTACACAATAGCATCTACAAATATTGACCAATCGAGACAAAACTTTAACACAATGTTAGTGACTGTAAGATCTTGGATGAATTTGATTTTGGGTGAGACCGGATCAGAAAGTCCGGAGTTATTGGCCCTTGGATGTAAAAATAGCTACTTTTGACATTGTTTACACTCTAGGATCTACAAATATTGACCAATCAATACAAAAGTTGAACACAATATTGGTGACCATTAGATCTCAGATGAGTTTAATTTTTGGTTTGATCGGACCAGAAAGTCCTGAGTTATCTGCCCTTGAATTTGACAAAATTGTCATTTTTGACTGTTTTCGACTTTGTCTACACTATAGCATCTACAATTATTATTGACCAATCAAGACAAACAAAACTTTAACACAATATTAGTGACCATAAGATCTTGGATGAGATCGATTTTGGGTCAGATTGGATCAGAAAGTCAGGAGTTATCTGCCCTTGAAAGAAAAAAAGCTACTTTTGACATTTTTTACACTCTAGCATAGATCTACAAATATTGACCAATATATACAAAAAATGGACACAATGTTGGTGACCTTATATAAGATTTCGGATGAGTTTTTGTTTTGGTTTGATCGGACCAGAATGTCCTGAGTTATCTGCCCTTGAATTTGACAAAATTGCTGTTTTCGACTTTGTTTTTACTCTAACAACCACAAAATTGATGGTGACCAATCAAGACAAAACTTTGATCTTGGATATAATGGTTAATCACCATAAGATCATGGATGAGTTTGAACTGCAGCACAATTAGACAAGCAGTTGCTGAGTTATCTGCCCTTGAAATGGACAAAATTCTCATTTTTGACTTTGTTTTCACTCTTTACAACCAGATATATTGACCTATAAAGAGGAAACAGGGACATAATGTTGATGACCATAAGTTTGTTTTCAGTCTGAATGTCACAAATATTAATTGATTCAAAGATAACTGGCTCATAATCATCTTGGTTCAGGTGAGCGATATAGGACCATCATGGTCCTCTTGGTTTTTTTACCTATAATTGGTTAATTTTCCCTACAGGTAAACTGGTGTATAGGTTGATAGCAAGGGACCTTCAGAATCCCTTGTCCCCGATGGAGTACGGGTTCAGCAGCGCTTCTAACTTAATAGATATGGTGCAGGAGAACGCATATTTTTCTATCAATAAAACAACTGGAGATGTGGCAGTGATTAATCCTATTGATTATGATGTTGAGGTATATTGTTGTTGCTTTTCAATTGACCAAACGCCAATCGACAGATCGCTCCGTCCAACATAGAATTTAAGACAAACAATGGGGATGTGATCGTTAATAGGGAACGATTTTATCCAGATAATCGTGACGTAAATTTAGACAAAAAAATAGAATTTCGTAGATGTTGTTATAAAATCTCATGACTACGGCTTCATTTAAGCTGTAGTTACATGATTTTATAACAACACCAACGGTTTATCAAAACAATACGGTAAAACGAGTCTATTGTTAGCACAACATTGTTTGCCATTGGCATGTCTATTGTTTTGATTGTCAGTCGATAAATAGATACAATAACACATGCAATGAAGAACAATTGGGGCATTTTTCAGATCGTCCATTGGCTAATTGATGTTTTTGATTGACAGTCGGCGTTTGGTCAATTAAAATCTTGTAACAACAGCTTGTTCAGAGTTGTAGATACGAGGATTTTGTTGAAAAGCAGCCATGTGATTTTATTGAAAAAGCACTGTTTGATTTTCATGCCCTCGTATCAAAAGATCAGGGGCATATTGTTTTACTTGTGTCTGTCTGTCCAAAAACTTAACATTAGCCTTTTCTCCAAAAGTACTATATAATTATGTGTATATATTTTCCGAAAGGACCCCATTTTTAGCTCCACTGGCCTTTCAGGCCAGCGGGCTATTGTCATGGCGATGTGTCCGTCGTGCGTCAGTGCGTGCGTGCGTCCGTGCGTGCGTGCGTCCGTAAACTTTTTCTTTAAAAATCTTCTTCTCAGAAACTACTTAATGGATTTCAACCAAACTTCACAGGAATGATCCTTGAGTGACCCTCTCTCAGATTCCTTCAAAGAATTTGGATTGAACTAGAATCACCCGAGTTATCTGCCCTTGAATGTCAAAAATAGCTGATTTTGACTTTATTTTTACTCTAAAATCTACAAATATTAACCAATCAAGACAAAACTTGGACAGAATATATATCAGCATAATATCCTGCCTTGGTGTAATTTTCAGCTTAATCAGAATTTTACATCTTGAGTTATGTGCCCTTGAATTTGACAAAATTGCCATTTTCGACTTTTTTTTCACTCTAACAACCATAATTGTTAACCAATCAAGATGATATTTGGACAGAATCTAGTTGACAACAAGATCTTGCTTATGTGTAATTTTCAGGATGATTGCATTGCTACAATCTGAGTTATGTGCCCTTGAAATTGACAAAATTTCAGTTTTAGACACTTTTTTCACTTTTGCGGCCACGATTATAGACTAACAATGACAAAATTTGGACAGAATGATGCTGACCATAATATCTTGCACGAGTTTAATTTTCAGCTTGATTATAAACTAACATACTGAATAATGTGCCCTTGAATTTGGCATAATTACAGTTTTCAACTTTATCATCACTTTAAAAATCCCCAAAATATTGGTCAATCATTATCACCTTCTTTTCGCTTTGACCACATTATTGCTTCTTTTTACTTTGATTTCGCTCTAAGAACGACAAGTTTTGAGAAATCTATTTTTTCTTTGACCGCATTGCTGTATTAAACTTTGTTTCTGCTCTAAGAACCACAAGAATTTAATAATATATAAGTTTAAGCATTTAATAAATTTGTCAAATTTTTTATTGTAAACCACAAGGAATTCAGGCCTGTGGAGCGACTCAAGACCTTCAGGTCTTTCTAGTTTAGATCAACAAATATTCACACGACTTTGAATTCACATACAGACGAAATAAAGATTCTTAAATTCGCGCACAGCAAAATGAAAGTACTTGTAAATGCAATGGAAATACTCTTATTTGCAGTATCTTAAACACTCAGGAATAGAAAATATTAAACAGAGATCGCTCTTCTGTACATATTGATAAATGGTTTTTATGCCCCCTTTCGAAGAAAAAGGGGGTATATTGTTTTGCAAGTGTTGGTTGGTTGGATGGTCGGTAGTTTGGTCGGTCGGTATACCAAATCTTGGCCGGAGCATAACGCGAAAAGTATTAAAGGTACACTCATGTGCACAAGAACCATTACTATGCCATTTATATCTTTAGAGTTATTGCCCTTTGTTGATTTTATCATTATCAATCTTGATTTTTGTCTGGAGCATAACTCAAAAAGTATGTAAGGTAGAATCATGAAACTTTACAGGTGGATAGATCTCATTATGGAGAGGTGCAGCGCACAAGAACAGTTACTCTGCAGATGATAATTTTTGGAGTTATTGCCCTTTGTTGATTTTCAAACTTGATTCTTGTCCTGAGCATAACTCAAAAAGTATGTAAGGTAGAATCATGAAACTTCATAGGTGGCTAGATTTTATTACGGAGAGGTGCAGTGCACAAGAACCGTAACTCTGCAGACCAAATTTTTAGAGTTACTGCCCTTTGATGATTTCAAATTTGATTCTTGTCTGGAGCATAGCTCAAAAAGTATGTAAGGTAAATTCATGAAAGTTTACAGGTGGATAGATCTCATTATGGAGAGATGCAGTGCACAAAAATTGTGACTCTGCCAATCAAATTTCTGGAGTTATTGCCCTTTGTTGATTTTCAAACTTGATTCTTGTCCGGAGCATAACTCAAAAAGTATGTAAGGTAGAATCATGAAACTTCATAGGTGGCTAGATTTTATTATAGAGAGGTGCAGTGCACAGGAATCGTAACTCTGCAGACCAAATTTTTGGATTTTTTGCCCTTTGTTGATTTTCAAACTTGATTCTTGTCCGGAGCATAACTCAAAAAGTATGTAAGGTAGAATCATGAAACTTTACTGGTGGATAGATTTCATTATGGAGAGGTGCAGTGCACAAGATGAAGAACTGTAACTCTGCCGATCAAATTCTTGGAGTTATTGCCCTTTGTTGATTTTCACACTTAATTTTTAACCTTGCCTATATCTCATGTCCGTTATTGCCCTTTGTTGATTTTCACACTTAATTCTTAACCTTGCCTATATCTCATGTCCGTTATTGCCCTTTGTTGATTTTCACACTTAATTCTTAACCTTGCCTATATCTCATGTCCGTTATTGCCCTTTGTTGATTTTCACACTTAATTCTTTACCTTGCCTATATCTCATGTCCTTTTACACTTACAGCTTTGATATCTCACACATTGATACCTCTTATCAACATCGTTTATATTTGACCATGACCTTGGACCATTTGACCTTGGAGTTTGACCTACTTTTAAGAAACCTAAACATGGCCGATATATCATGTCCTTTTTAGCTCGACTTTTCGAAGAAAATGAGAGCTTATACTGTCAACCGGGCGTCGGCGTTGGCGTTGCAACAAAGGTTAAAGTTTTTTCAAACATCAATAACTTCCGTACTATCGAAGGGATTCAACCCAAACTTGGAATACTTATTCACCATCACATTCTCTACCTTACTATCAGGGCCCATGACCCTGGGACCACTCTATTTGGAGTTATGCCCCCTTTATACTAAGCACTTAGAAAGTCGAGCGCGCTGTCTTCGGACAGCTCTTGTTCACATATAACCTTGATAAATGACACATAGACACCTCTGACCAAGACCTATCACATATGACTATGACCTTGGACCTTGTGACCTTGACCTTGGAGATGACCTACTTTAAAAAAAAATAAAATGGGCGTATATCTCATGTGCTATTACACATGCAGCCTTGATATTTCACACATGGGCACATCCTACCAAGACTTTTCACAATTGACCATGACCTTGGACCTTGTGACCTTGACCTTGAAGTTTGACCTATTTTTTTAAAAAAAACTTTAACCTGGCTGATATATCATGATCTTTCACACATGCAGCCTTGATATTTGACACATGGACACCTACGACCAATACCTTTCACATTTGACCATGACCTTGAACCATATGACCTTGACCTTGGTGTTTGACCTACTTTTTAAAAAACTTAAACCTGGCCTATATTTCATTTCCTTTTACACATACATCCTTGATATTTCACACATGGTCACTTAAAACCAAGACATTTCACTTTTGACCATGACCTTGGACCTTGACTTTGGAGTTTGACCTACTTTTATAAATGTTAACCTAGCCTATATCTCATGTCCTGTTACCTATAGAGCCTTGATACTTTACACATGGACACCTCCTACCAAGACCTTTCACATTTGACCATGACCTTGGCCTGTGTGACCTTGACCTTGGAGTTTGACCTACTTTTAAAAATCTTTTACCTAGTCTATATCTTATGTCGTATTACTCCTACAGCCTTGATATTTCACGCATAGACACCTCCTACCAAGACCTTTCCCATTTGACCATGACCTTGAATATTGCGACCTTGACCTTAGAGTTTGACCTACTTTAAAAAAACTTAAACCAGGCTTATATCTCATGACCTATTACACCTACAGCCTTGATATTTCACACATGGACACCTCCAACCAAGACCTTTCACATTTGACCATGACCTTGGACCTTGACCTTGGAGTTTGTCCTACTTTTGAAAAACTTTAACCTGGCCTATATTTCATGTTCTTTTACATATTCAGCCTTGATATTTCACACATGGACACCTACCAAGACCTTTCATATTTAACCATGACCTTAGACCTTCTGATCTTGACCTTGGACTTTGACCTACATCAAATGTAGGCCCTTTGAGGTTTTACAACATTTCTTGTTTTAGATGGTAGGTTTTTTTTTTTTTTTGTACCCTTTCCAAAACACCACAATTTTAGCCTGATCCGAATTCAGAGACTCAAAAAAAGATATTTTGTTTTCCGAAACGTAAAAAAATGTATGTGACAGTGTAGAAAACATTGTTGAAAAAGGAAAAAGTGCTTGTTATCAGCTTTTTTTAGCTCACCTTAGCACAAAGTGCTCAAGGTGAGGTACTGTGATCGGTCGTTGTCCGTCGGCCGTCCGGCCATCCGTCTGTCTGTCCACAATTTCTTTAAAGATCTTCTTCTCCCAAACCAGTGGACCAATTTTTAGCTCCACTGGCCTTCAGGCCAGCGGGCTATTGTCATGGCGTTGTGTCCGTCGTGCGTGCGTGCGTCCGTCCGTGCGTCCGGTCGTCAACTTTTTCTTTAAAAATCTTCTCCTCAGAAACTACTTGATGGATTTCGATCAAACTTCACAGGAATGATCTTTAGGTGGTCCTCTATCAGATTCCTTCAATTAATTCTGATTGAACCATAAAGTCTGGAGTTATCTGCCCTTGAATTAAAAAATGTCTGTTTTCACTTGTTTTCACTCTAGCCACTACAAATATTGATCAATCAAAACAAAACTTGGTCAGAATGTTGGTGCTTATAAGATCTTGCCTGAGTGCAATTTTCAGCTTGATCTGAATATTGCGTCTTGAGTTATGTGCGCTTGAAATTGGCAAAACTACCATTTTTGGCCTTATTTTTACTCAAACAACCATAAATATCCACCAATCAACATAAAACTTTCACATTATCTTACTGGCCATAAGATCTTGTGTTGGTGTAATTTTCAGCTTCATATGAATCTTAAATCATGATTTATCTGCCCTTGAATTTGACAAAATTGTTGTTTTCAACTTTGATTTTACACTCTTTACACCCACAAATATTGAATAATCAGGTCAAAACTTAAACAAGATGTAGGTGAAGTTAGGATCTTGCTTTAGTGTGATTCTTAGCTAGATAGGAATATAAAATCATCAGTTATGTGCCTTTCAATTTGACAAAATTGCTAATCGTGACTTTTTTTCACTCTAACAGCCAAACTCTTTCTAATAGAGACTGTTGCAAAGCTTGGTAACTAATAGATCTTATATGAATGTATTTTCAGCTTTCTAGTTACTTTGTAATTGCTTTAAGAGCAACACATATTGAAAAATCTAGTGAAAACTTGTACTTGATATTACAAGAAATTCAGGTTTGACAGCCATTTGCATTATTTTTGGAAAAGGGTTTTTCCCAGAATCTATTTTTAGCTCAAAATCTATTTTTAGAAATATGAAATATTTTGGAGTAATCAATGTTCAGTTAATTTAGTTCTGTTGGGAAGAAAGAAAATTTTAATTGCTTGTGACATCCTAAGCTAGAATGTTCTCCCATCTCCTTTTACCATTTCTCAAATGGCAAACATGTAATTTGACTTTCTTTGCTTTAAGAACCACACATTTTGAACAATCTAGTTTTGTTACTTTCTTTTAGCTCTATGAAACACAAGCATTTAAAAATCTAATCAAAACTTGGATTAAATATTACATGAAATTCAGGCCTGTGGAGCGACTCAAGACCTTCAGGTCTTCTAGTCTTGAAACTTGGGAGGAATGATCCTTGGGTGAAGGGCTTTCAAAGTTGTTAAAAGAATTTGATTCCATCAAAGACTCTGGCTGCCGCGGCATAATAAAAGCGGAAAATAGCCAACTCTTTTAAAAATCTTCTTCTGCCTAACCAGTTGGCCAATATTCTAGAAACTTCAGATGGATGATTCTTGAGTGAAGGGCTTTCAAAGTTGTTAAAAGAATTTGATTCCATCAAAGACTTTGGCTGCCGCGGCATGAGAAAAGCAGAAAATAGCCAAATCTTTTAAAAATCTTCTTCTGCCTAACCAGTTGGCCAATATTCTTGAAACTTCACATGAATGATCCTTTGGTGAAGGGCTTTCAAAGTTGTTAAAAGAATTTGATTCCATCAAAGATTTTGGCTGCCGCGGCATGAGAAAAGGGGAAAATAGCCAAATCTTTTAAAAATCTTCTTCTGCCTAATAAGCAAGCCAATATTCTTGAAACTTCACATGAATGATCCTAGGGTAAATGGCTTTCAAAGTTGTTAAAAAAATTTGATTCCATCAAAGACTCCGGCTGCCGCGGCATAAGAAAAGGGGAAAATAGCCAAATCTTTTAAAAATCCTCTTCTGCCTAACTAGTAGGCCAATATTCTTGTAACTTAACATGAATGATCCTTGGGTGAAGGGCTTTCAAAGTTGTTAAAAGAATTTGATTCCATAAAAAACTCTGGCTGCCGCGGCATAAGAAAAGGGGAAAATAGCCAAATCTTTAAAAGATCCCCTTCTGCCTAACTAGTAGGCCAATATTCTTGTAACTTTATATGAATGATCCTTGGGTGAAGGGCTTTCAAAGTTGTTAAAAGTATTTGATTCCATCAAAGGCTTTGGCTGCCGTGGCATGAGAAAAGGGGAAAATAGCCAAATCTTGCAAAAATCTTCTGCCTTCAACTAGTTGGCCAATATTCTAGAAACTTCAGATGGATGATTCTTGAGTGAAGGGCTTTCAAAGTTGTTAAAAGAATTTGATTCCATCAAAGACTTTGGCTGCCGCGGCATGAGAAAAGCAGAAAATAGCCAAATCTTTTAAAAATCTTCTTCTGCCTAACCAGTTGGCCAATATTCTTGAAACTTCACATGAATGATCCTTTGGTGAAGGGCTTTCAAAGTTGTTAAAAGAATTTGATTCCATCAAAGATTTTGGCTGCCGCGGCATGAGAAAAGGGGAAAATAGCCAAATCTTTTAAAAATCTTCTTCTGCCTAATAAGCAAGCCAATATTCTTGAAACTTCACATGAATGATCCTAGGGTAAATGGCTTTCAAAGTTGTTAAAAAAATTTGATTCCATCAAAGACTCCGGCTGCCGCGGCATAAGAAAAGGGGAAAATAGCCAAATCTTTTAAAAATCCTCTTCTGCCTAACTAGTAGGCCAATATTCTTGTAACTTAACATGAATGATCCTTGGGTGAAGGGCTTTCAAAGTTGTTAAAAGAATTTGATTCCATAAAAAACTCTGGCTGCCGCGGCATAAGAAAAGGGGAAAATAGCCAAATCTTTAAAAGATCCCCTTCTGCCTAACTAGTAGGCCAATATTCTTGTAACTTTATATGAATGATCCTTGGGTGAAGGGCTTTCAAAGTTGTTAAAAGTATTTGATTCCATCAAAGGCTTTGGCTGCCGTGGCATGAGAAAAGGGGAAAATAGCCAAATCTTGCAAAAATCTTCTGCCTTCAACTAGTTGGCCAATATTCTTGAAACTTCCCATGAATGATCCTTGGGTGAAGGGCTTTCAAAGTTTTTGAGAGACTTTGATTCCATCAAAGCCTTTGACTGCCATGGTATGAGAAAAGGGGAAAATAGCCAAATCTTTTAAAAATCGTCTGGCTTACTACATGTAGTTTGCCAATATTCTTAAAACTTCACATGAATGATCTTTGGGTGAAGGGCTTTCAAAGTTGTTATAAGAATTTGATTAATATCAAAGCTCTTAGTGCAGCGGCATCAAAAAAAGGGCAAAAGAGCAAACACTTTTGAAAAGGCTGAATTTTGTTTCATTGTTTTGAAAAACTAAGGAAAAGGGGCTTTATTACAAAATTCTTAATTTGCTGCTATACAGGTCAAAATGTTTATTTCAACAAGGCAAAAAAATTCAGGTGAGCGATCTAGGGCCATCATGGCCCTCTTGTCTTATTTATAGCTCACCATAGTTTAGTTTAGAATGATTATGGTTAAAACATGTAGATACGAGGGCTGTTAATAAAGTATCCGGAATGGTTTTATAACTTTTTTATTTATGTACTAATTGTAGTGAAATTTTCAACAATAATACTTTCATCTAAACTGATGTAAAAGTTAAAATGTTACGATACAATTCTGGATACTTTATGAACAGCCCTCGTACAATGAATGGCAAATATGTGGCAAATTGGTTTGACCGCAAGTTATGCTGACTTGGATATAGCCATTACCATTAGATCTACCGCATATTGACTCCTTTTGACGCCCTACAAGAAAAAGGCGTTGGAAAACATTATGGAAAATGAAGAAATTGCTTGTTACAGGAATTTTCTTTATTTCCCATAATGCTTTCTACCAAGAAAGACCAGAAAATATATAAATTCATGCACATGAAATTGTCGTCTGCAACGTCTTTGAATTTAGACCAGTCTAAAATTTTGCGGTTATATGGGTTATAAAGCTTGAGTTTTGCAGATCAATCAAAATAGAATAAAGATGTAGAGCTTTAAGATTCTCGCTCAAAAGAGCATGCCTCAGATCTTCTTCTATTTCTTACATAATTTCCACTTTTTGCTTTCAGTTCGGTGAGAAAGAGAAGAATAATACTATAACGGTCACCTTTCTAGCAAGAATCAAAGACGCAAATCTACCTGTAAGTATGTTTTAAAAGAACAAAAACTTTACGAAAATCCAAACTGACATTCACATGGTAGATAACCACATGTTCAAACAATTTCAAAAAATCTTCGATGATTTTGTTAATATGGGACCAATTTAAATCCCGTTTGAAGCTGACTTGGTCATTACGAAACTTTACTGTATTCTCAGAGTATTTTAAGTGTATTATGTCGAGTGTTTACAGAATGGTAATAATTACCAGCCTATTGTCAGCTTAATTCCCATTTTATACCAGCTGAATGTCAGATCTGACAATTGACTTGAAATACAGTGGGATTGCACTCACTGGTGGTGAACTCGGCCAAAGCCAGAGACGTTTTTTCATAAATAATGTATTATGTCGGTGTTATAAAATCTTGTAACTACGGCTTCGATCAATATTATTATACCCCCGCAAATGAAGTTTGGAGGGGGTATACTGGAATCAACCTGTCAGTCCAGTGGTTGGATGGTTGGAAGGTTGGATGGTTGGTTGGATGGTTGGTTGGTTGGTTGGTCTGTCTCCAAAACTTTGTCCGGACAACTCCTCCTACACTTGTCAACCGATTTAGTTCATACTTGGCACAAGTATTTATTGTGACCTGTAGATGTGCAAGATACAAATTTCACGAGAATTGGACCAATACTTTTTGAGTTATGGCCCCTGATTTGACTAAAAAATGTTTGTCCGGATAACTCCTCCTACACTTGTGGACCGATTTAGTTCATACTTGGCACAAGTGTTCATTGTGACCTGTAGATGTGCAAGATGCAAATTTCACGGAAATAGGAACGATACTTTTTGAGTTTTGGCCCCTGATTTGACCCAAAAATGCTTGTCTGGCCAACTCCTCCTACAGTTACTGTCCGATTTGCTTCATACTTGGCACAGGTGTGCATTAGGACCTGTAGATGTGCAAGACGCAAATTTCACGAAAAACGGACCAATACTTTCTGAGTTATTGCCCCTGATTTGACCAAAAGTGCTTGTCGGGATAACTCCTCCTACACTTGTGGACCAATTTAGTTCATACTTGGGGCAAGTGTTCATTGTGAACTGTAGATGTGCAAGACGCAAATTTCACAGAAATCCGACCGATACTTTTTGAGTTATGGCCCCTGATTTGACCCAAAAATGCTTGTCTGGCCAACTCCTCCTACAGTTACTGTCCGATTTTCTTCATACTTGGCACAGGTGTGCATTAGGACCTGTAGATGTGCAAGACGCAAATTTCACGAAAATCGGACTTATACTTTCTGAGTTATGGCCCCTGATTTGACCAAAAGTGCTTGTCGGGATAACTCCTCCTACACTTGTGGACCAATTTAGTTCATACTTGGGGCAAGTGTTCATTGTGACCTGTAGTTGTGCAAGATGCACATTTCATGGAAATTGGACCGATACTTTTTGAGTTATGGCCCCTGATTTGACCCAAAAATGCTTGTCCGGCCAACTCCTCCTACAGTTACTGTCCGATTTGCTTCATATTTGGCACAGGTGTGCATTAGGACCTGTAGATGTGCAAGACGCAAATTTCACGGAAATCCGACCGATACTTTTTGAGTTATGGCCCCTGATTTGACCAAAAAATGCTTGTCCCGATAACATCTCCTACACTTGTAGACCGATTTAGTTCATACTTGGCACAAATGTTCATTGCGACCTGTAGATGTGCAAGACGCAAATTTAACGGAAATCGGACCGATACTTTTTGAGTTATGGCCCCTGATTTGACCCAAAAATGCTTGTGCGGCCAACTCCTCCTACAGTTACTATCCGATTTGCTTCATACTTGGCACAGGTGTGCATTAGGACGTGTAGATGTGCAAGACGTAAATTTCACGAAAATCGGACCAATACTTTCTGAGTTTTGGCCCCTGATTTGACCAAAAATGCTTGTCCGGATAACTCCTGCTACACTTGCGGACCAATTTAGTTCATACTTGGCACAAGTGTTCATTGTTACCTGTAGATGTGCAAGACGCAAATTTCACAGAAATCGGACTGATACTTTTTGAGTTATGGCCCCTGATTTGACCCAAAAATGCTTGTCCGGCCAACTCCTCCAACAGTTACTTCCGATTTGCTTCATACTTGGCACAGGTGTGCATTAGGACCTGTAGATGTGCAAGACGCAAATTTTACGAAAATCGTACCGATACTTTTTGAGTTATGGCCCCTGATTTGACCAAAAAATGCTTGTTCAGATAACATCTCCTACACTTGTGGACCGATTTAGTTCATACTTGGCACAAGTGTTCATTGTGACCTGTAGATGTGCAAGACGCAAATTTCACAGTAATTGGACCGATACTTTTTGAGTTATGGCCCCTGATTTGACCCAAAAATGCTTGTCCTGCCAACTCCTCCTACAGTTACTGTCCGATTTGCTTCATACTTGGCACAGGTGTGCATTAGGACCTGTAGATGTGCAAGACGCAAATTTCATGAAAATCTGACCTTTACTTTCTCAGTTATGGCCCCTGATTTTACCAAAAAATGCTTGTCCGGACAAGTCCTCCTTTAGTTACTATCTGATTTGTTTCATACTTGGCACAGGTGTGCATTAACTTCTGTACATGTGCAAGATGCACATTTCATGAAAATCAGACTGGCACTTTTTGAGTTATGGCCCCTGATTTGACAAAAATGCTTGTCCGGACAATTCCTCCCACAGTTAATGAACGATTTGCTTCATACTTGGCACAGGTATGCGTTAGGACCTGTATATATGCAAGATGCAAAATTCATGGAAATCAGACCGATACTTTCTGAGTTATGTGCAAGATGCACATTTCATGAAAATCAGACCGGCACTTTTTGAGTTATGGCCCCTGATTTGACAAAAATGCTTGTCCGGACAATTCCTCCCACAGTTAATGAACGATTTGCTTCATACTTGGCACAGGTATGCATTAGGACCTGTATATATGCAAGATGCAAAATTCATGGAAATCAGACCGATACTTTCTGAGTTATGGCCCCTGATTGGACCAAATTTCGATAAAATCGGATTGACAATTTCTGAGTATGGCTCCTAAATCAACAAAAACGCTTGTCCGAACAAAGGTGGTGGCGGGGGTATTTTTATCATCTTCAGTGATAGATTTCTAGTTTTATAACTACACTGACGGTTTGTCAATACAAAGCGGTAAACCTGGTCTATTTTTAGAACAAATTCATTGTCATTAGAACAACTTATCTTTAAACTCACATTTAAACATAAAATATCTAAATCTTGTTGTAGCAAAAAACGTCCCTCGCTTTGGCCGAGTTCACCACCAGTGACACTAGCATCAGAGCTTGACCTTGAAATTTGACCTTCTTTACAAGAACCTCAAAGTTGATGCAGATGACAATTTCAAACAAATGAAATTTTAGAATTTTTTGGTCTATTTAAGTGGAAAACATTGTGGGAAATGAAGAAATTGCTTGTCACAAGCAATTTCTTCATTTCCCATGATGTTTTCCAAAGCCATTATCTTGTCTGGAGTCAAAAGGAGTCACTGTGGGTTAAATGCAGAGCAACTGATCAGAGGGGGAAGACATTCTAAATAATTGATACTCATTTGAATGATGCAAAGGACATATATTTCAATGAGTACCCACAACATGGGGTTTGCAGAACATTGAAAACTATTTTTAGCTCGACTTTTCGAAGAAAATGAGAGCTTATACTGTCACCCGGGCGTCGGCGTCGGCGTCGGCGTCGGCGTTGGTGTTGCAACCAAGGTTAAAGTTTTTTCAAACATCAATAACTTCCATACTATCAAAGGGATTCAACCCAAACTTGGAATACTTATTCACCATCACACCCTCTACCTTACTATCAGGGCCCATGACCCTGGGACCACTCTATTTGGAGTTATGCCCCCTTTATACTAAGCAACTTAGAAAGTCGAGCGCGCTGTCTTCGGACAGCTCTTGTTCATCTTTAAAATCCATCACCCCCTCTGTGGCTTGACTGGTATGAAATTTTACAAAAGTATTGTTTGAAATGCCATTGAACACCATTTAATCAACCAAATTGTAAATTGTTGTAGACAACAAAAGGGTTGCTCATAGAAATGAAATTTTTGTGCAAAAAGCATGGTAAATATTAAGGCCAAAGGAGAAAATGCTGGTTATTAACATGTTCTTCATAACCCTTTCCCAAATGACAAAATGTTAATCTGGTCTCGTTTTGAAACAAAATGCAGATAACATTCTCAAGTTGATCGAATTTTATGATAACTAAAATTATTGATGACTCACCAAAAGCAAAAAGTCTGGTGTCAAAAAGGTTCAATGTGCAGGAATGGGTGAATTTTATGAAGTTCTCTCTTTCAGGGAAAGAAAAATAGATTGTCGATTAGATTTCAGAATGTAAACGATGAGCCACCAAGATTCGTCATTACTGGCGATGCATATTCCGCAAATGTGACAGAGGTATGGCCTTAACCCATTTCCAGACTACAAAATTTTAAACTCATCCAAATTCGAAACTGAATCTCCATGGTGTCTAGTTGTGCACACTGCTTACGAAATTCAGATAACTCTTTTCCTTCTTGAATTATCTGCCCTTGAATTAAAAAATGCCCATTTTCTTGTGTGCGTAACTTCTACAGTTGTGATCAGAATTTATCAAACTTGCCACAATGAATCTCCATGGTGTCTAGTTGTGCACACGTCTTACGGAATTCAGATAACTGTTTTTGTTCTTGAATTATCTGCCCTTGAATTTAAGGAAAAATGTCCATTTTCTCAAAAATGCCCATTTTCTCCTGTGGGCAACTCCTATAATTTCAACCAGAATTTAATCAAAGTAGCCACAATGAACCTTTATGGTTTCTGGTGGTGCAAACCAAATTTTGTTATCATTTTATGTTCCATTATATGCCCTTGAATTGAAAAAATGGCCAAATTTACTGAGAAGCCCCTCTCGGGCATATATGCGCCGCTCTGCGAAGCTCTTGTCTGTACTTTTTTCTACAAAAATGCTGACTAATTCAGAGTCTGTTTTGATGTCTGCATCAGCTTTCAAGTTGGACTACCCTAAAATGTTGTTGTTTGGAAAGGCTAACAACCCAATTTGTTTTTTACAGAACCAAACAGTAGCGACTGGAGGCGAGCGACTTATTGCCAATATAACTGTAATTGATGTCGATAAATTTGTTACCAATCTTGACTTTATCCAAGTGAATATAACATCATGCAAATTGAATTCAAGGGTAAGTATGCTTTACCTATTACCAAATGGCCAAATGTTAGACTGCCCTGAATTCAAAGATGTCACAGACAACAGTTTTTAGCTCGACTTTTCGAAGGAAATGAGAGCTTATACTGTCACCAGGGCGTTGGCGTCGGCGTTGGCGTTGCAACCAAGGTTAAAGTTTTTTCAAACATCAATAACTTCCATACTATCAAAGGGATTCAACCCAAACTTTCAATACCTATTCACCATCACACCCTTTACCTTCCTACCAGGGCCAATAACCCTGGGACCACTCTATTTGGAGTTATGCCCCCTTTATACTAAGCAACTTAGAAAGTCGAGCGCGCTGTCTTCAGACAGCTCTTGTTATAGATTGAAATTTACTTTTTACCTCACCCGAGATGATAGTCTCGGAGGAGCTATTGTCATACACCCAGGGTGTCGGTGTTGGCATCAGCATCCGCAAAGACTTTAACCTTGCCCATATCTCATGCTCTATTAGAGATACAGCCTTCATATTTCAGCTGTGGGTACCTCTAACCAAGGCCTTTCATTTGAGACCATGACCTTTGACCGTGTGACCTTGACCTTGGAGTTTGACTTACTTCTAAAAAACTACCCTGGCCTCTATCTAATGTCCTTTACACATACAGCCTAGATATTTCACAAATGGACACCTCCTACCAACACCTTTCACATTTGACCATGACCTTAATTGGACCTTGTGACCTTAACCTTTGAGTTTGACCTACTTTTAAAAAACTTTAACCGGGCCTCTATCTCATGTCCTTTTACACATGCATTCTTGATATTTCACACATGGACACCTTTCACATTTGATCATGACCTTGGACCTTGTGACCATGACCTTGTAGTTTGACCTACTTTAAAAAACTTAACCTGACATATATCTCATGTCCTTTTTCACATACAGTCTTGATATTTCACACATGGACACCTCCTACCAACACCATTCACATTTGATCATGACTTTGTCATCTTGACTTTGGAGTTTGACCTACTTTTAAAAAACTTTAACCTGGCCTATATCTCATTTCCTTTTACACATACAGCCTTGATATTTAACACATGGACACCTCCTACTAACATCGTTCACATTTGTCCATGACCTTGTGACCTTAACCATCAAGTTTGACCTACTTTTAAAAAACTTTAACCAGACCTATATCTCATGTCCTATTACACATACAATCTTGATATTTCACACATGGACATTTGTCATTGTCATTGACACCTCCTACAAAGACTGTTCACATTTGACCATGACCTTGGACCTTGTGACCTTGACCTTGGAGTTTGACCCTCTTTTTAGCGAGCCGAGACTTTAAGTCCGAGGAGCTAATGTCACAGCCCTAGTTTGGGCGTCCCGTCGTGTCGCGTCTTCACTTGAAAAAAAAAAATTAATTTGGTCCATATCTCAGGCACTATTTCAGATATAGCCTTGATATTTCACTCATGGATACCTCTTGCCAAGACCTTTCATTTGATACCATGACCTTTGACCTAGTGACCTTGACCTTGGAGTTTGACCTACTTTTGAAAAAAATGACCTGACCTATATTTCATGCACTATTAATGATACAGCCTTGATATTTCACACATGGATATCTCCTACCAAGACGTTTCATTTTGGGACCATGACATTTGACCTTGTAGCCTTGACCTTGGAGTTTGGCCGACTTTTAAAAAAGAATAACCTGGCCTTATATCCCATGCACTATTATAGATAGAGCCTTGATATGTCACATATGGATACCTCTTTATGTCCGGAGAGCTAATGTCACAGCCCTAGTGTCGGCGTCGCATCCCGTCACGTCCCGTCTTCACTTGAAAAACTTTAACCTTGTCTATATCTCAGGCACTGTTTAGTGTTAGAGATACAGCCTTGATATTTCATACATAGATACATCTCGACAAGACCTTTCATTTGGGACCATGACCTTGTGACCTTGACCTTGGAGTTTGACCTACTTTTGAAAAACTTTAACCTGGCCTATATCTCAGGCACTATTAGAGATACAGCCTTGATATTTCATACATAGATACATTTCGACAAGACCTTTCATTTGGGACCATGACCTTTGACCTAGTGACCTTGACCTTGGAGTTTGACCTACTTTTGTAAAACTTTAACCTGGCCTATATCTCAGGCACTATTAGAGATACAGCCTTGATATTTCATACATAGATACATCTCGACAAGACCTTTCATTTGGGACCATGACCTTTGACCTTTTGACCTTGACCTTGGAGTTTGACCTACTTTCAAAAATATTGCTGTTTTTGTGACAAGCTCTCGTATAGACGAGCTACGTTGTCCGGGGACAACTCTTGTTTAGCAAGCCAGGACTTTATGTTCGGGGAGCAAATGTCACAGCCCTCGTCCCGTTCTGTCGCGTCTTCACTTGAAAAACTTTAACCTGGTCTATGTCTCAGGCACTATTAGAGATACAGCCTTGATATTTCATACATGGATACATCTCGACAAAACCTTTCATTGGCACCATGACCTTTGACTTAGTGACCTTGACCTTGGAGTTTGACCTACTTTTGAAAAACTTTAACCTGGCCTATATCTCATGCACTATCATTGATAGAGCCTTGATATTTCACACATGGATACTTCCTGCCAAGACCTTTCATTTGGGACCATGACCCTTGACCTTGTGACCTTGACCTTGGAGTTTGACCTACTTTTAAAAAAATTGGCTGATTTTGTGACAAGCTCCTGTATAGGCGAGCTATGTTGTCCGCGGACAACTCTTGTTGCGACAAGCTTTCCTAAAGACTAGCTCGTAAATCTAAATCTTTGACAATAAAGTAGTAATGCAATTTTAAAAAATTGATGCGTTAACTCTTTTGCTGAGTACTAGTATATAACATGTTAATATAATGATTTTCTTCTTATATACAGCAAAATCGACTGCCTAGCATGGTAGCCTTTAACATTTTTGACTTTTTCTTAAGAAACGTTGGACGGATTTCAACCAAACTTAGCAGGAAGCATCCCAATAGGAAACTGCTTTAGATTTGTACAAATCATGAAGTTATCTCCCCTTGTGACCCCATAAGGGGCTGCTTATGGGGTAAATATGGTACATCTAAGATCTTTAAAAATTCTTCTTGTGCTGTTAGATTGAATTCATACGGTATTTGGTTTTTGCAAGGAGTACAAAGTTTGAACAATAAAAATAAAATCTGTTTAAAAATGGCCATGCCGGGTTACAAATATTGTTCAATGTACTTGTTGGGATTAGATTATAATTATGAATACGTCATCTATTAATCCATATTTTCTAGCTCACCTGAGCAGGCAGTGCTCAAGGTGAGGTATTGTGATCGGTCGTTGTCTGTCATCCGTCCGGCGGTCCGGTCGTCTGTCCTTCCACAATTTCTTTAAAGATCTTCCTCTCCCAAACCAATTGACCAATCTTCTTCAAACTTAGCAGGAATGATTCTTGTGGAAAATGCTTTCAAAGTTGTCAAAAAATTGATTCCATCAAAGACTCTGGCTGCCGCGGCATGAGAAACAGGGAAAATAGGCTAATCTTTAAAAATCTTCTTCCCCTAAACCAGATGGTCAATATCCTTGAAAATTCACAGGAGTGATCCTTGGATGAAGGGCTTTCAAAAATGTTAAAAGAATTTGATTTTCACCCAAAATTTTTGTGCCATGGCACATGAAAAAGAGCAAATTTGCAAAAAACATTTAAAACTGGTTCTTTTGCCAAACCAGCTTTCCAATTATGAACATTGGCAAGAATTAGTATTCAGTGAATGGCTTGAAAATTTTTGGAAAGAATTTTATTCTTTCAAAAACTCTGGCTGCCATGGCACTTAAAAGGGGCCAAAAATAGCTAAATGATATACAAAAAGCTTCTGCTTCCAAACAAGTATGCCAATCTTATTGAAACTTGGTAGGAATTATTGTTGGGGGAAAGCCTTTCAATACTTCTAAAATAATTTGATTCTTTCAAAAACTCTGGCTTACGCATCATAAGAAAAGGGAGGAAATAGCCAAAACTTAAGAAATGAGCCAGGATCTGGAAAAACGTCCCTTAAGGCTTTTGAGCCCAACATAGATCCAGATCAGCCTGTGCATACGCACAGTCTGATCAGGATCCACGTTGTTCCCTAGTAGCTTCTTCGTGACCTGTAGTAACTTAAAGAGAGCTGCATGGATGCATATTGGACCGCATTTGACAACAGGCTGATCTTCAAAATCAATTTTTAAAAATGCGTTAATTAACGTTTTTCCAGATCTCGGCTCAAATATTTCTTTTCCCAAACCAGGTTGTCAATATTCTTGAGACTTCACAGGGATGATCCTTGGATGATGACCCTTCAAAGAATCGGAATCTCTTTCAAAGTCTTGGTGCCATGTCATGTGAAAAAGGGCAAAATTTCAAAAACTTGTAAAAGTGCTTCTTTTGCAAAACTAACCTTCCAATTTTCTTGAAACTAAGCAAGAACTACTATTGGGTGAATGGCTTTGAAATTTTTGAACAATTCTGGCTGCCATGGCACCAAAAAAGTCGGTCCGAAATAGCTAAATAATAAACAAAAAGCTTCTGCTCAAAAACCAGTGGACCAATATTCCTGAAGCTTCCTTAAGATATGCAATCTCAGGTGAGCAACCTAGGGCCATCATGGCCCTCTTGTCTTTGTCTTCTCGTTTGATTCTGGTGACCGATAATCTTTCAGAATGCTTAAATATTCCCACACAAATTCTAGTTCTGATCGTTCCACTCATTAGAAAAAATCCAGAAATATTCTTATACCACATAGGATGTTAATTATGCCCCCTTTCGAAGAAAATGGGGGTATATTGTTTTGCAAGTGTCGGTCGGTCGGTCGGTCGGTCGGTCGGAAGGTCGGTCGGAAGGTCGGTCGGTCGGTCTGTAGGTCGGTCGGTCTGTCCGTAGACCAAACCTTGTCCGGAGCATAACTCAAAAAGTATTAAAGGTAGAATCATGAAACTTCATAGGTGGATAGATCTCATTATGGAGAGGTGCAGTGCATAAGAACCGTAACTCTGCGGATCATATTTTTGGAGTTATTGCCCTTTGTTGATTTTATAACTTGATTTTTGTCCGGAGCATAACTCAAAAAGTATGTAAGGTACAATCATGAAACTTTACAGGTGGATAGATCTCATTATGGAGAGGTGCAGTGCACAAGAAACGTAACTCTGCTGATCAAACTTTTTGAGTTATTGCCCTTTGTTGATTTTCAAACTTGATTTTTGTCCGGAGCTTAACTCAAAAACTATGTTAGGTAGAATCATGAAACTTTACAGGTGAATAGATCTCATTATGGAGAGGTGCAGTGCACAAGAACAGTAACTCTGCCGATCATATTTTTGGAGTTATTGCCCTTTGTTGATTTTCAAACTTGATTGTTGTCCGGAGCATAACTCAAAAAGTATGTAAGGTAGAATCATGAAACTTTACAGGTGAATAGATCTCATTATGGAGAGGTGCAGTGCACAAGAACCGTAACTCTGTCGATCAAATTTTTTGAGTTATTGCCCTTTGTTGATTTTATAACTTGATTCTTGTCCGGAGCACAACTCAAAAAATATGTAAGGTAGAATCATGAAACTTTATAGGTGACTAGATTTTATTATGGAGAGGTGCAGTGCACAAGAACCGTAACTCTGCCAATCAAATTTTTTGAGTTATTGCCCTTTGTTGATTTTACACTTTATTCTTAATCTTGCCTATCTCATGTCCTTTTACACATACAGCCTTGATATCTCACACATAGATACCTCCTATCAACACAGTTCACATTTCACCATGACCTTGGACCTTGTGACCTTGACCTTGGAGTTTGCCCTACTTTAAAAAAAATTAATCCCAGCATATATCTCATGATCTTTTACAAATACATCCTTGATATTTCACACATGGACACATCTTACCAAGACCTTTCACAATTGACCCTGACCTTGGACTTTGTGACCTTGACCTTAGAGTTTGACCTACTTTTAAAAAACTTTAACCTGGCCGATATATCATGTCCTTTTACACATACAGCCTTGATATTTGACACATGGAAACCTCTGACTAAGACCTATCACATACACCTATGACCTTGGACCATGTGGCCTTGACCTTGAAGTTTGTCCTACTTTTGAAAAAAATAAACTGGGCCTATATCTCATGTGCTATTACACATAAAGCCTTGATATTTCACACATGGACACATCCTACCAAGACCTTTCACATTTGACCATGACCTTGAACTTTGTGACCTTGACCTTGGACTTTGACCTACTTTAAAAAAAACTTTACCTACCAAGACCTTTCATATTTGACCATGACCTTGGACCTTGTTAACTTGACCTTGGACTTTGACCTACATCAAATATAGGCCCTTGAGGGGGCATATATGTTTTACAAACATCTCTTGTTTCAAAAGGTGTGCAACTGTACCTGAATTCTGTCTTTAAAAAAAAAATGTAAAAAACGAAAACCTTGCTTACTCTGAGAGTTATTGCCCTTTGTTTTCGACAGAAACACTTGTCCTGACAAATGTAGTGGCGGGATTATTTTGTCATCTTGGTGAAAGATTCTGGATGAAATGTGACTTGTCACACTGAAAGGGACCTTATCCGAATTCCAAAAATCAAAATTTTGACAAACTTGTCAGACTCAGCACAGGTCAACCAGATCCCGTTTGCAAAATATGAACATATACGAGGGGTGATCCAAAAATTCATAAAATGGACCCATAACTTCCTTATCACATGCTTGATCAGTATATAATTTGGTTATAACGTAGTTCATTATATGTAGACGGCATAAAAGAATATAAGAAAAACAAAAAAGTTATAGCGGCCGTAAACTGCGTTACCATAGTAACGTGTGTACGCGTAGGCGGGGGAGCAACAAGAAAATTATACATGAACGTTAGATTAATCAAATTTTCTTAAATTTCTGCGGGAATTTTTTGGTGAAAATTGTTATTACGCTAGTTTTACGTAGTGACACCAAGTTGCATACGTTGATGTAAAAGTTGTTATGAAGACACCACATTTTTATAAGATAGAACAAATTAGTGAAAAGGCGATATGAAATTTTAATGTCGATCAATTATAAAATTCTGTCACGATCTTGATCATACACCAACTCAGACATTCAAAATGTTGAAGAGAACAAGAATATGGTGCTGTAGAGAAATTATGTTTATGTGACACCCACGATTCGGACTTCAATAGAGGAAAATGAATGCCACATTAGTCCTGCAAAGGGGCACAACCCGGTTCACGACGTCAGAACTGGGGTACACAGTGATAGGCTCCGCTTTGATAGTATATCGATCTTAAAACATCCAGGCAGAGAAATATTCATCATTTCGATTCTAAAGTTGTATGATAACACTTTCAGCACATTTATACCTCGGACACAGAATTGTATGATAGTAAATAGGCACTTTGAATAGAAGGGTTCATAATCGCTTTAAATTGACGTCGCTTTTGACGTTCTTGCTCCCCCGCCCCGCGCATGGTCTGTGTCTAAAACTCATCACTGAAAAATATTTGTTACATGTACACAATTGACATTTTCCACATTTATTGTACAGATGTCACATTTAAAAACTGTACGACTTTTGTATTGATAGTAAACACTCCTGAAGTTTTATTAACCCAGTTTACGAACTTTTGGATCACCCCTCGTAGTAAGATACGGAAAACACTCCGAATTTAGAAAATTACATAAAAGTGACGGCCCTAGTCTGGCTGCGCGGACTGCGCAGACTGACTAGGGTCAATATTTTTCACACTTCCTATAAGGTCACTTTTAGTGTGATGTGTCAGAAACGCTTTTGTGACAAGAAATCTAAAATACTTTATAATCTACAATTGTACTCTTTATTTTTTCTTTTCAGTTTAATAGAACTTGTTTGAGTTGGTTCCAACTTAACAGAACCGAAGAACGTGTCAAATTAGAGGTCCGTTATCTTGACCTGTACATGATAAAAAATAAGGACATAGATTTCGAGCAGTCACAAGTTATCCAACTAACACTAACGGCTTTTGTAAGTACCTTTCATTAACATGGCCAGGGGCCTATTTCATCAAAACGTCTAAGACATATTTTTATCTTACCAATGACGTACCACAAGTTTAGGGCAAGAAACATGTATCGCCAATCTATTAAGAGCTGTTTTTGCAATTGTTGTTTTAAGCAATTTGTAAGACATCGGTAAGCCAAAAATACATCTTAAATGTTTTAATGAAACAGGCCCCAGGGTCCTGTATTATCAACCATCTTATGTTCACGTTTTTGTGTAGGCTGTGTAGCAAAACTTCTGATTGCATGAGAAATCAAATTAGGCCAATCAGATTTGTTGTTACAAGTAATTAGTCCATTGCGTATATTCCCACAATGTTCCAGACAATTCTTTTGGGTGGCCTTTTTCGTACTGGGCAAAGACAAGTATGTTCAAACCTAAATGTTTTCTAGAATTATGCATTGTACATATGAATAGCATGGCAGACATAAAAACCGGTGTCCCAGGGTAACGTGTCCCCAGGGTAACGTGTCCCACCCCCTGGGTAACGTGTCCCCCCCCCCCCCCCCCTTGGAATTTTTTTTTAACATTATTGTGTATTTCTAATGCATATTTTGTTTCATAATTATTTATTCTTTTAAAATAAGTTATTTTAAACATGAAAGTTAAATATTTATTTTTTTTATTCTTTCACATTTCCAAAGAAGGAAAATATCTAATTGCATTGTAATTTTTTATTAAATCACTTTCTCCAAATATTTTTCAACTATTATTATTACCATTTTTAATATTTTGTGATAATACCAAAGTAAATTGCGCAGAAATAATGTGAAAAAATTTTAAGAGGTCCCAGGGGGACATGTTACCCTGTTACACCGGAAATGCGCACTGGGAGTGCGAGACGCACATAACAGTGGAACAAAATTCGTGTGTTTGTGCTCTCTAGCTATATATAATCTTTTGTGTAAACGTTTGATTTTTTGTTAAAACAAAATTATTTTGGTTACTAAAGACATTTACACATTGCTGCTAAACTTTTTTACTATGTATAGTATAGTTATACCTTCTTTGTAGATCCATGTTATCTCTACTCTTTAGATTTAGGCCCTCTGGGCCTCTTATTATTACATGCCTGAAAGGTCGTACTACGTTATGGCCTTGGTTGTACGTCTATCTATCCGTCTGTTAGCAATTTCTTGTGTGCGCTACTCCTCATACAGTTTCGATCGGATTTTGATCAAACTTGATGCAATAAATCTCAATGGTGTGTAGTTGTGCAAACCACTTACAGAATTAAGATAACTCTTTTCTTTCTTGAATTATCTGCACTTGAATAAAAAGATGCCTATTCCCTTGTGAAACTCCTCCCACAGTTTCAACCCAAATTTAATCAAACTTGCCACAATGAATCTTCACGGTGTCTAGTTGTGCACTTCT
Source organism: Fragum sueziense (assembly GCA_963680895.1). Classification (NCBI taxonomy): domain Eukaryota; kingdom Metazoa; phylum Mollusca; class Bivalvia; order Cardiida; family Cardiidae; genus Fragum; species Fragum sueziense. The sequence continues at coordinate 2,425,466 of OY804592.1, forward strand.
TTTACTGAATTCAGATATCTCATTCTTAAATTATCTGCCCTTGAATTTAAAAAAGATGACTATTTTCTCATGACTTTTTTGTGCACAACTCCTACACCTTCAATAGGGAACAATTTTATCCAGCTTGCCGTGACGTAATTTCGGACAAACAATAATATTTCATGGGTGTTGTTATAAAATCTCGCAACTACGGCTTGATTCAAGCCGTAGTTACGAGATTTTATAACAACACCGACGCTTTATCAAAACATAACGGTAAACTTAGTCTATTTTTAGCACAAAATGCATTGCCATTAGAATTTAATCAAACTTGCCACAATGAATCTTTGTGGTATGTGGTTGAGCATAATGCCAGGAATTTGATCAAACTCTCTTTTCATTCTTGAATTATCTGCCCATGAATTTAAAAAAATGACTTTTTTCTCGTATGCACAACTCCTACAGTTTCAACTAGAGTTTAATCAAACTTGCCACAATGAATCTCTATTGTGTCTGGTTGTGCAAACCTCTTACAAAATTTAGATAACTCTTATCATGTTTGATATCTGCCCTTGAATTGAAAAAAAAATGGCCAATATTACTGACAAGCCCCTTTGAGCAAAATTATATGCCTCGTTTTGCAAAGCTATTGTTCTACAGGTCGCTAAAAAGACTTAGTCTCTATGAGGGAATGGGTTAACCCATTACCAAACAACAACATTTTGTACTATTCCAAATTGAAAGGAGTTGCAGACGACAATTTCAAGTGAGTGAAATTCTTCATTTTTGAGTCTTTTTTTATCGAAAACATTGTGGGAAATAAAGAAGTTGCTTGTCTCTTTTATGGAAAACATTGTTGAAAATCAAGAAATTGCTTGTCACAAGCAATTTCTTCATTTTCCACTATGGTTTCCAAAGCCTTTATCTTGTGATGCGTCATAAGGCGTCATTGTGTGGGAATTGGTTAAAGGGACAATTATGCTGTTTATCTTTCCAGGATGGTATACAAAGGACCAACACAGACGTCTTTATCGCAGTTAATGATTTTCAGGATGTGGGACCGAAATGGATCCTTTTTAGAGTATTCAATGATGCCAATGATGGTACAGTAGCTGTAAGTATACTGAACCAAAATAGAAACCAAGTAGGCTGATCCAACCAAACTTCGGACATTCTGGTTGTTTTGGACAAAGATTTTATTAAACCAATAAAATGCATAGTGTAAGGGACAATACACTGGAGTCTGAAATTTCCTTTTTACCATTAGTGTTGTTTCCCTTCAATTACAGTTGTCGCCACATCGTATGGCACGTGTTTATGTTTTGTTTAACGTTCAAATACATTTGAACAAAATATAAACATTGTGCCATACAATGTTGCGACAACTGTAGGACGTAATAAACACACAACCACATGTTATTAGACCACAGGAGATTTTCCATGACCTTTCGGCTCTTGAAGTGAATTAACCCTTTCCCAAACAAGACCTGGTTTGATGTTTTTAAAAGGAAAGGCTTGGGAAAACATTGATACAAAAGAAAAAACTGCTGATAACCAGCAGTTTCTCCTTTTGTCTCAATATTTTCTATGCCATATTTTACCCAAATCATATCTTTAATAGCATCCATTTTGTCATTTTTGACAGTTTTTTCAGTGGATCACCCTAAAAATTTGTCGTTTGGGAAAGGGTTAAGTGGCACTACCGCGAGAAGTTCCAAAACAGTACAAGGTAATATGTAAAAATAGAAGCTTGTCCGAATTTCCCATTCTGTGTCCAAATTTACCCAACTTTGATAGCAGTGACTGGTTTCCATCCTCTTTATTTTGTATCCGAACAGTGTAATTTCGCAAAAGAGACCATTGTTTGATTGCCAGATGGTTCCCGAACCATGCCATACCGAAAAATATCCTGAGAAACGTGTCCGGCGGATGAATACAATCAAGTATGTCCTACCCCTGTCCGAAGTATGTCTACTCTCGCCAGGACGATTCCAATGAGTACCCACAACCTGGGGTTTGGAAATGAAATATGCACAAATTTAGAATGCCTTCACTCCCCTCTTACCTGTTGCTATAGTTCACAGGTGACACTTAGACATATACACATATGTGACCCGTCACGCTAAAAGGGACCTTATCCGAACTCAAATATCCAAATTTTGACAAACTTGTCAGACTCAGCACAGGTCAACCAGATACTGTATTCGAAAAATGAACATACAGTAAGATAGGGAAAACATTCCAGAAAAGTGTCGGCCCTAGTCTGGCTGCGCGGACTGCGCAGACTGACTAGGGTCGATATTTTTCACAAACCCTATAAGGTCCTTTTTAGTGCGACGGGTCACATATATACAGATAGGAGCATTTGAAACCTGTTTTGTTTGCGAAATAGGTCAACCAATTACAGTATAATTATGAAAGCCTGATGTGTTGGCTCAACATAAAATTTGTCTTTCACAACCCCAGAAACGATAACTACATTCAATATTTGTGGAAGTTTCTTTTTTTGTTCTGTATATAACTATAATAATTAGCATATTGGCATATATTTTGTGAAATATAACATAAATCACAAATATTCTTTTCATCAAATATGTTATTTTTTTTTCATCAGATACATTACATAGCAGTTAGTGTCAAAGTTAAGTACTGAACTCCTTTCTCCACGATCATCATCATGTAAATATATACTCAATTCCAAAAGAAAGCTAATACACCATTGTAAAGTTTGACCAGGCCTGCAAAGCCATTTCGAAGCAAAATTTTAAATTTTCACATAGACGTTACGCGTGTGTCAATGTTAGTAATCGTTACAGTAGTAGTCTAGTAGATTGTCGTCGAACGGTGCAACAACATTCTACAACAATCTTTTATGCCTCTAAGGAGCCATACAATTGGACAATATTGGTATTAAAACATAAATGCCATACTAATTCAAATTTTTTGAGGGGTTTTATTTTCACTAGGCTCTGTCTCGTTCACATATGTTAAAGTGACATTTCACAATTATTTTTAAATAAATTTTACTTTTATTTTATCTGAAAGAGCACGTTTTCTTATGAAAATTCTGAAAATTTCAAGCCAAAATATTGAACCGTTTACGAGAAATATATATTTTTGTGCTAAAATTAAACAAATTGTTGTGGACAACAGTTCAGATTTATATAGAATTTGTCATTTCTGTCTCAACTTTGAAGGCATATTTTTCGCTTATAGATAATAACTTCAAAAAACTGATAGCGTTTCTATGCATAATAATAAACAATCTTTGTATAGAGACATACTTTTGAAAAATGAAATAAATGTGAAATGTCACTTTAATTGTAATTCGTTTCACGCTGATGCATTATGTACAGATGTTATGAAAATGTGATTTTAGCTTGACTTTTCGAAGAAAATGAGAGCTTATACTGTCACCCGAGCGTCGGCGTCAGCGTCGGCGTTGCAACAAAGATTAAAGTTTTTTCAAACATCAATAACCTCTATACTATCAAAGGAATTCAACCCAAACTTGGAATACTTATTCACCATCACACCTTCTACCTTACTATCAGGGCCCATGACCCTGGGACCACTCTATTTGGAGTTATGCCCCCTTTATACTAAGCAACTTAGAAAGTCGAGCGCGCTGTCTTCGGACAGCTCTTGTATGCTAAGTAGTGTTAAAAGAATTTAAGTGAATGTAATTTCAGATCAATAACTCATCCAGCAGGTGAGGCACACGTAAAACAGTCAAAATGAAAAGTCGCAACTAGGCAGAAAATTCGTGTGTGCCATGTGATTTTTAGCTTGACTTTTCGAAGAAAATGAGAGCTTTATAATACTGTCACCCGGGCATCGGCGTTGCAACAAAGATTAAAGTTTTTTCAAACATCAATAACTTCTATACTATCAAAGGGATTCAACCCAAACTTGGAATACTTATTCACCATCACACCCTCTACCTTACTATCAGGGCCCATGACCCTGGGACCACTCTATTTGGAGTTATGCCCCCTTTATACTAAGCAACTTAGAAAGTCGAGCGTGCTGTCTTCGGACAGCTCTTGTATGCTAAGTAGTGCTAAAAGAATTTAAGTGAATGTAATTTCAAATCAATAACTCATCCAGCACGTGAGGCACACGTAAAACAGTCAAAATGAAAAGTCGCAACTAGGCAGAAAATTCGTGTGTGCCATGTGATTTTTAGCTTGACTTTTCGAAGAAAATGAGAGCTTATACTGTCACCCAGGCGTCGGCGTTGGCGTCCACGTTGCAACAAAGGTTAAAGTTTTTTCAAACATCAAAAACTTCCATACTATCAAAGGGATTCAACCCAAACTTGGAATACTTATTCGCCATCACGCCCTCTACCTTACTACCAGGGCCCATGACCCTGGCTCCACTATATTTGGAGTTATGCCCCCTTTATACTAAGCAACTTAGAAAGTCTTCGGACAGCTCTTGTTGAAAATTCCGCAAACAGGGTGGTCTATCTTTAACCTCGATTTTTAGCGAGCCGGGACTTTATGTCCGGGGAGCTTATGTCACAGCCCTAGTGTCGGCGTCGTGTCGCATCCCGTCCCGTCTTCACTTGAAAAACTTTAACCTGGTCTATATCTCAGGCACTATTAGAGATACAGCCTTGATATTTCATACATGGATACATATCGACAAGACCTTTCATTTGGGACCATGACCTAGTGACCGTGACCTTGGAGTTTGACCTTCTTTTGAAAAACTTTATATCTCGTGCACTATTATTGATAGAGCCTTGATATTTCACAGATGGATACCTCCTGCCAAGACCTTTCATTTGGGACCATGACCTGTGACCTTGACCTTGGAGTTTGACCTACTTTTAAAAAAATAGCTGTTTTTGTGACAAACTGCCGTATAGGTGAGCTATGTTGTCCGCAGACAACTCTTGTTTAAGAAAGCAAGCCTTTACATGTCATTATATATCTTCGGAAAAATGTATGACATAATGTTTAAAACAGAAAGTTGTTGATTTTTTTGCAAATCTGATCAATAATTTTTATTATTTTAGGAGAGCATATAGTTGCCACACTGTCTGTCCGCCCTTCCATCTTTCTGTCGGTCGGTCCACAGCTAGATCTCAGCAACCCTTAGACCAAATTCAATGAAACTTCACATGTGAACTCCTAGGGATAATTCCAAGGGGCTTATTTCTCTGTTTCTCAGTTTGAGGCTGTATCATGGAAAAGGGGACCTTAATGTAGAAATTAGTTTTTCTTTAATTTCTCTTCATGTAATGGGCAGAATTTAATGAAAGGATGGGTTGCAATAAGGGGTCAAAAAATAGATTTTCTTTAAATTTTGTGGATTGATAGGGTTTCATAATATCTTTAATTTGTATGTGTAAAAAATCTGGTTTCAGCTTATTTTCCGAGATATGGGTAAATGAAGTGGGTGGGGTAAGATGGACTAAAACACAGTAGGGGTAATTCTAAGTCACTTTTCTTTCTTATTTTTAGCCCCAGATGTGTGAAAATTTGTATGCGCGTCTTGTTATACACTGCCCTCAAAAAGTTCCTTCACACTCAAGTTTAATTTTACTGAAATCAATGTAATACCTCACTTGTAAAGAAGCAAATCCTCGTGTCACGTAAAATAATTTTGCAAAAACGGGTTTTCCCTGTCTATGGAGAATACTTCTGAGGTCTAGTTGTCAATGATACCCAGACTACTAAAAGATGAAATCGCAGAATAGGTCACATTTTCCGAACTTTGAAAATATGTGAAAAACACCCACTGAACGCAGTGTCATTGACCCGGTCGGCACAATTCTTTCAGCCAATCAAAAACGTCGTCAGCAGACCTGCACTCATTCGGTGGAGGTGAAAGCTTCGGTCTTTTTCGTTGAAGCATAACCAACTTTCAGCATTAATATCTCGACGACTACACCTGATTATTAAAAATGCGTTGGTAGTTAGAAAGTTTAAATCACATTCTTTAAAGAAAGAGTTTTGTTTATGAATTTTAACGATGGATCTTTTAAATAATCTGCCTCAAAGTTGGTATCCCGTAACGATAAAGACCGAGGTTGTACCCTCGATGAAAAAATGAAAGTGAGGCTATGACGTCATCCCGACTGATTCTATGGGAAAGTCCCATCACCAAGCAATTTTGTTTCAATTTTTGCAGATATCTGTTCAAAAATGTATTATCTAAAATGTATCAACAAAAATACAAAATAAATTTTATTTTAGTAAAGTTTATGACTGGTATGCAAAGGGAGCATTTTTGACGAATTTTCAATTTTCAGATTCTGAAGCCTCTATCAAGTTTCGGACATCCATCACAATAATTTTCAATGGATAACATAATTATGAAATTTTCTTTACAAGGACAAAGCAAAGTTTTGAAAAAATACTACATTTCAACTTGGACAACTATTTCTGAAGAAGATAGGTATTTACATGGATTATAGAACAAGAAAATATCAGTGTGAAGGAACTTTTGGAGGGTAGTGTATTTGCGTTAAACATTTATGGGCTTACATTAGATATTCCATTTATATCTTTTCCGTAATATTCATTCTTCTTTCTTTCACCAAATTTCACTATTTTTAAACGACCAACTTTACCAAACTATCTCCACACGTTTTATTTGAAACACGATTTTTATGAAACTTTACAGATGTATTATCCAGATATTAATGTAACTTTGTGTGAATTTTGAAAGAAAAGGTTTGGCCCGTTGTTGAGATATTTGACCTTGACCTTCAAAATAATATCAAATTTGGGAATATCCGTTAAAACTACGCATTGTTGGGAAAATGGTTATGGTTGAATGGCATGTGACAGCCCATTCATAAAAGAATGCATTTCAAACACGATTGTTTTTTTTTTCTATAATCAATATAATAGACTTGGTCACCTCTCAGAGTTACCCGGTCATTTTATCTAATGAAATCATTGATAGACAGATATTTGTTTAAGGCCTGTCTATACATTTAACATTATTTTCTTTTTGTTGATATTATATAACGTTATATAAACATTTAGCTTAATTAATTGTAAGCACATTTGGTCATTTAGTAAAATCATTCACAATGCGTCTTCTTTATAACAACATAAGAAATACAATCTGAAAATGGTTAGTTTTCTCCTAGCAAATTGATAATTCTTGTCCATCATGAGATGAGTGAATGAATATAAACTCTTAGACAATTCAAGTTGCATATAAAGCTTTGGTAGTTCTAGCAATCTTAACATAATGCTAATATTTAATTTCACTCACCTGTGGTAGTAATGTTAATCACAGTGCTTTCCGCGTAGACATGTTTCATGTGCAATATTTAGTTTGATAAGAAAACTGAGAAGTAAAAAGAATTTCTTTTCTTTCCCATTCTTCCGAATGGGTTGTACGATACAAAAAAGTAAATATTGCTACGAAACTCATTAGGAACAATAAAAAGAAACCATGTTTCCAATCCTTATGAATAAAATTGGTGCTTTAACTATCACATTTTGGCATTTCCCGAGTTTTGAAGTCATTTTGAAGGTCAAGGTCAAATATCTCAACAACGGGCCAACGCTTTTCTTTCAAATTTCACACAAAGTTACATTAATATCTGGACAATATATCTGTAAAGTTCCATAGAAATCGGGTTTCAAATAAAACGTGTGAAGATAGTTTGGTAAAGTTGGTCGTTAAAAAATAGCGAAATTCTTCGAAAGAAAGAAGAATGAATAATACGGAAAAAGATATACATGGAATATCAACTATAAGCCCATAAATGTTTAACGCATATATCACAAAACATGAAAACAGATTTTCACGCATCTTGGGCTAAAAATAAGAAAGATATGCGACTTAGACTAACCCCTACTGTGTTTCAGTCCATCTTACCCCACCCTCTTTATTTATCCATATCTCGAAAAATAAGCCGAATCCAGATTTTTTACACATACAAATTAAAGACATTATGTAACCCTATCAATCCACGAAATTTAAAGAAAATCTATTTTTTGACCCCCTATTGCAACCCATCCTTTTGTACTTGAATGATAAATGAGATGTTCTAGACCATATTCTACCAATAATGTGTGTACAAAAATCATGGGAAAAAGGGGCTTAATATATGATAAGTTTTATTGTGTGACAAACACTTATTCGGGGAGCACAATCCGTCTATGACGACTCTGGTTGAGTTATGATGTCCCATTCTGACCCCTGAAAAACTGCTTCAGCTTGCCAAAACAAATGTAGTTGCAAGGGGTATTTTCATCACCTTGATAAAATTTAGATTTAAAATGTAAATTTAATCAGAGGCGCATTCTTTAGAGCAAGATTTTTTAAAATTTCTCAATATGCTTTTGATAAGCGTTTTTTAACCCCTTCGCTGCCCCGTGACGGCATGAGCCGTCATGCGAAAATGTCGCTATACTGCCCCATGACGGCCGGGGCCGTCATGAGGGGAAACCAATGTTTTTTTATCAAAGTTTAAGAACAAAAAATGTAAAATGAATGAAAATATATTCTCTGAATAGCATTTTCAATTATCTTTCAGCAAATATAAGGTTTTACATAGTTTTATTGAATTGTTTTTTAGTTATAAGTTCATTTCTTACACTACCGTCAATTTCTTGGAAAATAGTCTGGCAAATAGGAACCAATTTTCCAATATTTGTCTGGCAGCGAAGGGGTTAGGACCTAGATTCTGATTGAGGTGTTCCACTGAGTTTATGAATCATGGACCATTTGGAACAACTCAATCAACTTAAATTCTCTAGTATTATTTCTACAGAGTTGACCAAGGGCTTCCGCATGAAGTAAAGGGTAATGGCACCTCCAATTGAGTGTCTTAAAAATTTGCTCTAAAGAAAGCTTTAAGGAAATCTCAATACAGTCGAGACTCCTTATCTCGACATCGGATAAGTCCGCTTAAGTCGAAGTGAAAGTCATGTCCCGCCCTCAACATATGGATATCAAAATATTTAATAAAAATGATTTCCAAATAAATACATCCATTGAAATTTAGTTTGAAAAGGATAGAAATTGCTCATTTCGAGCCATTTCTTTCCTTTTCCAACTATATTTCAATCATGGATACATATGATGACCATCAAAAATGGTTGAGTATCGTTTTCATCGAAAAATAATGAAAATCGGATTGAGTCGAACTGCGGATATGTCGAGGTATTTTGATGGTCCCTCTGACTTTGACACAACGAGTGTCGACTGTATATATCTTAAGAAATCTGGCTGTAGGAATAAATCTCTGATGTCTTGTTTTATCCCTTTCCCAAACAAGACCTGTTTTTGACGTCCCTAGTAGAAAAGGCTTGGGAAAACATTAAAACAAAAGAAGAAACTGCTGATGACCAGCAGTTTCTCCTTTTGTCTCAATATTTTCTATGCCATATTTTACACAAATTCTATCTTTAATAACTTACATTTTGTCATTTGAGGCAGTTTTAGAATTTGACCACCCTAAAACTTTGCTGTTTGGGAAAGGGTTAAAATTAGCGTACAGGCAAAATGTATGTATGTCTGTTTGTAAAACTGGTCCCAGAATTCTTGCTTTATTGTTGAGCTCACAATTTTTATGCCCCTGCATCGAAAAATTGGGGGGCATATTGTTTTACATGTGTTCGTCTGTCTGTTCTCCAAAAGTATTGACATACAAAGCTGTAATTTGGTACGTAACTTTCTGTCAATGATATCTATCTGTTCCATGCAGTATGACCTTCCTCTGTTAACCCTTCTCACCCTTAACACAAAAACTTAACATTTTAGAAAAATGGCCATTTTGGGGCATTAGTGTTTCACAAACACATCTTGTTTTGTTCTCTTTTTTCAGGGTGGCTTTAGAGAGCGGGTGTTTGCTCAAGATCAGGACAGCGCCGCAATCAGAAGAAACGTCTCTTACGCCATTCTACCAGGTCAGCTGATTAACCCATTCACAAACTACAAAATTTAAGGGTGGTCCTAATTTTATCTCACCTGAGCAACATGCTCAATGTGAGCTTTTGTGATCACCCTGTGTAAAGTGTGTGTCATGCATCGTTCGTTGTCAATAATTGCTTTAAACATCTTCTGCTCCTTAACCACTGGGCCAATCCTGACCAAACTTGGCAGGAATGTTCCTTGGGTGGCCCCTTTCAAAACTTGTTGGTGAATTTTTGATTCGTCAAAAGATGTGGGCGTGGCAGGACAGGGCTTATCAGACTTAAAGAAATCATTAGGTAATTCTTCAAAAATCTTCTCCTCCTCAACCACTGGGCCAATTCTTTTTAAACTTGGCAGGAATGTTACTTGGGTGACCTTTTTCAAAATTTGATTGTGAATTTTTGATTTGTCAATAATTGTGGCTGTGGCAGGGCGGTGCTTATCTGACTTAAAGAAATCATTAGGTAATTCTTCAACAATCTTCTTCTCAACCACAGAGCCAATTCTTTCCAAACCTGGCAGGAATATACTTGGGTGACCCTTTTAAAAATTTGTTTGTGAATTTTTGATTTGTCAATAAGTGTGGCTGTGGCAGGGTGGGGCTTATCAGACTTAAAGAAATCATTAGGTAATTCTTCAACAATCTTCTCCTCAATCACTGGGTCAATTCTTTCAAAACTTGGCAGGAATGTTCTTTGGGTAACCCTTTTCAAAACTTGTTCCTGAATTTTTGATTTGTCAAAAATTATGGGCGTGGCAGGGCGGGACTTATCCAACTTAGAGAAATCATGTGAAAAATCTTTAAAAATCAATTTCGTAGCCAATTCTTTCCAAACTTGACAGGAATGTCCTTTGATTGACTGTATTCAACACATGTTCTTGAATTTTTGATAGGGTCACAAATGTGGGCATGGCAAGGGTGGGCTTATCAGACCTCCAGAAACTGTTAGATAATTCTTCAAAAATCTTCTCCTCAACCACTGGGCGAATTCTTACTAAACTTTGCAGGAATGTTCCTTTTGTGACCCTTTTCAAAACTCGTTCATGAATTTTTGATTCATGAAAAAATGTGGGCTTGGCAGGGCGGGGCTTATCAGACTTAGAGAAATCATGAGAAAATTCTTTTAAAATCAACCATTGGTTCAATATTGTACCAAACTTGGCAGGAGTACTTTTTTTATTGACTGTCTTCAATATATCTTCATAAATTTTTGATTGGTCAAAAATTATGGCCGTGCCTGGGCGAGGCATATCAGACTTAGAGAAATTGTTAGATAATTTTTCAAAAATATTCTTCTCCTTAACCACTGGGCCAATCCTGACCAAACTTGGCAGGCATATTCCTTGGGTGGCCCCTTTCAAAACCTGTTCATGAATTTTTGATTTGTCAAAAAATGTGGGCGTGGCAGGGCGGGGCTTATCAGACTTGGAGAAATTATGAGAAAATTCTTTAAAAATCAACCAGTGGTCTAATTTGTACCATACTTAACGGGAATGTTTCTTTAGTGACTGTCTTCAATACATTTTAATGAATTTTTGATTGATCAATAATTGTGAGCTAGGCACGGCGGGGCTTATCAGAAATTGATCAATAATATTTCAAAAATCTTCTCCTTAACCAATGGGCCAATTTTTTTCAATCATGGCAGGAATGCTCCTTGGGTAACCTTTTTCAAAACTTGGTAGCAATTTTTTGATTCATCAAAAAATGTGGGTGTGGCAAGGCGGGCTTATCATACATATAGAAATCATTAGATTAGAAAATTCTTTAAAAATCAACCATTGGTTCAATTTGTACCAAATTTGCCTGGAATGTTTCTTTAGGGACTGTCTTCAATACCTATTCGCGATTTTTTGATTCGCCAAGAATGTGGGCATGGCAGGGTGGGGCTTATTTGACTAGGTGAAATGATGAGAAAATTCTTTAAAAATCAACTGTCGGGCCAATTTGAACCAATCTTGGCAGGGATGTTGCTTGAGTGACTCTTTTTAACAATTATTGTTTGTGAAATTTTGATTTGTTAAAGAGTTTAGTGTGGCAGGGCAGGGCTTATCAGACTTAAAAAAAAAAATAAATTCTTCAAAAATCAACCATTTTGCTATTTTAAGCCAAGCATAATAAAAAATGCTCATTGAGTGACTCTTTCCAAACACTTGGTTATAAATATTTGATGGGTAAATAAATGTTGATGAGGCAATGTGGGGCTTATCATATTAAGCACATTAACTACTTGTAATGTATCATTCTGATGTTTCAAAATTTTATTTTTAAAGTTTAATCTTGATTATAAAAATCAAACTGAACAGCACATGATATTCAATAGTAAATATGTATGCAGATGATACTACATGCAATATGATTGAATACTAATGTGACTTCATTGCATTCATTCGAAATTATGACACATAATTTACAATAATTTAATGTGACATAAATATTTGTTTACAACAAGATTTATATTGTACACAATCAAATACACGAAGAACTCAGGTGAGCGATATCAATGCCTTTCAGGCACTCTTGTTCACCAAACTTAGCAGGAATGTTCCTTGGTTGACCCTTTATTCAAATTGTTCAAAGAATTTGGATTGGTTAATAAATGTGGGCGTGACAATCACAAAACAATTCTTTAAAAATCAACCATCAGGCCAATATTGACTAAACTTGGCAGAAATGTGCCTTGGGCGACCCTTTACTTATATTGTTTGGGACATTTTGATTGGCTTATGAATGTGGGCATGGCATGATGGGGGCATAATTTATCAGACTTAAGGACAGATCCTCCAGTTGTTACTGCGCAACTTACTGCGCATATCCTAAATAACGAAATAAAGCTGTTTCAGTAGTTGGCCTTTTCAGCAAATGTGTTTTTTACATTTAGTTAATGTTTGGTTGATAAATGGCAAGATCCTTTTCGGTTATTTCCATTTTCTCTGTTTTGTCAATTAAAGTGTAATAGTACTCGGATGGTATATTTCGCTTTCTGTTAAGCGTTCAACATGTGGCGTTAGCGATGGGAAACGGCGCAACAAAAGCAAAGTGGTATCTTTATGAGCTAATCCGCTTCAGATGGACAAAAAAGACGCCACTTTTTATTATCTAAAGCTGGTAATAAGGAAGAAAATGGATAAAAGTAGTGAAACAATTTCGGACAGAGCTGCAAAAAGTGAAGCAAATTTTACTTATAACTTAGAAAAACGCTTGGTTTGATATATTTTTCTTTTTTTTGTTTTTGTAGGTATGACCAAGCACTATGTCTATACCAAAAAAGAAAAAATTCTTACCGCTGGAATATTTTTTATTATCGGAAACGTTGCTAAATAAGAGCAGTTTCAGCTACTTTTGAAAGAATGTTTTACTAAAAATTTCAAAATCATCACTTAATTTTTCCAAATTGATACTCATTTAGACAGAATAAAATATACTGAACACAATAAAAACTTATTTAAGTAATCCTAGTCATTTCGTACACCTTTTTGTGGGTATTTAAGTGACACCTCATTTTTGCAATTTTAGACAAGAGTAGTCTCCCTTGAAATCAAATAACTTTTTAATTGGCTTGGTGACCTATAGTTTTTAAGTCATGTTTTTACTTTTCATATATTTAAGTATCAGTACAGAAAAAATAAAAAAAAATCTTATCGTAGGAAATAAATGGAGGATCTGTCCTTAAAGAAAACATGAAATAATTCTTTAACCCTTTCCCAAACAAGCCCTGGTTTTGACGACTGTAAGAGAAAGGCATGAGAAAACATTGTGAAAAAAGAGGGGACTGCTGATAACCAGAAGTTTCTCCTTTTGTCTCAATATTTTCTGTGTTATATCATACAAAAAATCCTATCTTTAATAACATCCATTTTGTCGTCTGCAACACATTTTACATAGGACCACCCTAAAATCTTGTCGTTTGGAAAAGGGTTAAAAATCAACCATTGGGGTAATTTAGACCAAATATGACAGAAATGTTTCTTGGGTGGCCCTTTACTTAATTTGTTCTTGAAATTATGATTGCTCCATAAACGTGGATGTAGCAGTGTGGGACTTATCAGAAATGGAGAAGTCAGAAAATAATCAACTAAACAATATGAACTAAAAGGGCAATTTGAATCAAGCTTGGCAGAAATGTACCTTGAATGGCCCTTAATTAGCGCGCCCGGGACAAAAGTCTCGGAAGAGCTATTGCCATACCCTCGTATGTCACCGTCTTCGTCACCGTCAGTGTCTGAAAAAATTCAACCTGGCCAATATCTCATGCCCTGTCAGAGATACAGCCTTAACCCTTTCCCAAACGGTAAAATTTTAGGGTGATCCACTTCAAAAACTGCCACAAATGACAAAATGGATGTTCTTAAAGATAGAATTTGGATAAAATATGGCACAGAAAATATTGAGACAAAAGGAGAAACTGCTGGTTATCAGCAGTTTCTTCTTTTGTTTCAATGTTTTCCCAAGCCTTTACTATGAGGGACGTCAAAACCAGGTCTTGTTTGGGAAAGGGTTAACCTGACCAATATCTCATGCCCTGGCAGAGATACAGCCTTAATATTACACTTGTTGGTACCTCTAACCAAGACCTTTTATTTGGGACCATGAGCTTTGACCTTGTGACCTTGACCTTGGAGCTTGACCTATTTTTTGACCGTTTTTAAAAACTTTAACCTGGCCTTTTTTTTCTGGTCTTTATCTTGTGCCCAATTACAGAATATAGCATTGATATTATAATACCTGCAAATACCTCTAACCAAGACCTTTCATTTGGGACCATGACCTTTGACCTTGTAACCTCCAGCTTGGACTTTGACCTACTTTAAAAAAAATATTCTGGCCTAAAAAAACTTTAACCTGGCTTACTGTAAACCAGGATAAGTTCGCGTCAAGAAATGTTCGCGTTTTCATGCACTCATACTTGTTCGCGGCGTTTAAAGTTCGCGGATCAATGCTGTCCGCGAATCGCGCGAAACAAAAGACGCTATGGAGGAATTGAAAAAAAATGATATGTTGAATAATAATCGGATAATCGGATAATTACATATTAATAATTTGTGAGTGATTGACGAGAATCTCGTAACTGCAGCATTGTTCAATCTGTATTTACGATATTTTAGTCGCCATCGACAGTTTGGTCGAAGTAAGTTTCAACTGACCAATTGTTTTATTTTCACACTTCATAGTATACTGGATTACAGTTTGTAACACAATGCATAGAATTTGAGCGTTATATTAAATTCACACCTATTTACCTATAGCGTTGAGAAGCGATAGTGACAGTCTTATTCAATATCATTGAAGGACGATTAAAACCTCGTAGCTGTGGCTAATTCAAGCTACAGTTACGAGATTTTAAACTTAAATCGATGTTTGCTATTATGCTCGGCATTCGAACCTAAAACGACCCCTTTTCTCAATTTCAGGCTCAACGCAAATATCAATCACTGGCTTAGAAGACAAACGACAAATAACAGCTTTGTTGTCCTGCTCTATGACCACGAAAAAATTATTTCCCTTATTTACATTGTAACAAATACGTCTAACAAACACAATGTAATTAAAAGATCTCCCCAATAGGTTTTCCCGAAACAAAAACCACCAAAGCGATTAAAGTTCGCGTTTCAATTGAAAGTAGCCTATTCGCGGCGTCTTAAGTTTGCGGATCACACCCTACCGCGAAAGATGCTAACTTAAAATGCGCGAAACCATTTCCTGGTTTACAGTATATCTTATGCCCTATTACACATACAGCTTTGATAGTTCACACATTTATACCTCTTACCAACACCTTCCACATTTGACCATGACCTTGGACCTAGTGACCTTGATGTCGGAGTTTGACCTACTTGTAAAAAACTTTAACCTGGGGGCGTATTCCGAGAGCATCTAAGTCAAAATTTACTCTAAGTTTTTCGATTTTCTCTAAGTTTTTAAGTATTTTCTTAGATTCTGAGAGAAAACTTAGGATTTGTCTTAAAAAAATTCTTAAAAGAAATTTTCCTCTAACTGTTGCGATTTTTCCGCTAAGTCGTACTTTTGCCTAAGAAAATTCTTAAATCGGCAGTTTTTCTCTAAAATATTTAAGATAGGTCCCGAGGTGTCTTAACTTTTAAGAAAAATCTAAAAGATGGCCGCGATCGTCGACTCGAGATTTTGAAGGGCTCAAAAGCGTATAAATACCCAAGAAATGTCACTTTTAATAACATTTGGAACGATATTTATCCTTTCCCATCATTTTAAACGGTTGAGGTAGATAAATCAATGGAGATAACGGTGGATCCAGCGAGTGATATCGGCGTCGTTCGCAACTCTCATTTTGCCTCTCGAAAACACCTTTACCGAGCAAAATGACTGTGTAGATACGTTAATCCAACATTTCCGATGATTGTTCGAAGTGATTATACCCAGGACACTCTACGATAATGGGATTTTACGCTCAAAACAGGGGAATCATCAGCACCCCCACCCACTACATGCAACTGTCAAACGCTGTTTGTCGAGACTTTTTGACAGGTCTTCTTCGTTTCGTCATCATAAAAAACGAAGTACTAGATTCAAATGGAACTTCATGTGTGTTGTGTGTGTACATTCATCTACAGAGACTGGTTACCAAAACTGATATGATCCAGCGGTCCCTGACCCCGGTATTAGCAAAATGAAGGGAGTACACTCATGTAAAGGCTGACGGTGACCTGTCACTGTGTTTGACATTCAACACTTTTGTACTCTTTGTGTTGTCTATGTCATAGATTCACCAAACTGAAGTGGCCTCTACCTGATAACGAAGAATTTCCTTTGTTTTTTTTTTTTGATACTCAAAACTTGCGCTCAAGAAATAACAATCCAGTTTTCATTAAACTACCAAAGGACAAATCTCCAAGTGTTAGTTCGGGAACCAACAAGTACATACCAACTCATCCATCTACATACACCTGTTTTCACAGGATTGACAATTGTAAACTTATATCAAACATAACCAACATGATACTTAACGGCATATTCCGACAGGCGATATCGGAAATCTCTTCCGACCTAACAGAAAGTTATGGGTCAGGTCCATCGGTCAGAAACCTTTCAGTATGACTGATGAAGTGAATATCGGACCTCAAAAATACTGCTAAGACGGATCATCGGATGGACAGAAGAAACAGTGACTGTATGTCTACCCTTTGGGAGCGCCAACCACAAAATGCTTGTTATTGGCAGTTTCTTCTTTTCCCTTAATATTTTAATGATTTCTTGATAAGATGTCTGAAAAATGCCTTTTTGGTCTTTTGGTTTAGAAAACATTGTGGGAAATGAAGAAATTGCTTTTCACAAGAAGCTTCTTCATTTTCCACAATGTTTTTCAAAGCATTTATCTTTTGGGGAGTCAAAAAGAGTCATTGTGTGGGAATTGTGTGTAAAGCATTCTTTAGAGTAAAATTTAGAAGTCGCTCAATCGGAGGCACCATTACTCTAGATACTTCTGGCGGAACCCCTCGGTCAATTCTGTAGAAACAATATGATCGAGAATTGACCAAGTTATTCCGAATGCTTCATAATTTATTAAACCGCTTCCTAATTTATAGACCACAACGTTCCGAATGCTCCATATTTTATACATAATGACATCATTTTGTATAAAGTATGGAGCATTTGGAACACCTCTGTACCAATCTCGGTCCTAAAAACGCTTTATCTAAAACATCTTAAGGTAGTCCACCCCTAATGAGATTCATGTGCCATCGAATTTATTCGGACCACATCGTAAACGTTCTTTGCTGGAATGTTCCACTGCAGAATGTTTACGCCATCGTCGGAATAGGTTCGGATACGAAACAAATGTTAATGTCACACGAAAAATTACGTTGCGTGAATCTGATTACGGGAGAAATACTTTAGGATATCTTAAAACAGGACATTTCGAAAATAATTAAATGACCAGCATTTGCTTCTTTATCAACTATGTAATTATAATATAGTTTATTATTTCTATGAAAATTCTATACTCATGTTTGGATTCTAGTTTTTGTCTACATGAATCTTCCATCCATGTCAATTGGTGTAACATAATGTGACCTGTCACACTAGAAAGGACCTTCTGGGGAGCGTAAAAAGTATCGACCCTTGTCGGTCTTCACCGACTATGCAGACTGACTAGGATTGAAACTTTTTCACTAAAAAGTAATTTTCTGTGTCTAATTGTATTTCCAATCTCCCTAAATGTTCCATTTCCTAATGCGACATCTGATTGACGCTTGCCAAGTCTGATCCGTTTCTAGACATTTGATTTATGGACTTCCCACAGGGTCCATTTTAGCGTGATGGATCAAACATTCTAACACTATTATGCCTTCTTTTGCCCTACAGGGATGGGGGTGGACCAAACTCAGAAAAATATTGTGGAAAAAGAAGAAATTGCTTGAAACAAACCATTTTATCATTTTACATAATATTTTTTTAACCCCAAGGGATAGAGGTAATTTTCAATCTCTTTATTGTAAAATTGTGATCTGCAACACCTTTCAATTTTGATCAGTCATTGTTCTCAATCAACTCTTTCCCAAATATGATCAGGCCGCTGCCATGGCACTGTTGGTAGCGCATCAGACTTTCAATTGCGAGGTCCTGGGTTTTTATCTTGTGTCACAGCAAATATCCTTTTAGACAAAATTTTCTCCCACCAATGGTTTGAAAATGGTTAACCTATGTGGGGAGGTTAGCTGGAGGCTCATTAAGGATGTTGTTGTAGTGCTGGTATGAGAAATGACAGGAATCCATGTTTAGATGCTTCATAGCAGTTTAAAGAGATGTTAAACCACGATCAATCAACCAACCGAATAGGACAGCAGATTTAGACCATCATAAAAGAAAAAGTAGAAAATGGCTTATGAAAACATTAAGGCAAAAGAAGAAAATAATATGTTAATAATCATTATTTTCTGCTTCTGTATCAATATCTTTACAGAATTCCTATCTTTTCAATTTAATACCCATTTTGCCATATGCAGCAGTTGAGCTATCCAATTAAAAAGTCTAAATGTTTTCATTTGAGAAAAGGTTTAAAATAAATATTGATATCGCATTGATTGGCAAGGGGCATTTTTATTGTACTGTTCTAACCTGTAAAAAATTTGCTTTTATTTAGTCGTCAAAATGACATGTGTAAGAATGATGAACTGTATGGTTTTGACATCACAAATCATCATAATTATACATGTATGTTTTTATAGAAATGAGAGGAAAGAAAAATATGGTGGTAACCAGCATTTTCTCCTTTTCATGTAATACTTTGACTTACTCAATTTGACCTTTGTGTTTTTTATGTCATCATCTCTTACTTCTTTCATTTTGGACCAGTCTAAAACTGTACAGTAGTACAATAAGGGTCACATTTTTGTGCAAATTATAAGCACTGCAGGACAAAAATTCAATAAACAGTCGGTCACATTGTACTATTTCTATAAATTCATTTCCAAAGTCTAAAAAAGGATTATACACTGAAAAGTCACAAGAACCAGAAAAACAATGCAAAGGGCATATCATTCCAAAAGTAATAATTTACTGGCATTTTCTCCTAGTTTAAGATTTTTTGGTCCGCTTGCATCTGATGTTATTCATGGTGTATAATCACGTGACTCAGAATTTCCGATAATCTTCAATATCTTTTTTAATACTTGACCATTTTGAATTCGGTTTGAAGCAGAGAAGGTGGAAAAATTCCAGAAATAATCTGCGTTTTGGATTTTTGAAAAATCAACTGATAAAACAGTTATTGAAGATAAAGCAAAGTTTTGGTTTATCTTCAATAACTTTTTTATCAGTTGATTTTTCAAAAATCCAACACGGCCATCTAGTGCGTGATGTCTGTTCCCATTCTCTGCTTCAAACCGAATTTAAATTGGTCCAGTATTTACAAAATTATTGAAGGTTTCTGAAAATTTTGTATCACATGATTATCCACCGTGTTATTGTTTAAATCATTTTAGTTTTCTAGCCTTAATAAATTTTGACCAGTCCTAAGTTTTCACTCTTTAACATACTGGGGCGCCTTACAAGATAAAGGCTTTGGAAAATGTCATGGAAAAAGAAGAAATAGCTTGTCACAAGCAATTTCTACATTTCTCACAATGTTTTCTACATAAAAGGAACCTTTGAACTTAGACCAGTTTAAAATTTTATCATTTGGGAATGGCTTAAACTGTATCAAAGTCTTCATTTGTCATCAGAAATTAATTTAAATTACAATAACCCTTCAGCTTTCATGACTGTTTCGACTCTGCACAAGATAATGGCTTAAGAGAATATTGTGGAAAATGAAGAAATTGGTTGTGACAAGCATTATCTTCATTTCCAACAATGTTTTCTACACAGAAAGACAAACAAAGTAAAGTTCCATTCCTTGAAAAATCCGTCTTTTAAATTTTGAAGAGTCTTATTTTTGCAGTTTGGGAAAGGAATAACCCATTCCAAAACAAGGACACAATTTGATGCTCTTTATATTCAAAGCATTTGGGAAATGTTGGAACAAAGGAAGAAAATGGTGATAATCAGCATTTCCTCCTGTTGCCTCAATATTTTCTTTTGTCACTTGTTACACTCATTGTTTTGTTCCCTTTATCAGTGTACAACAATTTTGTTGTCTTCATTGGACCAGTCTTAAGTTTTGCTTTTTGGTTGTGGTTTAACAATACATCTAATCTGTAGTCTGCAGCAACTACCTATTGGCAGTGTAATTTTTCGCCCTTTCCAAAAGCCAGTAACTCCTTTTACACAATCCAATGGATATTGGTTTTACATTTAGGAAACATTTAAAGAAAAGAAGAAAATGTTGATATAAGCATTTTCTCCTTTTCCTTAAAGGTTTTCTATGCTTTAAACATAAAGGTTTAGTACCTGAGTTGAAATAATATTTTATCATATTCAATTGATTTGAATTTGAAAGCATATTTTTTGCCATTTTGGAAAGGGTTAATTTTAATTCAACTTAAAATCCTCATTTTTTGTAGTCACTTGTTGCTATGATTGAACTTGTCTCTCCATGTATCTGGTGTATTCTCCCAAGCCTATTAACATATCCCCTTACAACAAAATTTTTGACCAATCCAATTATAAATATATTATATACATGTATATGAATTCAAAAGCAGTTATAAATATCTTACAATAAATGACCTGGCAGAGCAGCCCATGATAATCGAATGGGATGCTCTGCCAGGTCAATTATCGTGAGCTATACAGATGACAAAACAAATCAAAAGAAGAACATGTGATTATTACAGCTCAGAAAATATGAGGTTCATGAATAAGGATTTGCTGACAATGGGCCACTGTGGCTTTACTGTATTCTGTAGACAACCAGTCAGTCATATGAGATCTTGAACCCATCTGGTCTGTTGCTAAGCTTTGGAATAAATCTTGACACAGGAAGTGGTCACAATCTTGGATGTTTTCCCTGAAACGAAAGAAAACATAACATTAACCATTTTAACAATTATTTTAGTTTTAACATTATATGATAATGTATCAACTCTTTCACAAAAAAGAAAATGTTTTTGAAATTCCTGCTTGGTAAAACATTGATGCAAAAGATGCACAGAAATTTCTTCTTTTGTCTCAATACTTCCTATGCGATTTTGTACACAAATCGAGTCCCACATAAATCTTATGCTTACAATTATAGACATCCATTTTGTCTGAAGCACGTTTCTTAGGAACAGTCTAAATCTTTGCCTTATGGAAAACAGTTGGCTCAAATGTTTGATCTTTCTAGATTTAAGTGAATATGACATTGATACATATGCTATAATAAAGTATAAGTTTTAATTGCATAAGCATTTTGTAGTAATTTTCTCCTTTTCCTTAACCCTTTCCCAAACGACAAAATGTTAGGCAGGTCCAATTCAAAAGCTGCTGCAGACGACAAAATGGATGTTAATAAAAATTGAAATTGTGTGTGATATATAGCCAAGAAAATATTGAGGCAATGAGAAAATGCTGGTTATCAGTAGTTTCTTCTTTTGCCTCAATGTTATTCAAAGGCATTTCTATTAGGGATCCTCAAAATCAAGGTTTTTTTGGAAAGGGTTAGAATTTTTCGTCCTATCAAAGAAGAATTATCATTCTGAGAGCCACTTGTCGCCTGCAATATATTTGCAAATGGACTAACCTAAATTTTTGCTGTTTTGGAAAAATAGATAAAATAAATGCTTAGGATAAACATTGTGGAAAATAGATAAATTGCTTGACACAAGCATTTTTTTCATTTTTATACCCATATCTAAAGATCAGGGGAATATTGTTTTACCTGTGTTTGTCTGTCTGTCTTTCTGTGGGTCTGTCTGTCCGAAACTTAACATTGGCCTTTTCGGGGACATTAGTCAATAGTGTTTCACAAACACATCTTGTTTTCATTATACTAATCACAATAGCTTAGGAAAACACATGGACATGAGAAGAAAATGCTCATACTCAGTATCCTGTTTCGATTATCCAGGCTGTTGATTAGTCCTCAACAGAGTGTGGAGCCTGGTTGCCCAGTCGAGATCATATTCTTCCTTTCTACACCTGGCGGTCGAAGGGATCAATGTTTGTAGGTTCTACTGCCTCTCTGTACCTGAATGATAAACAGTGAAAGGTTATCATCTTTACAAGCATACAATTTGTCTACTGCAGCAGTTTTCAAATTTTAAGATTGTCCAAATTGAGAGAAATTGCAGACGACAATTTCAATGTGATGAAATTTCAAAATTTTTTGACTTGGGGTAGAAAACATTGTGGGAAATGAAGAAATGCTTGTGACAAGCAATTTCTTCATTTTCCACCATGTTTTCCAAAGCCTTTATTTTGTTGGGCATCAAAAGGTGTCACTGTGAGGCAATGGATTAAATCCCTTTCTCGAACAAGACTAGATTTTGATTTTCCTGTACACTTGTGTCAAAAATTACCAGTATTCACAGTCACGGTGGATAATCACGTCACATGATACAATATTTTTAGAAAATCTTCAATGATTTTGTTAATATGCCACTGTTTTGCATTCTGTTTGAAGAAGAGAATGTGGACAGATGTCACACATTAGATGGTCGTGGTTGAAAAAAATCAACTGATAAAAAAGTTATTGAAGATAAACAAAAATTTTGGTTTATCTTCAATAACTTTTTTATCAGTTGATTTTTTCAAAAACCCAACACGTCCAGCTTATTCCTGGCATTTTCCCACCTTCTCTGCTTCCAACCAAATTCCAATTGGTCAAGTATTAAAAAAGATATATTGAAGATAATAAATCGGAAATTCTGAGTCACGTGATTATACAACGTGACAGTGGCAGATGGATCATCCAGAAGGTGTTGGGGGGGGTTCAAACGAACACCCTCTGTAGCCTGACAATTTAGTTTTCATGCAGATATTCAGTCAAAATTGCATAATAACAGGAAAACGAATCCCCTACTTGTACGTTCGATCCCCCTTCCCCGCCCTGCAGAAATCTCGGATCCGCATCTGATTCACAGTGGTGGATTCAGAATTTCTGCAGGGTGTCGAATATATTATTAGGGGGTTTGTTTTCCTATTATTATATAATTTTGACTGAATCTCTGCATGAAAAAGAAATACTTGGGCTTTAGAGGGGGATTTGTTTACCCCCCCCCCCCAAAAAAAAAAATCCCCTGTATCTGCCACTGATTCAAGGAAAAGATGAAAATCATGATGATCAGCATTTCTCCTTTTCCCTTAATATTTTGTGCTGTTAATTTCTTAAAATTCATTTTTGTTTACATCTATTTTGGTATCTGCAAAAGCTTTCAAGTAGAACCAGTCTAATGTTATATAAATTGCTGTTTAGTAAAGGGTTGACTATAATGATCAATGATGCATACAGCCATACACACTGAAATAGCATCAGTGAAAATGAGTTCCCTTAAAGAATGATAATCTACTCCAATTAATACTCAAGCTTGATAATTATTGATTGGGGGATGGGGCACCGCTATCTTCTGTCGATCCCTGTTCCTTTGTGCCTATTTTGATTGGAAAAAATGGGCACCCTCCAAAAGACGGGAAAATGCTCATCAATTATGTTGGCGAAATGCTCGCATAATACGTTCGAAATTTTGCCAGATCATTCTCTTTTAATGTACTTACTCCCATTATTAGTGCTAATGTTTCGTCTGTCAAGTTTTCGAAAACGAAACTGGTACGAGTTGACAAAGCATTTTGGAGCGAAATTAATGGTATGAAATGATTGGGGTACGAAATGACAAAAATCGTACGAAATCGCTTACTCTGAATGGTCTGGCCCAAACTCGGTAGAATTTAGAGTCTACATTATGCATTCGACCCGATAGTCTCGCTTAGAGCCGTGATTCCTATCAATCTTGTGTGTTTTTAGCGTTTGTTTATCAAATTTTCTGGCTTCCGTGTCTACGACAGCCATATTGAAACGTCATCAATTTAGGTCACGTGGGAGTCATGTGACCGTTTATTTATAGGTCATTACAGGCAATTTTATGCATAAGTGGCTTAGCTAAAATTTTCCTAAGTAATTTCTTAGATCTGTCTTAAATGTAAACTAAGACTAATTTTGTCACTTAGATTTATTTTAGACATTTTCTTAGAAAAAAGATAAGACGGTTTGGGAATACGACCCCTGGCTTCTATCTCATGTACTTTTACGCATACAGCGTGGAAATTTCACATATGGATTCCTCCTATCAACACTGTTCATATTTTGCCATGACCTTGTGACTTTGACCTTAGAGCTTGACCTACTTTTAGAAAACTTAAATCTGGCCTCTATCTCATGTCCTATTACACATACAGCCTTGATAGTTCACACATGGACACCTCCTACCAACACTGTACACATTTGACCATGACCTTGACCTTGGAATTTGACCTACTTTTAAAGAACTTTAACCTGGCCTATATCTCATGTCCTTTTACATGTACAGCCTTGATATTTTACACATGAACACCTCCAACCAAGACATTTCACTTTTGACTATGACCTTGAACCTTGACCTTGGAGCTTGACGTACTTTTAAAAAACCTTTAAAATGGCCTCTATCTCATGTCTTATCACACATACAACCTTGATATTTTACACATGGACACCTTATACCGATACCGCTCACATTTGACCATTACCTTGGAACCCATGACCTTGACCTTTGACTTTGACCTTTAAAATACTTTACCTGGCCTATATCTCGTGTCCTATTACACATACAACCTTGATATTTCACACATGGACACCTCCAACCTTCCAAGACTTTCCATGTTTGACCATGACCTTGTTACCTTGTTTATTGGAGTTTGACCTACTTTTAAATAATTTTAACCTGGCCTATATCTCATGTCCTTTTACATATACAGCCTTGATATTTCACACATGGACACCTCCTACCAACACAGTTTACATTTTACCATGACCTTTGACTTTGACCTACCCTTTCAAAACCTTTAACTTGGCCTTTATCTTATATACACTGATACTTCCTGCCAAGGATTTTCATTTTGGACCAGCACCTTTTACCTTGGCCAAGGAAATGATTTCTCGCTAGGGAGAGCTTTATTGTCCACGGACAATTCTTGTTTAAATTATTTGTGAAATTTTGATTGGTCCATGTGTGTGTGTGTGTGTGTGTGGGGGGGGGGGGGGGGGGGGACGGAGATGGTGCAGTGGTAATGCGCTGGACTTGAAACACAGGGCTTGCTGGTTTGATCACCCGCTTCTCCAGTCTTTCGGATGAGACTTTAAACCGAGGTCTCGTCTCCATATGATCTTAGCTGTTGAGTTAGACGTAAACCTCTATTCAATCCAATCCATAAATGTGGGCAGAGCGAGACTTATCAGAATGAGAGAAATCACGAAATATTTTTTTAAAAATCAACCAATCAATTTAGACCAAACTTAACAGAAATGTTCCTTGATGACTCCTTATCTATGATGGTTGGTCCAATTTTAAGCAAGCCGGGACTTTATGTCCGGGGAGCTAATGTCACAGCCCTAGTGTCGGTGTCGCGTCCCGCCGTGTCCCGTCCCATCCTGTCTTCACTTGAAAAACTTTAACCTGGTCTATATCTCAGGCACTTTTAGAGATACAGCCTTGATATTTCGTACATAGATGCATCTCGACAAGACCTTTCATTTGGAACCATTACCCTTGACCTTGTGACATTGACCTTGGAGTTTGACCTACTTTTAAAAAATTTGCTGTTTTTATGCCCCGATAGGGAGGCATCATAAATTTGACTTGTCCGTCCATCCGTCCGTCTGTCCGTCTGTCTGTCCGTCCGTCCATCTGTCCGTCATTCCGTCCAAAAACTTTAACATTGGCCATAACTTCCTTATTACATAACATATTCGCTTCATACTTTACCACAACATTCCTTGGTACATTACCTTTCTGTAGGCACATACTTTGGTGACCTTGACCCCTGGATGACCTTGACCTTGAACATAGATTGGCCATAATTTAAAATCAAAGCGGTGTCGGGGGCATTGTCATCTTACAGTGACAGCTCTTGTTGTGACAAGCTCTCGTATAGGAGAGCTATGTTGTCCGCGGACAACTCTTGTCATGGTATTGATTATTCAAAGGGAACATTTGGAAATATTTGTTATATTATAACTTACATCTACATCTATGTCAGTTGCATGTTATTGTTTACATTGGAAGCCATTTTGGATAAACTGTTGGCCTCTGACATAATTGGAATCGCGAGTCTCCAGAATTTATGGGTCAATCATTATACCCCCAACCTACAAAGTAGAGGGGGATATAATTGGTTTCACCATGTCTGTCTGTCCGGGCAAACCTCATGGTGTTTATGTGGTTCAATCCGTCCATAATTTATATGAAATAAAGAACAACACCACTTAAACCATGCCATTTTATGTGCCACTTTTCTACATAAAGATCAAAGAAAAAAACACTTAATCCTGAAATGTTGGAACGTGCGTGCATGCGTGTATGCATGCAAATGGTGATGGGCTGTGGGAGTTCCGTGGCATCTAGTGGTATGTTTTTCTTAATTTTTCTTGGTAGACCAGTGGGCACCCTTGAAAAAGTAAAATGTTGAAGCCAAGGCTTCTGTGCCTCAGCATAGATATGCACGTGCTAAACCACCGAAAATCGTGGCGATCAGGATATTTTGTGTTGAATTGCGATTTTCATCTTGAGATTTATTTTTACGACGGTGGACGAGTGTTTTTTAGGCAAAAAAACATGCAAGCTGGAGTGTATTTGTCTCTTTCAGGCCAAACAAACCAAGGCATTTCAGTTGATAACGTTTGGGAGATTGGTTTTTATGATGGAATAGTAACCAATAAAGTTCCAATTAATCTGACGAGCGATAACTTCAACGTGAATGATAGATTTTTGACGAGATGGAATATATCAATTCAGGTTTGTTACTATTGTTTATTCATTTCCCAAACCAGACTGTGTTTTGACATCCCTAAAGGTGCGTTCCCATTGCCGACCAAATCAACTCGATCAAGCTCGATCAAGCGATCGAGTAATGATCGAGCTTGGTCGGTAAGAGTGGTCGGAACGATCGAGCGTGGTCGGCAAAAATGATCGGGAATTAATCGACAACAAATAAAGAATAAGTTGTGTAAATGCATTTGATCGAGTTTACTCGGGTTTGATGGTGGAATTTAGGCGATCGAGTTGATCAAGTTGATTTGGTCGGCAATGGGAACTCGGCTTAATAAGAAAAGGCTTGGGAAAAACGTTATGACTAGAGAAGAAAAAAGCTGATAATCATTATTTTCTCCTTTTGCCTCAACATTTTCTGATCTGTGTTCTACATAAATTTATTCTTTAACCATTTCCCAAACAAGACCTGGTTTTGACGTCCCTAATAGAAAAGGCGTGAGAAAACATTGAAACAAAAGAAGAAACTGCTGATAACCAGCAGTTTCTCCTTTTGTCTCAATATTTTCTTTGCCATATTTTACACAAATCCTACCTTTAATAACATCCGTTTTGTCATTTGTGGCAGTTTTTAGCTCCACTGGCCTTCAGGCCAGCGGGCTATTGTCATGGCGTTGTGTCCGTCGTGCGTGCGTGCGTGCGTCCGGTCGTCAACTTTTTCTTTAAAAATCTTCTCCTCAGAAACTACTTGATGGATTTCAATCAAACTTCACAGGAATGATCCTTAGGTGGTCCTCTATCAGATTCCTTCAATTAATTCTGATTGAACCATAGAGTCTGGAGTAATCTGCCCTTGAATTAAAAAATGGCTGTTTTCTTTTGTTTTCACTCTAGCCACCACAAATATTGATCAATCAAAACAAAACTTTGTCAGAATGTTGGTGCTGATAAGATCTTGCCTGAGTGCAATTTTCAGCTTGATCTGAATATTAAGTCTTGAGTTATGTGCCCTTGAAATTGGCAAAACTATCATTTTTGACCTTATTTTTACTCAAACAACCATAAATATCCACCAATCAACATAAAACTTTCACATTATCTTACTGGCCATAAGATATTGTGTTGGTGTAATTTTCAGCTTCATATGAATCTTAAATCATGATTTATCTGCCCTTGAATTTGACAAAATTGTTGTTTTTGACTTTGATTTTACACTCTTTACACCCACAAATATTTAAAAATCAGTTCAAAACTTAAATAAAATGTAGGTAAAGTTAGGATCTTGCTTTAGTGTGATTCTTAGCTAGATAGGAATATAAAATCATCAGTTATATGCCTTTCAATTTGACAAAATTGCTAATTGTGACTTTTTTTCCACTCTAACAGCCAAACTCACTCTAATAAAGACTGTTGCAAAGCTTGGTAACTAATAGATCTGATATGAATGTATTTTCAGCTTTCTAGTTACTTTGTAATTGCTTTAAGAGCAACACCTATTGAAAAATCTAGTGAAAACTTGTACTTGATATTACAAGAAATTCAGGTTTGACAGCCATTTGCATTATTTTTGGAAAAGGGTTTTTCCCAGAATCTATTTTTAGCTCAAAATCTATTTTTAGAAATATGAAATATTTTGGAGTGATTAATGTTAATTTAGATCTGTTGGGAAGAAGGAAAATTTTAATTGCTTGTGACATCCTAAGCTAGAATGTTCTCCCATTTCCTTTTACCCTTTTTCAAATGGCAAACTTGTAATTTTACTTTCTTTGCTTCAAGAACCACACATTTTGAACAATCTAGTTTTGCTACTTTCTTTTAGCTCTATGAAACACACGCATTGAACAATCTAATCAAAACTTGGATTAAATATTACATGAAATTCAGGCCTGTGGAGCGACTCAAGACCTTCAGGTCTTCTAGTTGAAGTGGATCACCCTAAAATTTTGTCGTTTGGGAAAGGGTTAAATATCAGTGTCAATTTGCTGTCTGTAGTAACACAGCCCAGAATGTTGGTGTTTAGGAAAAAGCAAAGGTCATAGTCACAGATTATCATGTGATACAACAATTTCTGAAAATCTTCAATATACTGGACCGATTTGAATTCGGTTTGAGGCAGAGAAGATGGAAGGACGTCACACATTAGATGGACATGGTGGAATTTTGAAAAATCAGCTGATAAAAAAGTTACAGATCAAAATATTTTGGTTGATCTTTGATAACATTTTTGAACCCTCCTGGCCATCGTTACAGCTCATAAAACCTCAAAAACTGCGCTTTTCTTCACATTTTACAAGAACAAAACATTATTGTGTAATATTTCAGCATGTATCCGGTGTCATGATAACTTAAACAGTGTAAAAATTGCTTTGAAAAGGCCATGCCCCCCCTAAACAGTGTAGGCGTTCCTGACCGCGCTTTAAAGTGCGCTTGCAAACGAAAGGGTTAAGTGTATATACAATCCAAAAATCCATATAGATAGACTTATCTCATTTTTATGTCCACTATTAACAGTGGCTGTTTATTGATTTTTATCAATTTATTATTTTTATGCTCCCCGAAGGGAGAGCATATAGTCGCCACTTCGTCTGTCCGTCCGTCATTCCGTCCGTCCGTCCGAAGCGATTTCTCTATAACCCTTGGGCCAAATCAAATGAAACTCCCTATGACATAATTAATGCCGATGTACTTTTCCCAGTTTTTGGATTTGAGGCCTCATCATGGGAAAAGGGGACTTAAGGTCAAATACACTTTTTCTCTAATTTCTCATAGTCTAATGGTCAGAATTTCATGAAATTTCATATTTTAGTAGCAAATCAGATGCCCTTGACAATAAACTACTTGAAATTTGCGTATAAAAAGTATGTCATGGAAAAAGGGGGCTTATCGTTTGTTAGCTTAATCTTAGCTCTGTATGGCATACATTTATTGTGACAATGCCTTATTCGGGGAGCATTGTCCGTCTCTGACGGCTCTTGTTCAATGTAAAATCGTATTTCGTCGCCTTATTCTTATAATGTTCTAACCCGACTTTTTACACTTTCGAGAAAATCAAGTTTGAAATTTCAACCTTTAATAACTTTTTTACTATGAATCCGATTTTGACGGAAAAAAAATATGTGATCCAAATATTTTTGGTCTCTATAATTCTATTAAAATTTTAATATTTTGTTGAATACAATTTTTGTTATTTCGATTTTTCGATTTTCAGATAGAACAGAAATGTAATATTTTTTTCATTTTTTTTAATATTATAATGTTGAATTCCAACATAGCCAATCATATCTCAATAAAGATGCAGTTAGAACATTATAATTCAAAAACATTGATGGTGGACAATCCGGGACAGAATAAATTCTTTTATTTCATTGGTTGCAATTCAGATAGAACATTTTGATAATTTCTTCATTTTCTCATGGAACACTTTAATACTCAAACTTTTGAATCAGGTGACTTAAAAAGGCTGATTTCATTGGATGTTATTCACTTAGAACATTATAATGTTGACAAAAAGGTGAAACGGGTACAGATAGAACATTCTGTTACTGGGAATCTATTGAACCAGACTCAATTTCAAAAATCTGTAAGCACCATCAGATAGAACACTCCAAGACGATTCCAACGGTACCAAAATCTCAATTTTCACAAAAAATGAGTTAGAACACTATAAGAATAAGGCGACGATTTGCCAAAAATACATCCTTCAAATGCCTATAATCTGGTTTCTTTTTGAATTTCATTCACTTGGAATTGTCATCTCCAATATCTTTCAATTTGGACCACACTAAAATTTGATTGATTTGAAATGGGTTAAACCATTACCACTCAATGACTCTTTTTGACTACCCACAAGATAACAGATTTGGAAAACATGGAAAATGAAGAAATTGCTTGTGACAAACAATTTTGTCATTTCCCACAATATTTCCACCCAGATAAGAAAAACCTTGAAATTGTAATCTGCAACATCTTACAATTTGGGCCACCCTGAAATTTCGCTGTTTGGAAATGGGTTAACCCATTACTGCATGGTGAGGCCTTTTGACTCCTGCTCTAGAGAGAGCTTGGGAAAACATTGTGGGAAATGAAGAAATTGCTTATGACAAGCAATTTCTTCATTTCCCACAATATTTTCTACTTAAAACAAAAATACATTTTTAGATTTCATTCACTTGGAATTGTCATCGGCAACTTTTTTGAATTTCGAACAGTCCAAAATTTTGTCGTCTGGTAATGGGTTAAACCCGAATAACTGTTTCTTTCTTCCCAGGCCTGTGAACTGCTAACCCCGACATTGCCAAGTACAGATCCAGATGACTGTTCGGAGGTCCGTGAAATGATAATTAATATCGCAGACATCAACAATAATGGGCCGCTATTCTTCTTTGACCCATACCGTTACACAATCTTTGAAAACCTCCCAAATGGAAGACCCGTAGGCAACACGCAGATAATTGTTCGGGATGCGGATACGGTCAGTATGAAAATATATAGTCCACACTCGTTGTGTCGAAGTCAGAGGGGCCGTCAAAATACCTGGACATGATCCGGAGTCTGACTCATCCAATTTTTTCCAGTTTTGATTTAGATAGTAATTATTTAACCATGTTTGATGCGCATCATATGTGTCCATAATTAAAAACTGGTAGAAAAAGGAAAGAAATTTCGTGAAACAAGCAATTTCCCTCCTTTTTAGCGAGCCGGGACTTTATGTCCGGGGAGCTAATGTCACAGCCCTAGTGTCGGCGTCGCGTACCGTCCCGTCCCGTCTTCACTTGAAAAACTTTAACCTGGTCTATATCTCAGGCACTATTACAGATACAGCCTTGATATTTCATACATAGATAGTTCTTGACAAGACCTTTCATGTAGGACCATGACCTTTGACCTAGTGACCTTGACCTTGGAGTTTGACCTACTTTTAAAAAACTTTAACCTGGCCTTTATCTCATGCACTATTATAGATAGAGTCTTGATATTTCACACATGGATACCTCCTGCCAAGACCTTTCATTTGTGACCATGACCTTTGACCTTGACCTTGGAGTTTGACCTACTTTTAAAAAATTAGCTGTTTTTGTGACAAGCTCCTGTATAGGCGAGCTGAGTTGTCCGCGGACAACTCTTGTTCTACCATATTTCAATGTATATATTTGTTTTAAGGTACCGGTAGTATACGCGAATGAGATTCGCTCGACGTCGGAATTATTGGGGTGACATAGAAAACGTTCGGCAACAGAACTTTCCAATGCCGAATGTTTACGGGCCGGAATAGGTTCGGACACATAACGACACATGATATATGAATTTCAAAATGGCCACATTATGGGTATTCTACCTTGAAAACATCTTGGTTAACCCATTACCACACAGTGACTCTTTTTGACTCTTCACAACAAAATGGCATTAGAAAACATTGTGGAAAATAAAGAAATTGCTTGTGACAAGCAGTTTCATCATTTCAAACAACGTTTTCTATACAAAATGGCAAAAAAGTGTAAAATTTCATTCATTTCTAATTGTCGTCTGCAACATATTTGAATTTGGAGAAGTCTAAAATTTTGTGGTTAGGCAATGGATTTAGCTGCTTCAGAATGTTTTAAGGTATAGAGGCAATTATATAGATTAATTAAGGTAGAATACATGTAATAGAGTTTCACCAAATGGGAAACCTGGTTATAATTCAGCAACAGAAAATGCAGATTTTTTCCTCTTCGAAACTTATCCAAATAGATCGAAAGCCAAACATTTACAGTGTCTCCCAAAATAAGGCATTGTATGAATTTCAAAGCGGCCAGCCACATTGATTGTTTTCTGCTTCAACTTGGCATGTACAGTACAGCTCACATGTTTTTTACCTAATTTCATGTGTCACAATGATACGATTTGGGTGAATTCTGATGGAAAAAACATGATGGTCGCGGTGAGTGTGTTGTTCCACCTGAAATGACCGCATTTTGCCACAGCAATTTTCCACTATACCACCGCGAATTGTGGTGATTTGCGTGGACAAGCTTTTGTCCTTTTTACCTGGTATTTCCACTTAATCATGGTGATCACGGCCTTTTCCATACCAGGATTTTCCACCTGCCACTGCGATTTGTGTTGATGCACGGAAATTGAGATTGGAAAAACGCCTTGGTTGCGATGGACAATCCCGCGATTTTCCACCCGAATTTTTTTGTCAGCTGTGGGCGAGTGATTGAGGCAAAGAACATGTGAGGTGAAATGTGAGTTGTGCCTCATCCTAATATCAGCCTGGGGAGAATACTGCATATGTCGGAAAAATAAGTGTATCCAGGCTTTTGCTATTCTTATACACATTTTGTTAAATCTTTTGCAGGAGGCTTACAACAAATTTACGGTATCCTTGGTGCAACAAAGTCGTGAATTTGAACTGATCGGGGCCAACTCTACTCCAATCATAACGGTACTAAATACCACTCTGATAGATTACGACACCATGCCGGAACCTAAAGAGTACTACTTAACTGTAAGTCTAGTCATTTTCAGTTTTTATCTCCACAAAGAGCTGATGATAAGAGCAGGGCTTCAGATAAGAAGGGGTGGTGACTTTTTAAACTTCAATGATTTTGTTGTTGTTCATCAAACCCTATGCTGTGGGTACTCATTTGTATCTTCTCATCAAGACGATTCAAATGAGTGCCCACAAAATAGGGTTTGGAATTGAAATAAAAAAGTTAGAATGTCTTCACATCCACTTATCTGTAGCCCTGTAAGAGGGAATGAAGGATTTTCAAAATGCAATATTTCCTTTATAGTTCACCAAAGCTCTATCAAGGGTACTCATAATACCCCCCACCTACGAAGTAAAGGGGCTATTTTGGTTTCACCATGTCTGTCTGTCCTTCTGTCTGTCTGTAGGCTTTTTCGTTTGGGTGCTCTAATTGGAGAACCAATTGGTTCGATACCCGGCCGCGGCAAATACACTTTCTGACAAAATTGTCACCCACCAATGGGTTTGAAATTGTTAACCTAAGTGGACGAGCAGCTGGAGGCTCGGTAAGGGTGTTGTGGTAGTACTGGTTTGAGAAACAACAGGAATCCATGGGTAGGTGCTCCAGCTGCCGCGATATGACCCTGGTAGTTGAAAACGGCGTAAAACCCCAATAAACTCTCGAGAACCAATTGACTTAGGATCATGAAACTGTACACATGTTGCCATGATAAAACATGGAGGTGCCCTGTTGTTTTGGGGTCACAAAGGTCAAAGTCACAATTGGACTTTGTTGAAAATCTATTTCCGTGCTCTAAGTCAAGAACCATTTCACCTTGGATCATGAAACTTTACACAGTTGTTGCCCTTGACCCAAGGAGGTGCCCTACTTTTTTTTGTGTCACCTAGGTCGAAGGTCAAGGTTACAATTGGAATTTGTTTAAAATCCATTTCCGTGCTCTAAGTCAAGAACCATTTCACCTAGGACCATGAATTTTACACAGTTGTTATCCTTGACCAAGGAGGTGCCCTTTTGTTTTGGGGTCATGTAGGTCAAGGTCACAATTGGACTTTGTTTAAAATCCGTTTCCGTGCTCCAACTGAAGAACCGTTTGACTTTTTTCAGTGACAAGGCACTTTGGGGGATATTTGTCTGCTTTGTGACAGTTCTAGTTTGAAAAAGTTTCTGAAAAAAGAAATGGGGGAAAGTCATCAATTTTCTGGATTTAGTAGATCTTTTCAACACCTGATTAAAGTTATGGATCACCATCCAAAGTTTTGGTTGGTTGTCAATATTAGCTTTTTTATCGCGACTATTTCTAAAGTAGGGAGGCTTGAATCAAGCCGTAGACATGAGATTTTTAGCTCACCTGAGCACGAAGTGCTCGAGGTGAGCTATTGTGGTCACTTTGTGTCCGTCGTCTGTCCGTCCGTCTGTCCGTCCGTCTGTCTGTCAACAATTTAGTGTTAACACTCTAGCATCCACAAATATAAGCCAATCTTGACATAACTTGGCCAAAATATGTTTGACCATAAGTTCTCGGATGAGTTCGATTTTTGGTCTGATCGGACCAGAAAGTCCGGAGTTATCTGCCCTTGAATGCAAAAAATAGCTACTTTTGACTTTGTTAACACTCTAGCATCTACAAATATTTACTAATCAAGATTAAACTTAGACACAATGTATATAACAATTAGATCTTGGACGAGTTTGATTTTGGTTATGATCAGACCAGAAAGTCATGAGTTATGTGCCCTTGAATTCGACGAAATTGCCATTTTCGGCTGTTTTCGACCTTGTTTACACTCTAGAATCTACGATTATTATTCAATCAAGACAAAACCTGGACACAATGTTGAGGACTATAAGATCTTAGATGTGTTTGATTTTCAGTCTGATATGAATAGAAAGATGAGTGTTATTTGCCCTTGAATTTGACAAAATAGCCATTTTCAGCTGTTTTCCACCTTGTTTACACTCTAGAATCTACAAATATCAATCAATCAAGACAAAACTTGGACATAATGTAGGGGACCATAAGATCTCATATGAGTGGGATTTTCAGTCTGATCTGATCATAAAGTTGAGAGTTACATGCCCTTGAATTTGACAAAATTGCCATTTCAAGCTGTTTTGGACCTTGTTTACACTCTAGAATTTACAATTATTAATCAATTAAGACAAAACTGGGACACAATGTTGGGGACCATAAGATCTCAGATGAGTTCGATTTTCAGTCTGATATTATTAGAAAGTCTAGAGCTATGTGCCCTTGAATTAGACAAAATTGCCATTTTCGGCCGTTTTCCACCTTGTTTACACTCTAGAATCTACAATTATATTAATCAATCAAGACAAATCTTGGACACAATATTGGGGACTATAAGATCTTAGATTATTGCAATTTCAGTTTGATCCGACCAGAAAGTTGAGAGTTATGTGCCCTTTAATTTCACAAAATTGCCATTTTTGGCTTTTTTTTATCTTGTTTACACTCTAGAATCTACAATTATCAATCAATCAAGACAAAACTTATACACAATATTGCGGACCATAAGATCTTGAATGAGTAGGATTTTCAGTCTGATCTGAGCAGAAAGGTGAGTGTTATGTGCCCTTGAATCTGACAAAATTGCCGTTTTCGACTTTGTTTACAATGTAGAATATACAATTATTGGACAAATCTTGGACACAATGTTGGGGACCATAAGATCTCTGATGAATTTGATTTATTTGATTTTCATATTGTTATTGACCATAAGTTACTTAGTAGTTTTCAGTCTTAAAATCATAAATATCAAATGATTTGAATAAAAGTGTTGCTCATATCAGTTTGGTTCAGGTGAGCGATATAGGACCATCATGGTCCTCTTGTATAACGACTGGGACGGTTTATCAAAACAAAATGGTAAACCCATTCTATTTTTAGCACAAAATTAATTGCTTTTGTGAAAAATAGACCCCCAGATTCAACCAAATCACACCAATTTTTTTTTGAGGGAGACCCTGGATTCCAGTATAATCCAAATTACTAGATGACAAAAATTTGGACTCCTCTCAATTTAACCCTTTCCCAAACAAGACCTGGTTTTGACGTCCCTAATAGAAAAGGCTTAGGAAAACATTGAAACAAAAGAAGAAACTGCTGATAACCAGCAGTTTCTCCTTTTGTCTCAATATTTTCTGTGCCGTATTTTACACAAATTCTATCTTTAATAACTTCCATTTTGTCATTTGTGGCAATTATAGAAGTGGATCACCCTAAAATTTTGCCGTTTGGGAAAGGGTTAACTTGTGAATGAAATTTACTCATTGGGTCTCTCCGGATAGAAAGCATGGTGGTCATAGGCGAAACAACCAGTACGCAAAAACGCTATTGCGTACACATCGCAAAAAACAATAAAAAAGTGGATTTTTTTGTTTTCCTTGAAATAAACACACAAATCACCATTAAAATACATACTAAATACCCACCGGGATGGTCATTCGTGTCTGATGGTGGGCATTAGAAAAATTTTGGTAAGTATTTCGCATCTACATTAAATTTTCAAAAAAAAATTCTGGGAGATGCCCGCAAGACCAACCACCAACAGTATGGCGCCCATCAAGCATGTGTTTTGCGTACACTTAATTTTTGACTGATCTGACCAGAAAGTCCTAAGATATCTGCCCTTGAATCTAACAAAATTGCTGTTTTTTACTGTTTTCAACCTTGTTTACACTCTAGAATCTACAATTATTGACTAATCTAGACAAAACTTGGACTCAGTGTTGGGGACCATAAGATCTTGGAAGAGTTTACTTTTTAGTCTGATCTGGCTAGAAAGACGAGAGTTATGTGCCCATGAATTTTTACAAAATTGCCATTTTCGGCTGTTTTACACTCTAGAATCTACAATTGTTGACCAATCAAGACAAAACTTGAACACAACGTTGAAAACTGTTAGAACTCGTATTAGTTAGATATTTGGCCTGATGGGATCAGAAAGTTGAGAGTTATGTGCCCTTTAATTTAACAAAATTCCTGTTTTCAACTGTTTTCGACCTTGTTTTCACTCTAGAATCTACAACTTTTTTATCAATCAAGACAAAACTTGGACACAATATTGGAGACTATAAGGTCTCGGATGATCTGCCCTTCAAATTTTACCTGGACAACCACAAAAAAAGTCTAATCAAAACAAAACTTGACACAATGTTATTGACCATAATTAAGTTTGTTTTCAGTCTTTTTAAGTCTTAAATATTAATTGAATTGAACAATAGTTTGCCTAATATCATTTTGGTTCAGGTGAGCGATATAGGACCATCATGGTCCTCTTGTTTAAATATCCACTACATCTATCCAGTTTGTGACGTCTGTTCGCCTTCTCTACTTCAAATCAAATTCTAATAATCAAACTTATTATAGATTTCTGAAATTGTTGTACCAGGTGATTATCCACGGTAAATACATTGATTTTTCAGTTATTAGCAGTGGATCAACTTGACCCTTCTCTCAACGATACAGCACAGGTCACCATCGAGGTGAAGGACGTCAATGACAATTCACCAGTATTCGGCATACAAAATTATTTTGGTGTCATTAACGAGAGGGCGAGAGCTAATGCAGAGATTAATATAAGTCAGCCAATCAGTGTAAGTGTACAGCTACAAAATATGAAGGTGGTGAAAGAATTTAACCCTTTCCCAAACGACAAAATTTTACGGTTATCCACTTCAAAAACAGCTACAAATGACAAAATGGATGTTATCTAAGATAAGATTTGTGTAAAATATGGCATAGAAAATATTGAGACAAAAGGAGAAACTGCTGGTTATCAGCAGTTTCTTCTTTTGTTTCAATGTTTTCCCAAGCAGTTTCTATCAGGGACGTCAAAACCGGGGCTTCTTTGGGAAAGGGTTAAATTTGCAATATTCCAATTATTATTCACAAAACCCTATGTTGTGGTACTCATTAGAGTTGTCTCATCAAGACAATGAGTACGAACAACATAGGGTTTAAATAAAAAAAATAGAAAATCTTCATCCCCTCTAATTTGGAGCTCTGTAAGCGTATTATATGTTCAAAATTAACCCATTACCACACAGTAACTCTTTTTTTAGACTCTTCACAAAAAACTGGAAAACATTGTGGAAAATGAAGAAATTGCTTGTGACACGCAATTTCTCCATTTCCCATAATGTTTTCCTTACAAGATGATAAAAAAAATGTTCTTTTTCATTCAATTTAGTTGTTCTCTGCAACATCTTTGAATTAGGAATGGTCCAAAATTTTGCAGTTGGGCAAGTTTAAAAAAAATGCGACCATTCACTTTTTACATGCCACGGCTTTTACAGAGAAACATATTCAACCCAATCAAAGCTAAAAAGATGTGTTATTGTGTCTATATACTGGGTACCAAGTTTAAAGAAAATCGCTTCACAAATAAAAAAGATATGACATTAAAGCATGTCAAAAATGTCAGTGAAACGTTTTTGTGTGACACTTAACAGTTTTACCAAGTTTCTAAGCTATTGTAAATAAAAGACAGTGATAGGATACTACAATAAGCACTTGTATTTCATAAAACAACATGTGCATCATCATCTTAAAAATACCTTTTCATCTTATCTTCACTGGTTAAGGATGTGGAGCCTGTTTTATACAATACCCCTCTGAATTTTATGTCAGGAGTGAAACACTTTTATTTTTCAAAATGTGTTCTCATTTTTAGCTCGACTTTTCGAAGAAAATGAGAGCTTATACTGTCACCCGGGCGTCGGCCTTGGCGTTGGCATCGGCGTTGGCGTTGCAACAAAGGTTAAAGTTTTTTCAAACATCAATAACTTCCATACTATCAAAGGGATTCAACCCAAACTTGAAATACTTATTCACCATCACACCCTCTACCTTACTATCAGGGCCCATGACCCTGGGACCACTCTTTTTGGAGTTATGCCCCCTTTATACTAAGCACGTAGAAAGTCGAGCGCGCCCATGACCCTGGGACCACTCTTTTTGGAGTTATGCCCCCTTTATACTAAGCACTTAGAAAGTCGAGCGCGCTGTCTTCGGACAGCTCTTGTTGTTTATTCAGCCAGAAATATACCATTCAATTTTTTTTAGGAAGCCATCAACCTTGTGGGCATTCTGCACTCTACTTTTTAGTGAATCGTGGGTTACAATTTCTCATATTGTGCAATATATATGCTGTCAGGAGTGAAACGCTTTTTTGTTGTCCTTTTGCAAGATTGTGCACACAATTTTAGCTAAAAAGTAGTGAACATGAATTTAAAATATAATTTGGGCACTGCTTAACCATTTAGAATAGTTTTTAGCCACCCTTATTAAGAAATCCGGATGATACTCTGTAAAATTAGCTGTTATTCTTAACATTTAAATGTCACACTTTGGTCACATTTTTTTTTAAAACTGCCAAGTTTGGTAATGGGTTAAAAGTGAATCAAAGACAACTGTAACAGTTCTTGGTTCTTGTTTAATTTTGAACTTATGATAACAGTTAACACATCTTAACCCATTACCACACAATGATTCTTTTTGACTCCCCACAAAATAATGACCATGGAAAACATCATGGAAAATGAAGAAATTGCTTGTGACAAGCAATTTCTTCATTTTCCACAATGTTTCCATCCAAAAAGACCTAAATATTAAAAATTCCATTCACTTGAAATTGTCGTCTGCATGGTCTTTCAATTTGGACCGCCCTAAAATTTTGACGTTTGGTAATAGGTTAATAATTATGTCCATTCCAAGTGGCAAAATTTCAGACTGGTCTTAATACAAAGATATCCTCGAGTACTTTATTTTGACACATCACTATTACGACGCCATTTTTGTTTTGACCTCCCTTTCGATTAGACAACACCGAATGACGTCATTCTTACGCATGTCTGTCAGTATATTTCAAGGAGATTCCTTGGGGAGAAAATGTTGAACGTTAGGGATTTAGAAGTACTATTTTAATTATGATTTATATGAAACACTAAAAAAAACTATTTTTTCTTATGACCATTTTTCCAAATTCTTAAAATTGTTATTTTCGGTAAATTTATGAAAACGAAAAGCAGACCAGCGAACTTCAGCATTATTGTTATTTTCAGAAAGTCATGTGGCAGTCATTTGCAATGTAACGTGATTTCATAATGAATATTTCACTGTTTAGTAAGATGTACTTGTTATCCCCATTTTGTGTGATTGACAGAATAGCCTAAAACAATAATGTTGTTTTGAAATGCTTACTCAATGCCATTTTCCTTTGTTTTCTTTAAAAAAAATCCAAAGGCAAATTTAGGGATTTGTCTCCTACGTCATTGACAACAGTTTGGTTATGAGTTAAGCCTTGTAAGTAAAGCCTTCCCGAAATTTTGTATCTAAGGGTTGGTTCTTGAATTCCATACTGCAGTATAGTGGTTCTAATAGAGGCCCCTTTATTTCTTTCATAGTTGATAAGCACATCTTTATTAATTCATAAATTATTTTCATATAATTTATATCGTTTCCTAATATGATGCACTGGTTTCTCAGACTGAAAAAAGAATTGTACTCTCGTTTTTGTAAAGCTAAATATAGAAACCAATCAAATGCGCCGTTTCTCTGTACTTTCACTTCCGCCATATTGGAACCCACTACCCGATATTTTTTGAGATTTTTCATTTTACAAAAGTTTTTAGTGATATCAAAAAGTTTCTGAAAGATGAATGAATGAATGAACTTTATTTTGCAAAGGCAAACAAATGTAATTCATGTATTCTTGATTTCTTAATTATTGATTTTTCTTAGATGCGAAAAAACTAAGTACACTAGGATGCAACATGCGGGTCATTTTAACCCTTTCCCAAACAAGACCTGGTTTTGATGTCCCTGATAGAAAAGACTTGGGAAAACATTGAAACAAAAGAAGAAACTGCTGATAAACAGCAGTTTCTCCTTTTGTCTCAATATTTTCTGAGCCATATTTTACACAGATCCTTCCTTCAATAACATTCATTTTGTCATTTGTGGCAGTTTTTGAAGTGGAACACCCTAAAATTTAGCTGTTTGGGAAAGGGTTAAAAAAGTATGCACTTTTCAATGGGGGTAAAGATGAAAAATGAACAAGTAAATTTTATTTTTATGCCCCCGTATCGAGAGATCGGGGCATATTGTTTTACTCTTGTCTGTCTGTCTGTCCGTCCGTCTGTCTGAAAACTTAACATTTGCCTTTTCCCATAAAGTATTTGACACATCAAGCTCAAATTTGGTATGCAGCTTCCTTTCAATGATATCTATCTGTTCCATGCAGTATGACCTTCCTCAAGGTCATCTGTTAACCCATATCAACCCTTTACTCTACGAAAACTTTACATTTTAGAAAAGTGGCCATTTCGGGGGCATTGGTGTTTCACCAACACATCTTGTTATCTATACTTTTTTTGTTGCTTATAACCTTTAAGCTTAAATTTCAAATATTTAGCTGATGAAATTAAAGCATTTTCTTTAAAAAACTAGAACAAAAAAGATAACCTTCACATGTCAGTGGTGTTACTTTGAAAAAAGGCATAATTGAACTATTAAAGATGTCAGTAGTGTTAATGATTTTGTACAATTTAATCCTGCAAAAGCATTATAATCATTTCTTCAGAAAAGTATTGGGATTAATTGCCATCACAAAGGAAGTACACTCTAATAATGCTTTCTTAAAATACTGTTTTGAGTAAAAATGTCAATGATATTGCAATATTTATAGTCTATGGTGTTACAGAACTACCTTATTTTTAGCTCGACTTTTCGAAGAAAATGACAGCTTATATTGTCACCCGAGCGTCGGCGTTGGTGTCGGCGTTGCAACCAAGGTTAAAGTTTTTTCAAACATCAATAACTTCCATACTATCAAAGGGATTCAACCCAAACTTTGAATACTTATTTACCATCACACCCTCTACCTTACTACCAGGGCCCATAACCCTGGCTCCACTATATTTGGAGTTATGCCCCTTTATACTAAGCAACTTAGAAAGTCGAGCGCGCTGTCTTCGGACAGCTCTTGTTTATATTCATGCCATTGAACCTTCCAGAATGGTCTAGAACAGTTCTAAAACTAAAATAAGTTCTTGAACTGTTTTCGCAGGGGAGGGGTATCCCTGTTTCACTAAAACATTGTTTTAATATTTATTTTTGTTCAGGCCACAGACATAGACTCGCTTTTGTTTGGAACAAGCGGAATTCGATATTCTCTTTTTGGTTTTGGAGCAGAGTTGTAAGTAATTATAAATAGGGCTACAGAGAAGAGAGAGTGATGGCTTTTCAAACTGAAATATTTCACTAAATATTCATCAAACCCTATGTTGTTGGTACTCATTAGAATTATCTCGTTGAGACAAATTAAATGATTACCCACTACATAGGGTTTGGATTTACAAATGTCTTCACCCACTTGTATCTGTAGCTAGGTATAACCATTTCTTAACCCTTTCCCAAACGACAAAAAGACATAATCAGTGTTATTAGAGATAAGATTTGTGTAGAATATGGCACAGAAAATATTGAGACAAAAGAAGAAACTGCTGGTTATCAGCAGTTTCTTCTTTTGTTTCAATGTTTTCCTAAGCCTTTTTCTATTAGTGACGTCAAAAACAGGTCTTGTTTGGGAAAGGGTTAATTAAAGAAGAAAAAATTGGACTCTTATTATACCCCCCACAATGAAGTTACGGGGGGTATACTGGAATCAGGTTGTCCGTCCGTCCGTCTGTCCGTCCGTCCGTGGACATAATTTTGTGT
Organism: Fragum sueziense; assembly: GCA_963680895.1. NCBI lineage: Eukaryota > Metazoa > Mollusca > Bivalvia > Cardiida > Cardiidae > Fragum > Fragum sueziense. The sequence continues at coordinate 2,468,918 of OY804592.1, forward strand.
CCTCTTCTTCTCCCACATTTTTTGACCAATTTTGCTGAAATTTTATCGGTTTGTTTCCTATATGAAGTTGTGCACCTGCAATTTTCATCTTGATCCAGATATTAGTTTCAGAGTTATGCCACTTTGAAATTTTATAGGGGGGGGGGGGGGGGGGGGGGGGGGGGGGGAAGTAGTCAAAATTCAAAATTTCGTTTCCATGCTCTAACTCGAGAACCATTTGACATAGGATCATGAAACTTTACACAGTTGTTGCCCATGACCCAAGGAGGTGCTCTATAGTTTTTGGGTCACAAAGGTCAAGGTCACAATTGGACTTTGTTTAAAATCTGATTCTGTGCTCGAAGTCAAGAACCGGTTGACCTAGGATCATGAAACTTTACACAGTTGTTGCCCATGACCCAAGGAGGTGCCCTATTGTTTTTGGGTAACCAAGGTCAAAGGTCACCATTGGACTTTGTTTAAAATCCGTTTCCGTGCTCTAAGTCAAGAACCTTTTGGCCTATAGCACTTCTTCAGTGACAAGGCTGTAGCGGGGGTGTTTGTCCACATTGCGACAGTTCTAGTTATGCCCTGTATCGAAAGATCTAGGGCATATTGTTAGCTCACCTGAGCACTAAGTGCTGGAGGGGAGCTATTGTGGTCACTCACTGTCCGTCGTCCGTCCGTCAACAATTTCTTCAAACATCTTCTTCTCCAAAACTGACCGGCCTATTTGAACCAAACTTGGCAGGAAAGTTCCTTGAGTGACCCTTCTCAAAACTTGTTCGCGGATTTTTGATTCGTCAAAAAATGTTGGCGGGGCAGGGCGGGGCTTATCGCACTTAGAGAAATCCTAAGAAAATTCTTTAAAAATCAACCATTGTTCCAATTTGAACCAAACTTGGCAGAATTGTTCCTTGAGTGACCCTTCTCAATACTTGTTCTCAGATTTTTGATTCGTCAAAAAACGTGGCCGTGGCAGGGAGAAAGGGGCTTATCAGACTTAGAAAAATCATAAGAGAAGTCTTTAAAAATCAACCATTGGGCCAATTTGAACCAGACTTTGCAGGGATGTGCCTTAAGCCATTCTTTTTAAAATTTGTTCACAAATATTTTCATTTATAAAAAATTGTGGCCGTGGCAGGGAGAAAGGGGCTTATCAGACTTAGAGAAATCATAAGAAAAATCTTTAAAAATTAACCATTGGGCCTATTTGAAGCAGACTTTGCAGGAATGTTCCTTGAGTCTCTCTTTTCAAAATAGATTCACAATTGTTTACTTTTGTCAAAAACTGAGGCGTGGCAGGGAGGAAGGGGCTTATCAGCCTTAGAGAAATCCTAAGAAAATTCTTTAAAAATCAACCAATGGGCCAATTTGAACCAAACTTGGCAGAATTGTTCCTTGAGTGACCCTTCTCAATACTTCTTCTCAGATTTTTGATTCGTCAAAAAACGTGGCCGTGGCAGGGAGAAAGGGGCTTATCAGACTTAGAAAAATCATAAGAGAAGTCTTTAAAAATCAACCATTGGGCCAATTTGAACCAGACTTTGCAGGGATGTGCCTTAAGCCATTCTTTTTAAAATTTGTTCACGAATATTTTCATTTGTATAAAATTGTGGCCGTGGCAGGGAGAAAGGGGCTTATCAGACTTAGAGAAATCATAAGAAAAATCTTTAAAAATTAACCATTGGGCCTATTTGAAGCAGACTTTGCAGGAATGTTCTTTGAGTCTCTCTTTTCAAAATTGATTCACAATTGTTTACTTTTGTCAAAAACTGAGGCGTGGCAGGGAGGAAGGGGCTTATCAGCCTTAGAGAAATCCTAAGAAAATTCTTTAAAAATCAACCAATGGGCCAATTTGAACAAAACTTGGCAGAATTGTTCCTTGAGTGACCCTTCTCAATACTTGTTCTCAGATTTTTGATCCGTCAAAAAACGTGGCCGTGGCAGGGAGAAAGGGGCTTATCAGACTTAGAAAAATCATAAGAAAATTCTTTAAAAATCAACCATTGGGCCAATTTGAATCAGACTTTGCAGGGATGTGCCTTAAGCCATTCTTTTAAAAATTTGTTCACAAATATTTTCATTTGTAAAAAATTGTGGCCGTGGCAGGGAGAAATGGGCTTATCAGACTTAGAGAGATCATAAGAAAAATCTTTAAAAATTAACCATTGGGCCTATTTGAAGCAGACTTTGCAGGAATGTTCTTTGAGTCTCTCTTTTCAGAATTGATTCACAAATTTTTAATTTTGTCAAAAACTGAGGGTGTGGCAGGGAGGAAGGGGCTTATCAGCCTTAGAGAAATCCTAAGAAAATTCTTTAAAAATCAACCAATGGGCCAATATGAACCAAACTTGGCAGAATTGTTCCTTGAGTTACCCTTTTCAACATTTGTTCATATATTTATAGTTTCGTCAAAAAATGTGTGTGTGGCAGGGCGGGGCTTATCTAACCAAGAGAAATTGTTAAAATATTCTTCAAAAATCTTCTTCTCCTTAACCATAGGGCCAATTAAAACCAAATTTGGCAGGAATGTTCCTTGGGTGACCATTCTTAAGATTTGTTCGCGGATTTTTTATTCATCCAAAATTGTGGGCGTGGCAGATCAGCATTTACCGGACTAAGAGATATCATAAGAAAATTCTTTGAAAATCAACCATTGGCCCCATTTGAACCACACTTGGCAGAAATGTTCCTTGGGTGACTCTTTTCAAAATTTTTTCTCAAATTTTTTATTCGTCAGAAAAAAATTGGGTTTGATTCGTCAAAAAAAGTGGGCGTGTCTTAAACTTCTTTCAGGTGAGCGATATAGGGCCATTCTGGCCCTCTTGTTTTACTTATGGCTATCTGTATGTCTATTTGTAATTCTGAAAATGTAACATTAGCATTTTGGGGGACATAAGTGTTTCACAAACACATCTGTGATCTATCATGCTAAAAGTGACCTTATGGGATGTGTGAAAAATATAAACCCTAGCCTGTCTGCGCAGTCCTCGCAGCCAGACTAGGGCCGATACTTTCCACTTTAATAAAAAACTAAAACTAGAATGTTTAAACTATCTTAGCATGTGTTCTTTTTCCAAATACGTATTCTGGTTGACCTCTGCTGAGCATAAACAATTTGTCAAAATTTTTATTTTTGGACTTCTGACAAGGTCCCTATTAGCGTGACAGGCCACATCTTGTTTTATTTGCAGATTTACGATCAATCAATTTACGGGCGTCGTGAGGGTTGCCACTTGCCCAACACAAACACCTGGAGAAGCGCCATGTCTCGATTACGAAACAAAAAGACAGTACGACTTTGTAGTGATTGCAGAAGATAACGGGGAGAAGCCGGGAAATAGTGGGACGGCTACATTGACCATACAAGTTATAAACGAAAATGACAATAGGCCGACTGTGCCGTCTTATGCTGTCTCAATCATTGAAGGACAGAGAACATTTATTTCGCCTCTTGTCGTGCAGGTGAGAGTTTACCCACCTGTACAAAAAATTCTGCCTGTAAAATAGGCGGAAACTATGCCGAATTATCAGGTGAATTCCGCCTCAAACATCAAAATTCTCAACTTTTCCAGTCTAACCCTTTCCAAATTTGATTCTTTCCCAAATGGCAAAATTTTAGGGTGTTCCAATTCAAAAACTGCCACAAATGACAAAATAAAAGTCATTAAAAACAGTATTTGTATAACATATGGCTTAGAAAATATTGAGACAAAAGGAGAAACTGCTGATTATCAGCAGTTTCTTCTTTTGTTTCAATGTTTTCCAAAGCCTTTTCTATTAGAGACGTCAAAACAAGGCATTGTTTGGGAAAGGGTTAAAAGGTGTTGCAGATGGAAATTTCAAGTTGTTAATCTTTATATTATAATATTTCCATTTTGAGCCAGACAACATTGTGGAAAGTGAAGAACTTGACTTGTTTGTCACACTTTGATGCCTCTATGGCAGCTCTTGCTTAGGGTTCTGATGCTGATCAATGCCCCCTTATCTGTTGATTAATTAACCCATTACCAGCCGGTAATGTTTTGGACTATTCCAATTTGAAAGGTGTTGCAGACGACAATTTCAAGGGAGAGAAACTTTTGAACATGTTTTGTCTTTTGGGGTAGAAAATATTGTGGGAAATGAAAACATTGCTTGTCATAAGCAATGTCTTCATTTTTATGCTCCCCGAAGGGAGAGCATGATTATAGTCGCCGCTTTGTCCGTCCGTCCGTCCGTCCGAAGTGATTTCTCCATAACCCTTGGGCCAAATCAATTGAAACTTACCATGTGAACTCCCTATGAAATAATGCCGATGTACTTTTCCCGGTTTTTAGCTTGACTTTTCGAAGAAAATGAGAGCTTATACTGTCACCCGGGCGTCGGCGTTGGCGTTGCAACAAAGGTTAAAGTTTTTTCAAACATCAATAACTTCCATACTATCAAAGGGATTCAACCCAAACTTGGAATACTTATTCACCATCACACCCTCTACCTTACTATCAGGGCCCATGACCCTGGGACCACTCTATTTGGAGTTATGCCCCCTTTATACTAAGCACTTAGAAAGTCGAGCGCGCTGTCTTCGGACAGCTCTTGTTGGATTTGAGGCCTCGTCATGGGAAAAGGGGACTTAAGGTAAAATATAGTTTTTCTCTAATTTCTCCTAGTCTAATGATCAGAATTTGATGAAATTTCATATTTGAGTAGTAAATCAGATGCCCTTGACAATACACTGTGTGAAATTTGGTTATGAAAATTATGTCATGCAAAAAGGGGGCTTAACATTTGCTAGCTTTATGTTAGCTCTGCATGGCATACATTTATTGTGACAATGCCTTATTCGGGGAGCATTGTCCGTCTCTGACGGCTCTTGTCCACAATGTTTTTCACAACTTTTATCTTTTGAGGAATCAAAAAGAGTCAATGTGTGGGAATGGGTCAATCCTTTCGAAAACAAGACCAGGTTTTGACTTGTCTGATAAAAAAGGCTTTGTAGAATTTGAGACAAAAGAAGAAAATGCTGATAATCAGCATTTTCTTCTTTTGTCTTAACATTTTCTAAGCTGTATTATATTTAGATCTTTTATCTTTTAGCATCAATTTGTCATCTATAGCAGCTTTCCAGTTGAATTTCCCTGTAGTTTTGTTGTTTGGGAAAGACTAAATCTTTTGTAACATTGTATTTTTTCAGGGTGTAGATTTGGATGACGATCAGCTGCAGTATTCAATTCGTCCTTCCCCGGAAGCCCAAATCTGGCAAATTAATCCGATAACCGGAGAAATCTTGTTGAATAAGCCAAACTTTCAACCTATTTACTACAACGATAGTACTAATGGATTGTGAGTAGAAACACGGTGGATAATCATGTGATGCAACAATTTCAGAAAATCTTCAATAATTTCATTAATACGGGACTGATTTGAATTCGGTTTGAAGCAGAGAAGGCGGACAGACGTCACACATTAGATGAATATGTTGAATTTGTGAAAAGTCAACTGATTAAACAGTTATTGAAGATAAACCAAAATTTTGGTTTATCTTCAATAACTTTTTCATCAGTTGATTTTTAGCTCACCTGAGCACGAAGTGCTCAAGGTGAGCTATTGTGGTCACTTTTTGTCCGTCGTCCGTCTGTCCGTCCGTCCGTCCGTCCATCCACAATTTCGTGTTTACACTCTAGCATCTACAAATATAAGCCAATCTTGACCAAACTTGGTCAAAACATGTATGACCATAAGATCTCGGATGAGTTTGATTATGGGTCAGATCGAACTAGAAATGCAGGAGTTATCTGCCCTTGAATGCGAAAAATACTTAGTTTTGACATTTTTTACACTCTAGCATCTACAATTATTGATCAATCAAGACAAATCTTGGACATAACATTGCAGACCATAAGATCTCGGATGAGTTCGATTTTCAGTCTGATCTGACAGGAAAGACGAGAGTTATGTGCCCTTGAATTTGACAAAATTGCCATTTTCGGCTGTTTTTGACCTTGTTTACACTCTAGAATCTACAATTATTCATCAATCAAGACAAAACTTTGACACAATGTTTGGGACTATGAGATCTCGGATGAGTGTAATTTTCAGTCTGATCTGATCAGAAAGTCGAGAGTTACTTGCCCTTGAATTTGACAAAATTGTTTTCGATGATGTTTACACTCTAGAATCTACAATTATTGATCAATCAATCCAAAACTTGGACACAATATTGGAGATCATAAGATCTGAAATGAGTTTGATTTTCAGTCTTATCTGATCACCAGAAAGTTGAGAGTTATGAGCCCTTGAATTTGACAAAATTGCTGTTTTTGACTGTTTTTGACCTTATTATGCCCCCTTTCGAAGAAAATGGGGGTATATTGTTTTGCAAGTGTCGGTCGGTCGGTCGGTCCGTATGTCGGTCGGTCTGTCCGTAGACCAAACCTTGTCCGGAGCATAACTCGAAAAGTATTAAAGGTAGAGTCATGAAACTTCATAGGTGGATAGATCTCATTATGGAGAGGTGCAGTGCACAAGAACTGTAACTCTGCCGATCAAATTTTTTGAGTTATTGCCCTTTGTTGATTTTATAACTTGATTCTTGTCCGGAGCATAACTCAAAAAGTATGTAAGGTACAATCATGAAACTTTACAGGTAAATAGATCTCATTATGGAGAGGTGCAGTGCACAAGAACCGTAACTCTGCTGATCAAATTTTTTGAGTTATTGCCCTTTGTTGAGTTTATAACTTGATTCTTGTCCGGAGCATAACTCAAAAACTATGTTAGGTAGAATCATGAAACTTTACAGGTGGATAGATCTCATTATGGAGAGGTGCAGTGCACAAGAACCGTAACTCTGCTGATCATATTTTTTGGGTTATTGCCCTTTGTTGATTTTCAAACTTGATTATTGTCCGGTGCATAACTCAAAAAGTATGTAAGGTAGAATCATGAAACTTTACAGGTGGATAGATCTCATTATGGAGAGGTGCAGTGCACAAGAACCGTAACTCTGCCGATCAACTTTTGTGAGTTATTGCCCTTTGTTGATTTTATAACTTGATTCTTGTCCGGAGCACAACTCAAAAAATATTTAAGGTAGAATCATGAAACTTTACAGGTGAATAGATTTCATTATGGAGAGGTGCAGTGCACAAGAACCGTAACTCTGCCAATCAAATTCTTGGAGTTATTGCCCTTTGTTGATTTTTACACTTAATTCTTTACCTTGCCTATATCTCGTGTCCTTTTACACATACAGCCTTGATATCTCACACATAGATACCTCCTATCAACATCGTTCACATTTAACCATGACCTTGGACCTTGTGACCTTGACCTTGGAGTTTGACATACTTTAAAAAAAATTAAACCTGGCATATATCTCATGACCTTTTACAAATACAGCCTTGATATTTCACACATGGACACATTTTACCAAGACCTTTCACAATTGACCATGGCCTTGGACTTTGTGATCTTGACCTTGGAGTTTGACCTACTTTTAAAAAAACTTTAACCTGGCCGATATATCATGTCCATTTACACATACAGCCTTGATATTTGACACATGGAAACCTCCGACTTAGACCTATCACATACGACTATGACCTTGGACCATGTGGCCTTGACCTTGGTGTTTGACCTACTTTTAAAAAAAATAAACTGGGCCTATATCTTATGTGCTATAACACATACAGCCTTTGTATTTCACACATGGACACATCTTACCAAGACCTTTCACATTTGACCATGACCTTGGACCTTGTGACCTTGACCTTGGACTTTGACCTACTTTAAAAAGAACTTTAACCTAGCCGATATATCATGTCCTTTTACACATACAGCCTTGATATTTGACACATGGACACCTACGACCAAGACCTTTCATATTTGACCATGACCTTGGACCTTGTGACCTTGACCTTGGTGTTTGACCTACTTTTCTAATACATTAACCTGGCCTATATTTCATGTCATTTTACATATACAGCCTTGATATTTCACACATGGTCACTTCCGACCAAGATATTTCACTTTGACCATGACCTTGGACCTTGACCTTGGAGTTTGACCTACTTTTAGAAATATCTAACCTAGCCTTTATCTTATGTCCTATTACACCTACAGCCTTGATATTTCACACATAGACACCTCCTACCAAGACCTATCACATTTGACCATGACCTTGAATATTGCAACCTTGACCTTGGAGTTTGACCTACTTTTAAAAAGACTGAAACCAGGCATATATATCATGTCCTTTTACACCTACAGCCTTGATATTTCACACATGGACACCTCCAACCAAGACCTTTCACATTTGACCATGACCTTGACCTTGGCATTTGGCCTACTTTTAAAAACTTTAACCTGGCCTATGTTTCATTTTACTTTTACATATACAGCTTTAATATTTCACACATAGACACCTCCTACCAAGACCTTTCATATTTGACCATGACCTTGGACCTTGTTAACTTGACCTTGGACTTTGACCTACATCAAATGTAGGCCCTTGAGGGGGCATATATGTTTTACAAACATCTCTTGTTTACACTCTAGAATCTACAATTTATGACCAATCAAGACAAATCTTGGACACAAGGTTGGAGACCATAAGATCTCAGATGAGTTTGATTTTCAGTCTGATCTGACCAGAAAGATGAGAGTTTTGTGCCCTTGAATTTGATAAAATTGCCGATTTCGGCTGTTTTTGACATTGTTTACACTCTATAATCTACTATTATTTATCAATTAAGACAAAACTTGAACACAATGTTTGAGACCATAAGATCTTGGATAAGATTGATTTTCAGTCCAATCTGACAAAAAGTGGAGAGTTATGTGCCCTTGAATTTGATCAAATTGCCGTTTTCGGCTGCTTTAGACCTTGTTTACACTCTAGAATCTACAATTATTGACCAATCAAGACAAATCTTGGACACAATGTTGGATATCATAAGATCTCTGTTGAGTTTGATTTTCAGCCTGATCTGACTAGGAAGTCAAGAGTAATGTGCCCTTGAATTTGACAAAATTGCTGTTTTCGGCTGTTTTCGTCCTTGTTTATACTCCAGAATCTACAATTATTTATCAAACAAGACAAATCTTGGGCACAATGTTGGGCAAGATGAAATCTTGGATGAGTTCGATTTTCACAATGTTATTGACCATAAGTTCGTTTTCAGTCTAAAAGTCATAAATATTTTTTGAATTGAAGAAAAGTGTTGCTTATATCATTTTGGTTCAGGTGAGCGATATAGGACCATCATGGTCCTCTTGTTCAAGAATCTATCACAAACAGCTTATTCCTGACATTTTCCCAACTTCTCTGCTTCAAACCGAACTAAAGTTGGTTAAGTATTGACTAAAATATTGACGATTTTCTGAAATTCTGAGTCACATGATTAACCATTGTAAGAAAGCCTGAAGGGAATCACAATGTCATGACACCCTTGGAATCATGTGAAAATGCAATTTCAGAAAATCTTTGATAATTATGCCCCTTTTCAAAGAAAATGGGGGTATATTGTTTTGCAAGTGTAGGTAGGTTCAAAGGTGGATAGATCTTATTATGGAGAGGTGTAGTGCACACAAACGGTTATTGTCCTTTATTATCCCCCGCCGATGAAATCATCCGGGGGGGGGGGGGGGGGGGGGGGGGATATTGTGTTTGCCATGTCCTTCTGTCCGTCCCTCCATCCGACATTCGTTTCCGCGCTATTTCTTGAAAACTAAAAAAAGGTTTCAATGAAACTTGGCACAGAGCTTCACTACAAAGAGGACATGCGCATATCGTCAGGGTTACCCGATTCGACCGTCAAATTTAGAGTTACTGCCCCTGACTGTTTAAGCCATATACATACAGAGTGATATTCATTTTCGCGCTATTTCTTGAAAACTATAGACCAGGTTTCAATGAAACTTGGCACAGAGCTTCACTACAAAGAGGACATGCGCAAATCGTCAGGGTTACCCGGTTCGACTGCCGAATTTAGAGTTACTGCCCCTGACTGTTTAAGCCATATACATACAGAGTGATATTTGTTTCCGCGCTATTTCTTGAAAACTATAGACCAGGTTTCAATGAAACTTGGCACAGAGCTTCACTACAAAGAGGACATGCGCATATCGTCAGGGTTACCCGATTCGACCATCAAATTTAGAGTTACTGCCCCTGACTGTTTAAGCTATATACATACAGAGTGATATTCATTTTCGCGCTATTTCTTTAAAACTATAGACCGGATTTCAATGAAACTTGGCACACAGCTTCACTACAAAGAGGACATGCGCATATCGTCTGGGTTACCCGGTTCGACTGTCGAATTTAGAGTTACTGCCCCTGACTGTTTAAGCCATAAACATACAGAGTGATATTGGTTTCCGCGCTACTCCATTGACAATGAAAATATGTTCGGCGGGGGATATCAATTCAACGAATTTGCTTGTTGATTTTCAAACTTGATTCTTGTCCGGAGCATAACTCAAAAAGTATGTAAGATAGAATCGTGAAATTTCATAGGTGGATAGATCTCATGGAGAGGTGCAGTCCACAAGAATTGTTACTCTTCCGATCAAATTCTTCGAGTTACTGCCCTTGATGATTTTCACACTTAAATCTTGTCCGGAGTAAACATACAAAGTATGTAAGGTAGAATCATGAAACTTCATATGTGGATAGATCTCATTATGGAGGGTGCAGTGCACAAGAACCGTTACTCTGTCAATCATATTTTTAGCGAGCCGGGACTTAAAGTCCTGGGAGCTAATGTCACAGTCCTAGTGTCGAGGTCCCGTCGCTCAATATTTCACATATGGATACCTCTTGCCATAACCTTGACCTTGAGACCATGACCTTTGACCTAGTGCCTTTGACATTGGACTCCTTTTTTTTGCGATAAGCTTTCATTTAGGCGAGCTACGTTATCCGCGAACAACTCTTGTTGGAGTTATTGGTCCAAATTCAAAGAAGTTGCAGACGATAATTCCAAGTGAATGAAGTTTAAAAATCTATGGTTATTTTAGGTAGAAAATATTGTGGGAAATGAAGAAATTGCTTGTCACAAGCAATTTCTTCATTTTCCACAATGTTTTCCCAAGCCTTTTCTGGAGAAGGAGTCTAAAGGTGTCACGGGGCAGTAATGGGTTAATAATAACATTTTGTTTTTAAGGATTGAATTAACTGTGGATGTGACTGATGGTACCAACTTTGCCGACCCTCCGTCAACTGTCAGAATAAAAGTTAGCGTAAGTACATTGGCAACAGAGAATCATCTGACATAGCCATAGTTCGCACAGGTCTTGAAAAACCCTTGAATTTGACCTTTGCCTTTTAAAACCCTTGAAAATAGATGTGAGCCTTGTAAAACCCTTAAAAAGCAAACATGAGCCCAAAAGCAAACATGAGCCCTTAAAAACCTTGAATTCTATATCTCTTTTGTTTTGTATGTACATGTGAATCATATCAGCTGTCTTTTAACATATGTGGAAAATTGTTTCTATGCAATCGGAAAATCCATTTATAAAAGACATAGATAGTAAAGGACAAAGAATAAATGAATTGCTTGTCTGCGAAGAAATTGAGAAGAAATGAAATCAGTATGGGAAAGTGTGTGTTAAACAAAAGTTGGTTAACAGATAAAAAATACAAAGCATGGGTCCGAGAATTTAAGTTGGACAAACCAATACATGAACCATGTTTGCGCTTAGATTAATGAATGTTATTAGCCCTTGAATTTCAATGTTGAGTCATTGAAAAACCCTTAAAAACCCTTGAATTCTCTCATCAAAATTTATATGAACCATGATGGCATTACCATTAACCCCTTCCCAAACAAGAACTGGTTTTTACGTCCCTAATAGAAAATGCTTGGTAAAACATTGAGACAAAAGAAGAAACTGCTGATAACCAGCAGTTTCTCCTTTTGTCTCAATATTTTCTATGGTATTTTTTTACACAAATCCTATCTTGTTCAGTCACCCTGTAAAGGTAGTCCACCCCTATTTAGACTCATGGGATGTCAGAATTTTTTGTGCAACGCTGTTAAATTTTCGTTGCGTATTAGAATCTATTCGAGCAACTTTGTAAACATTTGGAGGTGGAAAGGTGGTGAAACATCCCAACACTAAATGTTTACGATGTTGCTTGAATCTCATTAGGGCTGGACCACCTTAACCCTTTCCCAAAAAGCAAATTTTTAGGGTGGTTTACTTCAAAAACAGCCACAAATGCCAAAATGGAAGTTATTAAAGATAAAATTTCTGTAAAATATGACAGAGAAAATATTGAGACAAAAGGAGAAACTGCTGGTTATCAGCAGTTTCTTCTTTTGTTTCAATGTTTTCCCAAGCCCTTTCTGTTAGGAACTTCAAAATCAGGTCTTGTTTGGGAAACGGTTAATGCAGGATTCATTTTTAAAGGGTTTAAAGTAGAGAAGGCAGAAAAATCTTTCAAAACAATGCATGATAAGAAAGTTATTTATGACCAAACAAAATTTTGTTTGGTTGAAAGACATTTTTAGCGTAACTTTGCAGAATAGGAAGGCTATTCTAGTCACCTGGGCACGTTGACATTGATGTTGGCGTCGGTGTAATGCTTTGGTTAAGTTTTCATGTGCAAGTTTATCAAATCTCTGTTTCTTCTAAAGCTATTGCTCTGAAAATTTGCACATGCGCCTGTGACCATAATATCAGCCTCTAGGCAAAGATTCGTCACTGACATTTAATTTAACGCTTGCCCAGAAAAGGCCTGGTTTTGACGTCTTTGATATATACTAGTCAAAACTTCTAACTGGCCACTTAAAAAACAAGGATATTTTTTTCTGTAGTGACTGGATTTTCATGAAATTTGCCATGTGAATTTTTAAGCAACTTTCCAGATGATTTTGGCGACAAGTTATCGTTGTTTCATTGAAATAAAAGCGCAACGTGAGAAAAGCTCAAAAAGCTCTAAATTAACACCGAGCTCACAATATTGTCAATGTAGTGTTTTTGGTCTCATGGATCGTTAGCTACAACATAGACTGAGAAAAAAATTGAAAACGTTTGATAATTGTTCGCGGCATATGGCCGTAAAAGAAAATGAAAGAGGTCATGTATGCAGAAAAACGGTTCTTAAAGACAACCTCTAAAACACGTTTTTCTTCGAAAATGCTTCAAATATAGACGGATGATTCGTGGCGAGCTACAAAATGTAGGATATGTCTAAAAAATCAGTTTGTTGCATCGTGTTTCCACACCAGACCATATTTGAGCATATTCGCTTGATAAAATGTTTTGTCGGTTGAATTTAAAACACCATTTTACCATGCCTCCCATTCTTTTTGCTTCTTCTGTAGTCAAAAGTCACACAAAATTGACAATGTTTTCCAATTTTTTTCTTAGTCTGGGTTGTAGCTAACGATTTGTGTACTTTGAATTGTTGAAAGTGTATTATCTCGAGCTCTATTAAGATTTAGAGCTTTTTGAGCTTTTCCTTTATTACACATCAAAATATGACAATTATTGCTTAATCATCATGGAAATCCACGGGCATTATGCTTAAAAATGTACATATCAAATTTGATTAAAATGTAATGATTTTTAAAAAAGTTATTGTTATTTTTAAAGTGGCCGGTTAGGACTTTTGCCCAGTATATAAGGCTTGGGAAAGTATTGAGGCAGAAGAAGAAACTGCTGATCTCCTTTTGCCTCAGTATTTTCTTCACTGTATTTTTTACAAAATTCTTTCTTTATCAACACATATTCTGTCACCTGCAGTAGGTTTCAAATTTGACCACCCCAAAGTTTTTGTTGTTTGGGAAGGGGTTAATAGAATTTTTACCCTTTTCGGACTTGTAATTTTTCACTATCCACCACTTTAAAGTGGCGCTTTGCTGTCCTGAGTGCTCTTGTTTATCATGTACTTTTTAGTGAGCCGGGACTATGTCCGGGGAGCTAATGTCACAGCCCTAGTGTCGGCGTCAGCGTCGGCGTCGTGTCTTCAAAAACTTTAAACTTGTCTATATCTCAGGCACTATTTGAGATACAGCCTTGATACTTCACACATGGATACCTCCTGCCAAGACCTTTCATTTGGGACCATGACCTTTGACCTAGTGGCCTTGACCTTGGAGTTTGACCTACTTTTAAAAAACTTTAACCTGGCCTATATCTCATGGACTATTACAGATAGAGCCTTGATATTTCAGATATGGATACCTCACGTCATGACCTTGACCTTGAGACCATGACCTTTGACCTAGTGACTTTGACCTTGAACTGCTTTTTTTGTGTGACAAGCTCTCGTATAGGCGAGCTACGTTTTCCGCGGACAACTCTTGTTGAAATATCCATCAAATTGAACATATCGTCGCTTAAAACAAAAAACCTCGTAACTGCAGATTAAAACAAGCTGCAGTTACGAGTTTTTCGTTGAAAAGCGACGATAACTTGATATTTTTACACATATTCTGCTTCTAACAAAATTCAAATTAGTCACATGCTAACATTTTTATACGCCCAAAGGGTCGTATTATATTATGGCCCCGGTGTATCAGTTTATCTTGGCCCCTGGGTATCTTAGCCCCTACCCTGGGTAGCTTGGCCCCCACCTAAAATCTTTAACCAGAGTCCCCCAAAATACCAAACAATGTCTGTAAATGTAGTATTTTGGGGGACTCTGGAAAAAGATTTTAGGTGGGGCCAAGCTACCCAGGCCTGGGTAGCTTGGCCCCAGCCCCTATTCTACGCCAAAAAAGGCGAAAAATTAATTAGACAAAAACACATTAAACTTTGGTTTTTCTTTTCATTTAACAGTAGGCGTAACATTAATAGACATTGTTATGCCCCCTTTCGAAGAAAATGGGAGTATATTGTTTTGCAAGTGTCGGTCGGTCGGAAGGACGGTCGGTAGGAAGGTTGGTCGGTCCGTAGGTCGGTGGGTCTGTCAGTAGACCAAACCTTGTCCGGAGCATAACTCGAAAAGTATTAAAGGTAGAATCATGAAACTTCATAGGTGGATAGATCTCATTATGGAGAGGTGCAGTGCACAAGAACCGTAACTCTGCCGATCAAATTTTTTGAGTTATTGCCCTTTGTTGATTTTATAACTTGATTCTTGTCCGGAGCATAACTCAAAAAGTATGTAAGGTACAATTATGAAACTTTAAAGGTGGATAAATCTCATTGTGGAGAGGTGCAGTGCATAAGAACCGTAACTCTGCTGATAAAATTTTTGAGTTATTGCCCTTTGTTGATTTTCAAACTTGATTCTTGTCCGGAGCATAACTCAAAAAGTATGTAAGGTACAATCATGAAACTACAGGCGGATAGATCTCATTGTGGAGAGGTGCAGTGCACAAGAACCGTAACTCTGCTGATAAAATTTTTTGAGTTATTGCCCTTTGTTGATTTTCAAACTTGATTCTTGTCCGGAGCATAACTCGAAAACTATGTTAGGTAGAATCATGAAACTTTACAGGTGAATGGATCTCTTTATGGAGAGGTGCAGTGCACAAGAATCGTAACTCTGCCAATCATATTTTTGGAGTTATTGCCCTTTGTTGATTTTCAAACTTGATTATTGTCCGGAGCATAACTCAAAAAGTATGTAAGGTAGAATCATGAAACTTTACAGGTTGATAGATCTTATTATGAAGATGTGCAGTGCACAAGAACCGTAACTCTGCCGATCAAATTTTTGGAGTTATTGTCCTTTGTTGATTTTCAAACTTGATTATTGTCCGGAGCATATCTCAAAAAGTATGTAAGGTAGAATCATGAAACTTTACAGGTGAATAGATCTTATTATGGAGAGGTGCAGTGCACAAGAACCGTAACTCTGCCAATCAAATTATTGGAGTTATTCCCTTTGTTGATTTTCAAACTTGATTATTGTCCGGAGCACAACTCAAAAAATAAAAACCGTAACTCTGCCAATCAAATACTTGGAGTTATTGCCCTTTGTTGATTTTTATGCCCCCGATAGGGAGGCATCATAAATTTGACTTGTCCGTCTGTCCGTCTGTCCGTCCGTCTGTCCGTCTGTCCGTCATTCCATCCAAAAACTTTAACATTGGCCATAACGTCCTTATTACTTAACATATTCGCTTCATACTTTACCACAACATTCCTTGGTACATTACCTTTCTGTAGGCACATACTTTGGTGACCTTGACCCCTGGATGACCTTGACCTTGAACATAGATTGGCCATAATTTAAAATCAAAGCGGTGTCGGGGGCATTGTCATCTTACAGTGACAGCTCTTGTTACACTTAATTCTTAACCTTGCCTATATCTCATGTCCTTTTACACATACAGCCTTGATATCTCACACATAGATACCTCCTATCAACATCGTTCACATTTAACCATGACCTTGGACCTTGTGACCTTTACCTTGGAGTTTGACCTACTTTAAAAAAAAAATAAACCCGGCATATATCTCATGACCTTTTACAAATACAGCCTTGATATTTCACACATGGACACATCTTACCAAGACCTTTCACAATTGACCATGACCTTGGACTTTGTGACCTTGACCTTGGAGTTTGACTTACTTTTAAAAAAACTTTAACATGGCCGATATATCATGTCCTTTTACACATACAGCCTTGATATTTGACACATGGAAACCTCCGACCAAGACCTATCACATATGACTATGACCTTGGACCATGTGACCTTGACCTTGGTGTTTGACCTACTTTTAAACAAATTAAACTGGGCCTATATCTTATGTGCTATTACACATACAGCCTTGATATTTCACACATGGACACATCTTACCAAGACCTTTCACATTTGACCATGACCTTGGACCTTGTGACCTTGACCTTGGAGTTTGACCTACTTTTAAAAAACTTTAACATGGCCGATATATCATGTCCTTTTACACATACAGCCTTGATATTTGACACATGGAAACCTATGACCAAGACCTTCACATTTGACCATGATCTTGGACCTTGTGACCTTGGTGTTTGACCTACTTTAATAATACATTAACCTTGCCTATATTCCATGTCATTTTACATATACAGCCTTGATATTTCACATGTGGTCACTTCCAACCAAGATATTTCACTTTTGACCATGACCTTGGACCTTGACGTTGGAGTTTGACCTACTTTTAAAAAACTTAAACTAGGCCTATATCTCATGTCCTATTACACCTACAGCCTTGATATTTCACACATAGACACCTCCTACTCAGACCTTTCACATTTGACCATGACCTTGAATATTGCAACCTTGACCTTGGAGTTTGACCTACTTTTAAAAAGACTGAAACCGGGCATATATATTATGTCCTTTTACACCTACAGCCTTGATATTTCACACAAGGACACCTCCAACCAAGACCTTTCACATTTGACCATGACCTTGACCTTGGCATTTGGCCTACTTTTAAAAACTTTAACCTGGCCTATGTTTCATTTTACTTTTACATATACAGCTTTGATATTTCACACATAGACACCTCCTACCAAGACCTTTCATATTTGACCATGACCCTGGACCTTGTTAACTTGACCTTTGACCTACATCAAATGTAGGCTCTTGAGGGGGCATATATGTTTTACAAACATCTCTTGTTTTGTATTTTGGGTGACTCTGGAAAAAGATTTTAGGTAGGGGCCAAGTTACCCAGCCCTAGGTAGCTTGGCCCCCGCCCCTATTCTACGCCAAAAGAGGCGAAAAATTAATTTGACCAAAACACATTAAACTTTGGTTTTTCTTTTCATTTAATAGTAGGCGTAACAGTTACAGACATTGTTTTGTATTTTGGGGGACTCTGGAAAAAGATTTTAGGTGGGGGCTAAGCTACCCAGGGTGGTATGGCGCGCGAAAAGGGTCTATAGTCAATATAGCGCTAGACCAAAAATTAAAATAGGGGTAGACCGCTAAAAATAGCGGTCTACCCTTATATTTTTAGCGGTCTACCGATAAAAATATCGGTCTACCCATAAAATATGGGCAGACCGTTATTTCAATCAACGGTCTAGAGATAAAATTACCGGTAGACCGCTATTTTTATCGGTAGACCCTTATTCTTTTCGATAGCCAATCACAGAGCTTGTACTATACGGTTGTTGATATTCCCGGTGTGTTGAGGATGTCACGAGCCATTTGATTGGCTAATGAGATTTCGAGCAGAAGGGTAAAAAATATTTATCGGTCTACCGGTAATTTATCGCTAGACCATTAATTAAAATAGCGGGTAGACAGATATTTTTATCGGTAGACCCGGTAGACCGCTAAAAATATAAGGGTTGACCGCTATTTTTAGCGGTCTACCCCTATTTTAATTATAGGTCTAGCGCTATATTGACTTTAGACCCTATTCGCGCGCCATAGGGTGGGGGCCAAGCTCCCCGCGGGTAGCTTAGCCCCCGGGGGCCAAGCTGCCCAGGGTGGCCAAGATAAACTGTTACAGTCGTCCTTCCGTCTGTCCATCTGTTAACAATTTCTTGTATGTGCAACTCCTCCTACAGTTTAAATCGTAATTTGATCAAACTTTCCACAATGAATCTCCATGGTGTCTAGTTGTGTACACCGATTACGGAATTCAGATAACTCTTTTTGTTCTTGAATTATCTGCCCTTGAATTCGAAAAATGGCCAATTTTACTGACAAGCCCCTCTCGGGTGTATATGCGCCACTCTGCGAAGCTCTTGTTCTTAAAATTTTCTGCAACTATCAATATTGCTGTGTCATGTAATTTTCTACCTTGACTTATGCATCTTCTAATGATATTGCTTTGAATCTTTGTACATGTGTGTAGGACCATAATAAAGGCGTCCCCTGAATGCAAGAAGGTGCTAAGTGTATATATTATATATACACTTACCACCTTCTTGCATTCAGGTGACGAATGATTTCCCAAAAAGCAAAATTTTTACGGTGGTCAAATTTAAAAGATTATTCAGAGAACAAAATGATGTTGATAAAGATAAAAATTGTGTACAAAATGAAAAATAAAATATTGAGGCAAAAGTATTGAGACCATGTTTGGGTTTTGGCCATATTAGGCTGTGCCTTCAAAAGGGGGCTTAACCTTAGTCTGGTTCCCGCCTCTGATAAATCAGAGCCGCTCGTTCACGGTCATGTTTATGACTGTGGAGATTAGCTATTACTGTACCTAAATCCGTAGTAGATTTTAGGGGCGGGAACCAGACTAGCTTAGCCCATTACCAAATGACAAAATTTAAGGTAGAAGACCCATAATGAAAAACACCACTTTCTAGCCATACGAAATGTATCAAATTACACACACATGTAAATACACTTAACATAAGTTGATTCACCGTGCTGAATTTCAAGATTATGCCTCAAGAAAGAAATAATTTACAAATATCTTTTTAGTCTATATTCATTTGCAAGGGAGGTAATTTCGAACATTTTTGTCAAATATTTTCATAAGTATGCATGAATTCAAAATTCTAAACCATACAAAATGCTTATGTTTATATTTGGAATGGAAATGTAACACAGTTTAGGAATTACTGGCATTTTTCAAATTTCGCCGCTGGCTCTTTGGTGCTTATTATGGGTCCTCTACCTTAAGACTGGTCCAAATTCAAAGTTGTTTCAGTCAACAATTATTACACATGAATGACATTTTTTTGTTGGTCTTTGGTGTAAAAAACATTGTGAAATAAAGAGGAATATGAAGAAATTTCTATTTACAAACAATCTCTTAATTTTATGCAATGTTTTCCAAAGCTGTTTTGTTGTGGGCATCAAAAAGTTTATTTTGTATGGGAATGGGTTGTTATTAGTCCCCTACTGGTGTTCACACCGGAGGGGACTATAGGTTTGCCCTCCGTCTGTCCGTCCGTCCGTCAGTCTGTCCGTCCGTCCGTCTGTCCATCCGTCTGTCTGTCCGTCTGTCCACTCAAATCTGGATCCCGCGATAACTTGATAACTAAGCAAGCGTTTTTGATGAAAGTTGGTATATGACTAGATGGCAATGTGTAGATTATGCACATCATTTTATTTTTGTTTTTCGACTTAAATTGAGGTTGCTATGGTTACAGAAATAGTGAAAATATGGCCAAAAATGGGATCCTGCGATAAGATAATAAATAAGCAAGCTAGTTTGATGAGACTTGGTATATGACTATATGGCAATGTGTAGATTATGCACATCATTTTATTTTTGTTTTTAGACTAAAATTGTTGTTGCTATGGTTACGGAAATAGTGAAAATATGGCAAAAAATATTGGATCCTGCAATAAGTTAATAAGTAAGCAAGCTAATTTGATGAGACTTGGTATATGACTAGATGGCAATGTGTAGATTATGCACATCATTTTATCTTTGTTCTTTGACGAAAAGTGCGGCTGCTATGGTAACGGAAATAGTGAAAATATGGCAAAAAATGGATCCTGCAACTTAATCTATTATTGATTACCATATTGAGTCAATGTGAAGCCGGTAGGGGACTTTATGTGTTGCATACAACACCAGATACTTGTTTAAAATCAGAATAATTGTACTAATTTGTGATATGTCGTTGCTTTTCTTTGAAAACCTGGTAACTGCAGCTTCTTTTAAGCTGAAGTTACAAGGTTTTTGTTCAAAAGGGACAATATGGCTTTTTACTTTTCCAGGATATAAATAACAATTTTCCACTGTTTTTTCCATCGATTTATCGAAGATCGATTCCAGAGACAACACCCGGAGGTATGTATTTATCCCATTACCAGACGACAAAATTTTGGACAGTACCAATTTGAGAGAAAACAACTTCAAAATGATGAAATTTTAAAAATATTTCTCTTTTGGGTTAGAAAATATTGTAGAAAATAAAGAAACTACTTGTCACAAGCAATTTTTTTCATTTTCCACAATGTTTTCCAAAGCCTTTCATAGTGAGGGAGTTAAAAGGCGTCATTGTGCAGTAATGGGTTATGATCTTACTGATCTGCCGTAATCCAATCCTTTCCAAAACAGAAAAAATTTAAACAGTTCCAATTTGAAATCAGCTGCAGACAAGATAATAGTTGCTCATGAAGATTGAATTTGTGTACCATAAAACAGAGAAAATGTAGAGGCAAAAAGATAAAAGGCTGGTCTTCAGCATTTTATTAGCTCGACTTTTGGAAGAAAATGAGAGCTTATACTGTCATGCGGGCGTTGGCGTCGGCGTTGCAACAAAGGTTAAAGTTTTTTCAAACATCAATAATTTCCATACTATCAAAGGGATTCAACCCAAACTTGGAATACTTATTCACCATCACACCCTCTACCTTACTACAAGGGCCCATGACCCTGGTTCCACTATATTTGGAGTTATGCCCCCTTTATACTAAGCAACTTAGAAAGTCGAGTGCGCTGTCTTCGGACAGCTCTTGTTAGTAATGCCCTCCACCCCCTTAAGAGGCTTAAGAATCTTCCTCTAAAGAATGCTTTATCTAAAAACATCTTAAGAAACCTCAAGATATCTTAAAAAGTCTGTGGCCCATATCATCAATGATCATTATAATTATTTTTTGTGTAGTTACTTGTAACAACAAACCTGATTGGCCTAATCTGATTTCTCATGCAATCAGATGTTTTGTAAAGTTAATCTTATGATCTGTTAGTCTTGTATGAAAGCCTGATATCTTTATTTAATGTAAAAATTGACTTTTGCAAGCTCTTTATACCCCCGCAAACGAAGTTTGGAGGGGGTATACTGGAATCAGCCTGTCGGTCCAGTGGTTGGTTGGATGGTTGGATGGTTGGTTGGTCTGTCTCCAAAACTTTGTCCGGACAACTTCTCCTACACTTGTTGACCGATTTAGTTCATACTTGACACAAGTGTTCATTGTGACCTGTAGATGTGCAAGACGCAAATTTCACCGAAATCCGACCATTACTTTCTGAGTTATGGCCCCTGATTTGACCAAAAAATGCTTGTCCAGACAACTCCTACAGTTATTGTCTGATTCACTTCATACTTTGCACAGGTGTGCATTAGGACCTGTAGATGTGCAAGACACCCATTTCATGGAAATCCGACCATTACTTTCTGAGTTATGGCCCCTGATTTGACAAATAAAATGCTTGTCCAGACAACTCCTTCTACAGTTACTGTCCGATTCACTTCATACTTGGCACAGGTGTGCATTAGGACCTGAAGATGTGCGAGGCGCAAATTTCACGAAAATCCAACCATTACTTTCTGAGTTATGGCCCCTAATTTGACCAAAAAATGCTTGTCCGGATAACTCCTACAGTTACTGTCTGATTTACTTCATACTTGGCACAGGTGTGCATTAGAACCTGTAGATGTGAAAGATGCAAATTTCACGGAAATAGTACCATTACCTTCTGAGTTATAGCCCCTGATTTGACCAAAAAATGTTTGTCCGGACAACTCCTACAGTTACTCTCCGATTTGCTTCATACTTGGCACAGGTGTACATTAGCACCTGTAGATGTGCAAGACCCAAATTTCACAAAAATCCGACCATTACTTTCTGAGTTATGGCCCCTAATTTGACCAAAATATGCTTGTCCGGATAACTCCTCCTACAGTTACTCTCCGATTTGCTTCATACTTGGCTCAGGTGTGCATTAGCACCTGTAGATGTGCAAGACACAAAATTCACGAAAATTGGACCGATACTTTCTGTGTTTTGGCCCCTGATTTGACTAAAAAATACTTGTAAGGACACCTCCTCCTTCAGTTACTGTCCGATTTCCTTCATATTTTGCACAGGTGTGCATTAGCACCTGTAGATGTGCAAGACGCACATTTCACGAATATCGGACCTATACGAGGGTTGTCCCAGTAATTCGTGGACTTTGTTCATAGTATTCATATTCAAAGTCCGATCGTCATAATGATATGCAAATACCTTCCCATATTCATTCTAAGTAAGATGAATGTATTTTTGGTGTATTTCAATGTACATCTTTTGAATTGTGCATCATCGATTATACCAATGTATGCGTACCCGGCGCAAGCCTAATGGACGCATTGGAATTAGCATTTGGGTGTTCAATAAAACAATATTTTTTCTGCTGTATTAGTGTTTAGCGCCTAAGCGTGACATCTGTATGTAGGGACATCATTTTGACATAATCACAGCAAATTTCAACCGTCAAATATTGTTTGTTGTAAAATTACTCATATTTGAATATTTCTCATTGAAATCACAACCAAGTTAAATTGGTGACGTTAGAGAAAGACAAAGCGAGCAGAATGGCAGTCCAGCTCGATTTGCATACCGACATAACATGAAATGATACATACAAGATACTGCAATGTACAGACGGAAATAGAAGTGTTTCCAGGAGCCATGACAAAGCTTATGATCAGCACAGAAAGTCGTACACCCGTCATATTCACAGGACATCGTCCATTGCACTTTGTGTTCTTACTTAGTAAAAGTCACATCTTGGGGGCAAAATGATTTCAAGTCCGGAAAGAGTTGATGTATGCTATTAAATGGTTCATTCTGTCATACGAAATTGGATAGTGTAGCGATTTGTTTAAAAAGTGGGAAAATGACGCTGTTTGTGTATCATACATAAGGGAAAATACTTCGAAAATAAGTATCATTATGTACAAAACAATAGGGATTGAAATAGATGACGTCGTCAGCGTGCGCCGGGTCTGCGTACCTTATTGATTTGTAGTTTGCAAAAAGAGCCTATACTTAGACATATTTTTGTGATATTTTGCATGTATACTCAGGATATGTGTCTTTTATATACCTGAAAAGTGGAAGCTAGTGCATTTGATTGTTTTTCATATAGTAAGCCCAGTCCACGATTTACTGGGACAACCCTCGTACTTTCTGAGTTGAGGCCACTGATTTGATCAAATATCAAGAAAATCGGATTGACAATTTCTCAATATGGCTCCTGATTCAACAAAAACGCCTGTCCGAACAAAGGTGGTGGGGTATTTTTATCACCTTCAGTGATAGATTTCTAGTTTAAAATGGATATCTACATTCAAATTTGGTGAAAGTTTCTTTTTAGGTTTGGTTTATAATGTTATAAATAAAATTAATTTGTATTGACCCAATTACACAAGTCTCGAGGCTTCTGTAAGAACAATGATTCTGCCTTTAAGTTTTTAGTGAACCCTCTCCTAAACTGGACTTGAACTTTCCTGATAGGCTTGGGAAACTTTTGCCGCAAAAGCAGAAAATGTAGATTTTCAGCATTTTCTCTTTTTGTCTCAATATTTTCTGTACTATATCACATACAATAATTCTATCATTTTTGTCACTTGATCATATTGTCCATAATGATATTATATTGCTGCAAAATTTACTTGAGTGTTAAATGTAATCTGTTTTTAGCTCCACTGGCCGAAGGCCAGCGGGGCTTATGTCATGGCCCTGTGTCCGTCGTGTGTGCGTGCGTGCGTCCGTCCGTCCGTCCGTGCGTAAACAATTTTCAAACATCTTCTTCTCCAAAACTACCGGACCAATTTCAACCAAACTTCACAGGAATCATCCTTGCGTGAATCTCTACCAAATTCCTTCAAAAGAATAAAATCTGTGCAGAACTTTAATTTTAATTAATTTAATTGAATTAATTTTTGAAAAATCTTTAAAAATTCTTCTTCTCCAAAACTACTGGACCAATTTCAACCAAACTTCACAGAAATCTTCCTTGCATGAATCTCTACCAAATTCCTTGAAGAGAATAAAATCGGTACAGAACTTTAATTTTAATTAATTTAATTGATTTAAATTTTTGAAAAATCTTTAAAAATTCTTCTTCTCCAAAACTACTGGACCAATTTCAACCAAACTTCACAGAAATATTTCTTGTATGGATCTCTTCTTAATTCCTTCAAAAAGATAAATTCTGTGTATACTTTAAATTTTAATTAATTTAATTAAATTAAATTTTCGAAAAATCTATAAAAAATCTTCTCCAAAACTACTGGACCAATTTCAACCAAACTTCACAGAAATCTTCCTTGCATTAATCTCTACCAAATTCCTTCTAAAGAATAAAATCCGCGCAGAACTTGAATTTTTATTTATTTAATTGATTTAAATTTTTAAAAAATCTTTAAAAAAATTTCTTCTCCAAAACTATTGGACCAATTTCAACCAAACTTCACAGAAATCTTCCTTTTATGAATCTCTTCTTAATTCCTTCAAAAAGATAAATTCTGTGAATAACTTGAATTTTAATCAATTTAATTTTATTAAATTTTCAAAAAATCTTTAAAAATTCTACTTCTCCGAAACTACTGGGCCAATTTCAACCAAACTTCACAGAAATCTTTCTTGCATGAATCTCTATCAAATTCCTTCAAAAGATTAAAATCCGCTCAGAACTTGAATTTTAATTAATTCAATTGATTTAAATTTTCAAAAAATCTTAAGTTCTTCTTCTCCAAAACTACTGGACCAATTTCAACCAAACTTTACAGAAATGATCCTTGCATGAATCTCTTCTTAATTCGTTCAAAAAAATTAATTCTGTGTAAAACTTGAATTTTGATTAATTAAATTAGATTAATTTTTTGAAAAATCTTCTTTTCCAAAACTATTGGACCAATTTTAACCAAACTTCACATGAATCTTCATTGCATGAATCTCCTTTAAATTCCTTAAAAGAAATAATTTCTGTGTAGAACTTAAATTTTAATAAATTTAATTATATTGAATTTTCTAATAATTGTTAAACAATCTTCTTCTCCAAAACTACTGGACCAATTTCAACCAAACTTCACAGGAATCTTTCTTGCATGAATCTCTCCCTAATTCCTTCACGATCGCATGAAAAGCTTGGCCACTGTGGGCTAGGCTTATTTTTCGCTATATGAAACAGTGTAATTGTAATAAAAATTTAAAAACATTTCTGCTCCTTAATTACTTATTGGATTTCATTCTGCTGTAGCATGAATCTTCTTTGGATAGACCTCTACTGTATTCCTTGAAGAAGTTTATAGTCTAATGTCTAAAAGCCAGTGGAGCGATACAGGGCCATCTTGGCCCTCTTGTTCCTTTAACCCATTCCCAGAAGACAAAATTTTGAACGGTTCCAATTTGAAAGATGTTGCAGACGACAATTTCAAGTTGATGAAAATTTAGAATTCTTTATATTTTGGATTAGAAATCATTGTGGAAAATGAAGAAATTGCTTGTTACAAGCAATTTCTTCATTTTCCACAATGTTTTTCCAAGCATTTTCTTGTGAGGGAGTCAAAAGTCGTCACTGTGCAGTAATGGGTTAATGAACACCTATGGTTTTATTTTGTTTTGTAGGTCAATTTATTTTGACTGTGACAGCTTCCGATTTGGACGACCCTACGACTTTAAATGGTCAGTTTAGATTTATCATATTGGGCGCAGCTAGTCCCGGGGAAGGGGCACTTGGACGTTTTGATATTGATGAATTAAGCGGCAACATAAGTACCACTTCCACAGCAACATTTGTAGCGGAAGACAAGAGCTTGTATACGTTTTCAGTAAGTGTAGACACGGTGGATAATCATGTGATGCAACAATTTCAGAAAATCTTCAATTATTTTGTTAATACTGGACCGATTTGAATTCAGTTTGAAACAGAGAAGGTGGAAAGACGTCACGCATTAGATGAATGTGTTGGATTTTTGAAAAATCAACTGATAAAAAAGTTCTTGAAGATAAACCAAAATTTTGGTTTATCTTCAATAACTTTTTTATCAGTTGATTTTTCAAAAATCTACTACGTCTAGGTTATTCCTGACATTTTCCCAATGTTCTCTGCTTGAAATCATACTAAAATTGGTCAAGTATTGACAAAGTTATTAAAGATTATTGGAAATTCTAAGTCATGTGATTATACAGGTATACTGTAAAAATGCCAGAGGTAAAATTGCCATATGCAAAATTGCCATAGGTAAATTATCTATAGGTGATTTAGCCATACCCAAAATGGTAAATTTGCCATAGGTAAGATTGCCATAGGTAAAATTGCCAGACTCCCATTAAAAAGTGTGTTTTCTTCTATTTTTATGCCCCCGTATCGAGAGATCGGGGGCATATTGTTTTACTCATGTCCGTCTGTCTGTCTGTCTGTCTGTCCGTCTGTCTGTCTGTCCGTCCGTCCGTCTGTCCGAAAACTTAACCTGAAAACTTAACCTTTGCCATTTCTCCAAAACTATTTGACATACAAAGCTCAAATTTGGTATGCAACTTCCTTTAAACAATATCTATCTGTTCCATGCAATTTGACCTTCCTCAAGGTCATCCATTAACCCTTATCAACCCTTTACTCCACGAAAACTTAACATTTCCGAAAAATGGCCATTTCGGGGGCATTTGTGTTTCACAAACACATCTTGTTTTTACACAGAGTTTTGTTGATTTTTTATTTAATAATTTAATAATTTGAAAGAGTTGATTTTTAGCGAGCCAGGACTTTATGTCCGGGGAGCTTATGTCACAGCCCTAGTGTCGGCGTCGCGTCCGTCCCGTCCCGTCCCGTCTTCACTTGAAAAACTTTAACCTGGTCTATATCTCAGGCACTATTAGAGATACAGCCTTGATATTTCATACATTGATACATCTCGACAAGACCTTTCATTTGGGACCATGACCTTGTGACCTTGACCTCGGAGTTTGACCTACTTTTGAAAAACTTTAACCTGGCCTATATCTCAGGCACTATTAGAGATACAGCCTTGATATTTCATACATAGATACATCTCGACAAGACCTTTCATTTGGTACCATAACCTTTGACCTTGTGACCTTGACCTTGGATTTTGACCTACTTTTGGAAAACTTTAACCTGGCCTATATCTCAGGCATTATTAGAGATACAGCCTTGATATTTCATACAAAGATACATCTCGACAAGACCTTTCATTTGGAACCATGACCTTTGACCTTGTGACCTTGACTTTGGAGTTTGACCTACTTTTGAAAAACTTTAACCTGGCCTATATCTCACGCACTATAAGAGATACAGCCTTGATGTGTCATACAATGATACATCTTGACAAGACCTTTCATTTGGGACCTTGACCTTTGACCTTGTGACCTTGACCTTGGAGTTTGACCTACTTTTGAAAAACTTTAACCTGGCCTATATCTCACACACTATAAGAGATACAGCCTTGATATTTCATACATAGATACATCTTGACAAGACCTTTCATTTGGGACCATGACCTTTGACCTTGTGACCTTGACCTTGGAGTTTGACCTACTTTTAAATAAATTGCTGTTTTTGTGACAAGCTCTCGTATAGGCGAGCTACGTTGTCCACGGACAACTCTTGTTTCGATTATACACCATGGTAGAATTAAGGGAAAAAAGTGCAAAATTATTGTAAATAGTACATTTATAACAGTGTTGCACCATTATCAAGGATTAAACACATTACCAGATGGCATTAACCCATTACCACACAGTGACGCCTTTTGACTCCCCATTTGATAAATCTTTTTGGAAAACATGGTGGAAAATGAAGAAATTTCTTTTGACAAGAAATTTCTTTATTTCTCACAATATTTTCTACCCAAAAAGCTATACAATTTTAGAATTTCATCAAATTGAAAAAGTCGTCTGCAACTTCTTTCAAATTGGACTACCCCAAAATTTTGTCGTCTGGTAATGGGTTAAAGTAAGATTTGTCTGAATTCAGAGATGTCACAGATAGAACTAATTATGGAAAAGCTCAGTGCACAGGAACTCTGTCATATAAATGGAGTTATTGCCCTTTGTTAATTATCATACTTGTTAAAATACAACCATTGGACATCTTAAATTGTAAAAGGTGGGCCCTTGAGGGAGCCATATATTTTTAAATACATCTCTTGTTATGAAAATGAAAAGCAGCATAGTTTTAACAATGTTTCTTTTAAGAAAATTGCAAAGAATTTCAAGCTAAAAAAGACTGGATTTACCATTATGGTTTGATATGTTGTTTTGAAAACTTGTAACTACGGCTTGATTCAAGCTGTAGTTACCAGATTTTAAAACAACACCTACGAAATTTTATTGTTTGTGCAAAACAACATCACGGTTTACTGGATATAGTTGTTGCCTATTGTTTTGTTCTACTCTAGGTACAAGTTGCTGACAGAGGGGTACCTTCCCTGAGCAGTACAGCACGAGTAGAAATCACGATTTTGGATGTAAATAACCAGGCTCCATTCATAGAGCCCTCCTTACAGACCTTCAGTATGAAGGAAAGTAAGTGCTTCCTTTTGTTTTTAGCTCACCTGAGCAAGAAGTGCTCAAGATGAGCTATTGTGGTCACTTTTTGTGTCCCTCTGTCAGTCTGTCTGTCTGTCTGTCCATATTTTGGTGTTACCACTCTAGCACCCACAAAATTTGACCAATCTCAATCAAACTTGGTCAAAACATGTATGACCATAAGTTATCAAATGAGTTTGATTTTGGGTCAGATCGGACTAGTTATGTACCCTTGACTGTCAAAATTGGCTAGTTTAGACTTTGTTATACCCGGCCAATGAAATGATCGGGGGGATATTGTTTTCGTGTCGTCTGTCCGTCCGCCCGAGATTCGTTTCCGCGCTATTTCTTGAATACTATAGACCAGATTTCAATGAAACTTGGCGCACAGCTTCACTACAAAGAGGACATGGGCATATTCTCGGGGTAACCCGGTTTGACCATTGAATTTAGAGTTATACTGCCCCTGACTGTTGAAGCCATATACATACAGAGTGATATTCATTCTTTTGAAGCCATATACATACAGAGTGATATTCATTTCTGCGCTACTCCATTGACAATGAAAACATGTTCAGCAGGGGATATCAATTCAATGAATTTGCTTGTTACCACTCTAGCTTCTTCAAATATTGACCAATCAAGACAAAACTTGGCCACAATGTTGGTAACCATAAAATATTGGATCAGTTTGATTTTCAGTGTGATCAGAGCAGGAAGTCTGGGGTTATGTGCCCTTGAATGTGACAAAATTGCCGTTTTCGACTTTGTTTACACTGTAGCATCTACATTTATTGACCAATCAAGACAAAACTTGGCCACGATGTTGGTTACTGTAAGATCTTGGATGAGTATGAATTTCTGTATAATCGGAGCTTGTAGTCTAGAGATATGTGCCCTTGAATTTGACGAAATTGAAGTTTTCCACTTTGTTTACACTGTAGCATATACATCTATTCAGCCATTCCACGAAAATTGACTCATTTACAAAAACGAAAATGTTGAAAAATGAACTTTTCTGCATGAGCACAATTTTTATGTTAAAGGTAAGTGTCACATGTCTACAATGTATGGTTAAAATTTTACCCATAACATTTTAAGTCCTGCTGAGTTATCGCATTTTCAAATATACCACTATAACCTAGCTGTTACGGAGCATATAAAGCAACTCGAGATACATACAGCGTGAGCTGTGGCCAATGTTATAACCCAACATCAAAAAGATTGTTTGTTTGACCATCATCAACCATTTGCACAACTTACAAGGACAAAATGATAACAATTCAGCTGTAACCCTATGTGGTGATATCAAAATGAGTATTTCACTGTTTAACGCAATATTCGAGCATTTTAAAAGTGTTTGTGATCGTTTGTATTCTTTTTGAAGCCACCTTGCAAAGTAAAGTTAAAAGTAAATATTCCGATAGAAATGCCTCTTCAGATTATGTTTTCCAGTGCATCTGGCTCTCGAGCTTTTATTTCTTAGTATGTATGATCGTGGAAAAAAATGGCCCTTATGTTACGGAAAATAGATAATTTCCATAACCTTATTACCATTAGTGTCATTTCTTTCAAAGAACTTTAAACGCTAAACGTAAAGGTTCTTACACAAAAGAAACAACAAATTGGTATAAAACAAATACTAAATTCAATAATACGAATGAATCAACAGACCTTTCTTTTAGTACCCTTAACTATTAATCTCATTGGTAAAATTGCCGAACTGGTACCTTTGCTATTCTTTAATATCACACTCAGAGTAACAATTACATTGTAAACATCGGGCAAAACAGTCTGCACAGATATGTCTGTATATGCACCACAAAGTCGTCAACCGGGTACCACCATGGACAATTTCTAGGATTTAGTTCCGATTGATCTACAACAACTAACCAACCAACAACAACTACTGCCAATTCGTCTATTTTGAAAACCAGTGCCACCTTGTCTACTCAGGTTTTGTATACCGTTTCCATTTCGTCTAAATTTGCCTGCTTTATATTTCAGTATATCTTATTTTTTGTTAGAAACAATGCGTTGTTTTTCTTAATTTATGAACATGTTATAAAATATGAATTTCGGGGGGGGGGGGGGGGGGGGGGGGGGGGTAGAAATATGTAATTCGATGGTGTGCTAGACATGTGTGCATTGGTCGTGTAAATTTGTAAGGCTGTTTCAATTTGAAGGGGTGTTCAATTGAACAATTTTCGGTAAGTGTGCAATTACTCGTCCCCTTCTCTTCTGAATTTCTTTTATTTCTAATTAAATCATTTATATAAAAAACACATATTATTTTAAAGTAAATTGGTTATTCATGCGAATCATATATCCCTAAATAAAAATATGGCTCTCAAAAATCGTTGACAAATAACTCCATGAAATACAATTAAAATATGAATTACAAAGTGAAAAAATAAAAATGAATCATTTGATACAATTTGATGTCAAGGATAATTATTCCATTTATTGAAATATAGAGAAGCCCTTTTTTCACAAACTATTCAAGACCCGACAATACAAATATCTACGTTTAGTTTCGGGAAAAAAGATGTCACGATTAATGCAAATTAAAGAGAATGTACAACAACACAGCCTTCGGTTGTGTTACTTCAATATCAGCATTACAAAAAAGAAGGGAAAATGCACCCTGCATACCTGCTCCTGAAACTTGGGGACTAAACTGTGACAAGTGAGTTGCAAGCCACGTTTGCAGAAAATTATTTAACATTATCGTCTGGCCAAGTTGAAAAGCAAAATGTTTGTGTCTACTTTTATTTGCCACAAAAGCGATGTATGCAGGTTTTCTAAAAACAACCAGTACAAAGCTGAAAAAAATGTCTAATGGTGGAATTAGAAAATAGAAATGGCGTTAGGACCAAAAGTGGCATATTTCATGGCCTAGACAATTATGTGTTTCGCTCGCAATAATCGATAGGCTGCTGTTACCATGTCTGTCTACTTGAGAAGCCACAAACTGTTTCAAACATGTTGTGTAACATGCTTAGATAGAACCTGAAGGGGTATGTTTGCTAATCTATCGCCCACAGATGGCAGTGAATGCTCAATATTCCATAAAATATAGTATATGCTTCCGTAACGAAGAGTCTATATTTCGTAACGGAATATTACTATGTGAATTCACAGATAAACACAATTAAGCGGCTTTGTTAGTATTCCTACTCCATATACTTTCTGAATTAATTATAATCAATTGACATCAAAATGTTTTATGTATCGTAATTTACGCACAAATTGTGTACCCAAATATATGCTTCCGTAACATTTTCTTATAGCATATGTGGCAAAACATGATATAATAAGCTCTATTTAGACAAATTTTAACTATACGGAAATGCAGAATTCCATTTGATTCATGCAAACTCAATTAATCAGCAAAATAAATCTCATTAATATCCAGGACATGCTACCACCAAATAATATATGCTCCGTAACAGTTATTTTGACCGTAAAACAAAAAGGGTAGATGCGTAAATCCCGCATTACTTTGTTTTTTTATTTGAGATTCCAGTTTTTGCACGTCAAATTAAAAAAGAATCGAGCATAAATAAAGAAGTTTTGTATTGCTAATTTGGAAAAGAATTTGCATAATACTATATTTACAAACTTCCACGTCGAATTTCACATTCAACATTCCATTTTTCTACTTGCAGTAGCCGATATAATGAATCTTTGATAACTACAGTGTATTATATTGTTCACTGTATTGAAATATTCCTGTTAGTTTAACTCAGGGCGTCCTTTGAAGTACGTTACGGAAAAATATGCGTAACGGAAGCATAGCGACCAAAGGACTTTCGAGTCTCTCAATATGTTATACTCTTGATTATACTTGAAACTCGCCTCTATTTCAACAGTTTGGCAACCACTCTGTCAAAATTTAACAGATTTAGGAATGTCCGTTCATTATTGTGGGCTACACGGATGTAACGGAAGCATAGTAAACGAAATGCGACAAATTCTATTTGTCCATGTTCTTCGCTTTAGTGAAGAAATACTAAGATACTCATAAACTTTAGGATTTTGATAGTTAAACTAAGCCATTCTCGAACCAAAATAGTTTGAAAATCTGCAAA
Source organism: Fragum sueziense (assembly GCA_963680895.1). Taxonomy (NCBI): domain Eukaryota; kingdom Metazoa; phylum Mollusca; class Bivalvia; order Cardiida; family Cardiidae; genus Fragum; species Fragum sueziense. The sequence continues at coordinate 2,502,123 of OY804592.1, forward strand.
TTGAGAGAAAAGTTGACTTTCTTTCATGCCTTTGAAAGTTCGTTACGGTCACATAGGCAAATCTGGCGACATACAAACAGACATGTTTAAATTCTATTTCATGTATGATGATGGAATCATACTTAATTTAGTCGTTGTAGTAGGGTTTGGGGAAAATAATGTCCAAGAGAACAAAGTCTAAGTACAAAAACGGCTGATTTGGACTGTAGTTTAAAACAAAAAATTGTGCGGCGACATCAACATTTTGACGTTTTTGCAATATTCAACACAATCAAGCACATTCATAAGATCGTTTGAATAACTTAAAAATCATACTACTTTATTGCAAATTATGTCCCGTGATAAAAGATATCTTGCTTTTTGTTGTACCTAATTGATAAAGGTGTTAAATAATGCAATGAAGGTCGGCGACATGCATTTTCAGTAAATGGGTCAATTTTCGTGGAATGGCTGTATAAAGCAAACAAGACAAAACTTGGCCACAATGTTGGTGGCCATTAAATCCTACATGAGCTTAATTTTCAGCATGATTGGACAAGAGAAACCAGAGTTATTGGCCCTAGAATTTAATAAAATTACCGTTTTCGACTTTATTTTCACTGTAACAAACACAAATATTGACCAATCAAGACACAACTTGGTCACAATGTTGGTGACCATATGATCTTAACAGGCGCAAAATTTTAATTTTTCAGATTGATCGGAGAAAAAAATATAGTTGTGTGCCCTTGACGGTGAAAAATTGTTGTTTGTGTCTTTGTTTACACTAAAACAGCAATAAAATTAATATTGACCAATGAATAAAGAACATTGAACATAATGTTGATGAGAATATCTTCATCAGAACAGAGTTATGTGCCCTTGACTGTGACAGAATTGTTTTCTTTAACTTTGTTTTTACTGTAACAGCCACAAATATTGATCATTTAAGATTATGAATACAGTTTTCAGCTGGATCATGATCTCGCATCTTAGACCATGTGCTCTTGAACTTGACAACATTGGGACTTTCATTCTAACTAGGTTCAGGTGAGCGATTAAAGACCATCATGGTCCTCTTATTTTACGAGCTTGGACTTTATGTCCAGGAGCTAATGTCACACTGGTAGAGTTGGCGTCCCATCCCGTACCGGTCCTGTCGCATTGCTTTTTGACTTCAAAAAAACTTTAACCTGGTCTATATCTCATGTGCTATTATTGATAGAGCCTTAATGGTTTACACATCTGCCAAGACCTTTAACTCTTTCGCTGCCAATATCCCCTTTTGGCGAAGTACTAGGAGACTGCAAATGTCGCCTTTCGGCGACCTGACGATCACGTTTCTTTACACGTGTTTTTAACATGTTTTACGGCATCGATTATTTACGACATTTGACTCATTTACGGCAAATAAGTTTGATTACGGCATCCAACCAGGAAATTAGATTATTTTCTGGATTTTGGATGATTTTGAAGCTGTTTCAAGATGACAAATTCTCAGATCAGTGAGGACCAACAAAATGGCAACTCGCTTCACTGTGGATAAAGTTCTGACATTGATTGCAAACGATTTAGACTCAAGATCGGAGTTAAAATTGATAGAAAATGTATGTTTACAATTTTTACTGACTTATTTGTACATTCTTTGTGTTTATTTCGTAAAATACCATCTTTTATTCTATTCTCACCTGTTCTCACCTGTACGTAATGTGTTAAGCTAAAACCCTTTACCTACCTATGATGAAAAACATGCGAGTCTCGTCTATTTTGATAATTGTCTAGATATTCTCCTACTTTGTTTTTCTTCTCTAAACACTAGATTAGATGTTTGTACAAATTTTTAACCATACTATTATCTGGTTGAAGGTGTGCACTGTCTACACAAAGTGATTTCAGAGGATTTTTGTCAGTATTTTTTTATATAATCTGGCAGCCCTTGGAGAGTAATAAATGTATGAAACGTGTTTAGTTTTACTCATAAGTATTAGTTTGGTAATGTATTAGGTATATGTTCCGTAAAACTGATTTTTTTGGTAGATTTGTCCATACCAAATAACTTTTTTTTTGCATAAAAAACACCATTTTTTCTATTTTTCAAGGTCAGCCAAGGTCACGGTCAAGGTCAAGGTCATACAATCACATATTTGAAAGCATATTTATTAAGCATAACATATAAACTTAATTTCCTGAAAGTTTATTAAAATCTAACAACAAATGAATATTTTAGAGTAATTTCTTTATATACAGTATAATTTTGGAATTTCCTGGAATTTAATTGGCACTGAGGAGTCTGTTGTCTAAGGAAATTTGGCAGCGAAAGAGTTAATGTGGGACTATGACCCTTGACCTCTTTACTTTGGAGTTGACCTGTTTTGTGACAAGCTCTCATATAGGCAAGCTACGTTTTCCATGAAGAACTTGTTTGTCTTGTACATGTTAAGTGATAGTGATCTACATCACAGCACATATGTTTTTAGCTTACCTGAGCACAAAGTGCTCAAGGTGAGGTATTGTGATCGGTCGTTGTCCGGCGTCTGTCCAGCCCGACGTCCGTCCGGTCGTCCATCCACAATTTCTTTAAAAATCTTCTTCTCCCAAACCAGTTGACCAATCTTCTTGAAACTTGGCAGGAATGATCCTTGGGTGAAGGACTTTCAAAGTTGTTAAAAAAATTTGATTCCATCAAGACTCTGGCTGCCATGGCATGAGAAAAGGGGAAAATAGCCAAATCTTCTAAAAATCTTCTTCTGCCTAACCAGTTGGCCAATATTCTTGAAACTTCGCATGAATGATCCTTTGGTAAAGGGATTTCAAAGTTGTCAGAAGAAATTGATTGATATTTAAACTATTAGTGCAGCATCATCAGAAAAAGGGCAAAAGAGCAAACACTTTTAATTCACAAGAAAAAGGGCTTATTGAAACATTTCTTAAATTTTGCTGCTGGACAGGTCAAAGTGTTTAATTTCAACATGGAGAGAAATCTCAGGTGAGCGACCTAGGGCCATCATGTCCTTAGCGCTTTCCCAAACAAGATTGGGTTTTGATGCTCAATTTAGAAAAGGCTTGATAACCAGCAGTTTCTCCTTTTGTCTCAATATTGTCTATGCCATATTTTACACAAATTCTACCTTTAATAACATCTATTTTGTCACATGTGGCAGTTTTTGAAGTGGATGATCCTAAAATTTTGCCATTTGGGAAAGGGTTAAACACTCACCCACCAGGTAAAATTAAATCTTTAGTGGAAAATCATGATGATGAAGGGTAATGAAGATGAGAGAACTGATAAATGTGACCTGTCAAGCTAAAAGGAGATCCTTATAGGAAATGTGAAAAATATCGACCCTTTTCAACACTTTTCACTTTTATGTAATTTTCTAAATCCGGAATATTTTGCCTATCTTACTATATTTTCATTTTTTGCATACGGGATCTGGTTGACCAGTGCTAAGTCTGACAAGTTTGTAAAAATTTAGATTTTTGGAGATTGGATAAGGTCCCTTTTAGCGTGACGGGTCACAAATGGTAGTGGAAAATTGAGATGATTCCATGGGTTTGTTTGGAAAAAAACTCGTCACTGTGGTTTTTGCAATTTTCCAACCAATACCACTCGAATTCTAATCACGGTGATGCATGAAAATCGGCAAAAAACATGAAAGCTGTAACGCAATTTCAGTTATTTTCTTTTTCAGCTGCCTTGATTGGAAGCAGTGTGGGCTTTGTTAAGTTTGAGGACCCTGATGATAACCCCAATTTAGTTTTCCGATTAATTGAGCCGAAGGAATCGCTCAACAATCGCTACTTCCCTACTGATCTTAATTTGTATGATTTTAGGGTAGGTACATTTGAGAACATCATGAATTGATATTTATTATCTCATCTGAGCACGAAGTGCTCAAAGGTGAACCATTTGGGTCTGGGTTTTTCCGTCGGCGTCTGTCTGTTCACATTTTGGTGTTAAGACTGTAGCACACACAAATATTGACCATTCTTGACCAAACTTGGTCAAAATAGGTGTCACTATAAATTCTCAGATGAGTTCGATTTTAGGTTAGATAGAAGTAGGAAGTCTGGAGTTGTGTGCCCTTGAACATCAAAAATAGCTACTTTTGACTTTGTTAATACTCTAATATCTACAAATATTGACCATTTAAGACAAAACTTGGCCACAATGTTGGTAATTATAAGATTTTGGATGATATTGATTTTCAGTGTGATTGCAGTAGGAAGTTCTGAATTATGTGCCCTTGAATTTGAAAAAATTGCTGTTTTTGACTTTTCTAGCATCTACATTCATCATTTACCACATTGTTTTACTCTTTTTTTGCTCTAAGAACCATCAGTATTGAATAATCTTCTTGAAACTTGGATTAAATGTGGTACAGGCCTGTGGAGCAACTTGAGCCTTCAGTGCATTCTAGTTTGCTATTTGAAACAGTGAAATTTCAAGAAAACTTTAAAAACTTTCTTCTCTGAAACCACTTATTGGATTGCATTGTAATCTAGCATAAATGTTCTTTAGATAGACTTCCATTAGATTCCTTGAAGAAATTTTGATTGGATGAAAAGGATGGCAGTTGTGGACGGGGCTTATTTTTCATTATAAGAAACATAGAGTAATTTAAAGAAAAGATTAAAAACTTTCTCTTCCAAAACTCCTCATTGGATTTCATTGTAATTTAGCATGAATGCTCATTGTATCATTTTCTATTAGATTCTTTGAAAAAAAGTTGATTGGATGAAAAACATGGCAGCTGTGGGCAGGGACTATTTTTTGCTCTATGAAACATTGTAATTTGGAAAAAAAAAAAACAACATTTCTCCTCCATAACCACTTATTGGATTTCATTTTGATGTAGCATAAATGTTCTTTGGATAGACCTTTATTGTATTCCTTGAAGAATTTTGTAGTCTAGAAGTCTAAAAGCTGGTGGAGCGATACTGGGCCATCATGGCCCTCTTGTTTGTGTACCTTTCTGTTCCATATTTTGAGTATTTATAACAAAAGTATTAACCCATTACCACACAGTGGCACATCACAAGATAAAGGCTTTGAAAAACATCATGGGAAATGAAGAAATTGCGACTAGCAATTTCTCCATTTTCCGCCATGTTTTCTATATAGAAAGACCAAAACATTTTAAAAGTTCAGTCACATGAAATTGTCGTCTGCAACACCTTTCAGGCTTTGAATGTAGATCAATCTAAAATCTTGCCATCTGGCAATGGGTTAAGACTCACAATATTTTCATAACATTCCAGGATGTATTTCGTGTTAACCCATTAACGGGTGAATTGCTAGTGAACGGAAAACTAAACCATTCAATCGCTGCGGTCATCTCTTACGGTATCGAAATTCAAGATTTGAATGCAGTAAATGGAACGGTACAAAAAGGACAAGGAACCGTTGTATTTTATGTAGAAAAGGTCAACAGAGGAGGCCCTATTTTCATCAACCCGCCACAAAACATTACAATCAGAGAGGAGCTTCCCTTCGGTACTGTGATTGTAACGCTGAATGCCCGGGATGAAGATGGCATTGACGAGTTTAGTCTACCACCAGCATTACAGGGCATCATACCACCGCTCTTTGCCGTCAGTAGAACTGGTAAACAATTTTTGTTTAACCCATTACTAGACAGCAAAATTTTAGACTGCTCCAAATTCAAAGATGTTGCAGACGACAATTTCAAGTGAATGAAATCTAAAAAGGATTGACCATTTTGGGTAGAAAACATTGTGAAAAATGAAGAAATTGCTTGTTACAAGCAATTTCTTTATTTTCCACAATGTTTTCCAAAGCCATTAACTTGTAGGGAGTCAAAAAGAGTCACTGTGTGGTAATGGGTTAACCCATTACTAGACAGCAAAATTATAGACTGGTCTAAATTCAAAGATGTTTCAGACAATCATTTCAAATGAATGGAATTCTACATCTTTTGGTCATTTTTTTGGCAGAAAACATTGTAGGAAATGAAGAAATTGCTTGACACAAGTAATATCTTTGTTTCCACAATGTTTTCCAAAGCCTTTATCTTGTGGGGTGTCAATAGCAGTCACAGTGTGGTAATGGGAAAAGGACAAAGGACCTCTACGGATAAGGCGAGAATTCTCCCTAAAAGGCTCAGCTCGATGGGTCAATTCTCAAAACTAACAAATTGAGAAACAAAATTAAGCTTTATGGTTAGGTAGACAAATAAAGGAAAGAAACACTGATTTTTATGTCATTTTAAAAGTTCTATAGGTGCAGATAACTATTGATTTTAGTACCCACCTAAATGGTTTCGTTTTCTTACACTACATCGGTATTCAAAGAGGTAAAATGAAGATTCTTTTATTTCTATTTGCAATTTTTTTTCCACAGATACAGGGATAAATGATGTTGACATCATATGGCAACTTTGGTTTTGTCCGTATTGCGCATGCGCACCATTGAAACAACTTTAAACGCGAACTTTCCCGCCAAAAACCGAGGCATACCTACCTTCCCAAGGCTGGCTAACATCGTTCCCCCCCTTGACCCAGCTTCCCATTGACATATGTTGTGTAACTGGATCATAGGCTTCCTTGGTAAAAAGGATTTGCTGGGTCAAGGGGGGGAACGTACTTTTATATTAAAAATAGTACTCATATACCATATGCCATAATTTTGGCGGGAAGATTTCGCCTTTAAACTCGTTTCAATGATGCGCATGCGCATTAAGGACAAACGAAAAATGGTTTATGATTTCAACACCAATTGTCCTTACATTTACAGAAATTTTTTTGCTTATAAAACTAAAGAAAGCTTAAATCTGGTTTAATGAATAACGGTGGGGTAAGAAAATGTAATTTTGGGGGTAGGTACAGAAACCAAGAGTTATCTGTACCTGTCGAATCTTTTTGGTTGTACAAAATCAGTTTTCATATGATTTAGATACATATCTAACAATACAGTTCGAAATAATAATCAATTTGCATGTTTTGAAAAATGACTTTTCCATTTGAGCCTTTTAGGGAGATTTCTCGCCTTATCCGTAGAGGTCCTTTTCAAAACCTGCTGCAGACGACAAATGGATCTTGTATAAGAGAGAATTTGTGTAAAATATAGCGCAGAAAGTATGCAGACAAAAGAAGAAACTGCTGGTTATCAGCAGTTTCTTTTTTCTCATTGTTTTTCCAAGCTATTTCTATTAGGAACGTCAAAGCCAGGTCTTGTTTGGGAAAACGTTAACACTTTGTCCGCGGACAACTCTTTTTACTCAATATTTGAACGGGATATTTGGGAAGGGTAATTTCATCTATAGTCTCTTTGTTTTAGTTTTTAGGTCGGGAAATCTCTTCGAGATTTTCCTAACTATAGCTACGCAACACTTGTAATGCTTTTCTACGAAATTCTCGTATTTGCGGCTTTGTTTTTTTTGCAAATACGAGGTTTTCGGTATCACCTGGCCGCCGCATAGTCGTTTGTCTGAGTCCACCGCGAAAAAGTAGACCTACCCTTGAACAATTCAAAATTGCTCAAATAACATAATCATCGTTAATAGACTTTCATTTCCTAATTGTTTTATCAAAACAATGCAGCAGTTTGCTCATAAGTGCGAAAACTATCAACCTTTCTTTTTTGGCGAAAAGGTTGATAATTGGTGTGGCAGACTAGAGCAGACGAGATTTTCATCACCAAAACAAATAACTGCGCCACATTTCGTTTAATCGGACATTTCCGTAAAGCACTCGTAGAGACATGGAAAATCTATTTATATCATGAGTCTAGTCAAGTTCAATCGCTATGCGCATAATCGCTATAGGCATTTTACAACACATGCATTGTTTCGGGTTGTACGTGTACACTTCGCGGTGTAAAGCTAGTATATTAGGCCTATGCTTTGACCAACCAAAGTGTTACCGTAACGGCGTTGTACGAACTTTGGGCCGTCTTGGGTACCTACAACGTAATTTTCGTGATATATTCATCCTTATTTATCCAGGCTTGGGTTTAACGGGTATTTAATAATCTTTCTTCAACCTGGGTTTGAGATATATGCTATTTATGAGTTAATTGTAGGGTTCTATCTCTGCAGAAGAAATGGGTGATAGGCCTACAGTTGTCTCTTTCACAAACGTCAGAAAGAACAATTCCCAAGTGAAAGCTAATGCGAAAAGCAAAAAGGAGTTAAAGAACATCAAAAATAAAAAGAAAACAAGATCTAGATTTGTGTGTAGAAAATACGAGCTCACCTTTTCAAATTTGAGTTTAACACACATGTTAGATATAAGAATTGTTGATCAATGTTTATGCCATTATTTACAATGTACTGTATTGTAAATTCAATGATCTAGATCTAGTCAGTTCTCATGTCACTTTTGTGAACCATGTTAAAGTGACAATTCACAATTATTTGTACATAAATTTTACTTTTATTCTGTCTGAAAGAGCATATGTTTTCTTATGAAAATTCTGAAAATTTCAAGCCAAAAAATTGAGCCGTTTACAATAAATATATATTTTTGTGCTAAAATTAAGCAAGTTGTTGTGGACAACAGTTCAGATTTATATAGAATTTGTCCTTTTGTCTCAACTATAAAGGCATATTTTCGCTTATAAATAACAACTTCACAAAACTGATAGCATTTCTATGCATTAGAATAAACAATCTTTGCATCAAGACATACTTGTAAAAAATGAAATAAATGTGAAATGTCACTTTAATTTTAACTTCATTTCTTATTCTGAATTTTGTTCAGAAATTTTCCCGTCATAATATTAATATTTTTCATCTTGCAAAGTTTAAGCTTTCCTAAACAGTGATATGTAAAACTGCTCTCAGACCCGTAGGAAGCAACTTGATAAGGGAGGAGGGGGCTCAAAACTCTGTCCGGGTTTGTGTCTGAACATTTTAGGGGCTTACTTGGCTTTCTCTTCAATTTTCTATGTAAAATGAGGAAAATTCGGTATTTTTTACCAACATTTGGGGCTTATCCCCTCTCTCCCTCCAGTAGCCCCAACCAGTGCCTACGGGACTGCATCAAAATCGGAATATTGTTGCTAATGTCAAGTTTGTGTTGATAATTTAGATAAATATTCATGTAAAGTTTAGCCGAAGAGTTGTTGAAAGATAGATTGAGACTAAGAAAAAATGTCGGATATCAAAATGTTTTCGTTTTGCCACCATGTTTCCTGAAATCTTTTTTATAATGGATATCAAAATGATATAATGTTTTACAAACTGTTAACCCAGACAATTCATTAAAGCAGTCCATCCGTAATGAGATTCATGTGACGTCGGGTCTTTTCTGACAACGCTGTAAACATTTTTAACATACGGTTACCCGTTCAACACGGACACGTTACGACTTAAAAAAAATCGACATTTTCCATCACCGAATGTTTACGACATCACCGGAAAAAATACGACATCGTGTATAATAGATTCACAATTAAACGAGAATATTTTCAGTTGTTTTGATAAAGCAATTCAACTGTAATTATTCTCGTTTAATTGTGAATCGATTATAATGGATTTGGTTTATTTGGGTTTTATAAAGTTTTCAACTAATAGGGTCAAATCGCGGCGGGCCGTGTAATGGAGTAGATCTATATTGTTGGCAATTACCCTTTCCTCTATTATGATTTCTTCTCTAGAAATATCAAATTTTTGCTTATGTAAACTCGAGAATTAGAGTATAAGGGTTAATTTTAATGATAACATCAGATAACAACATTAAGAATATTTTAAAGTGACATTTCACATTTGTTTTAATTTTTAAAAGTATGTCTTGATGCAAAGATTGTTTATTCTAATGTGTAGAATTGCTATCAATTTTTGAAGTTGTTATTTACAAGCGAAAATACGCCTTTAAAGTTGAGACAGAAATGACAAATTCTATATAAATCTGAACTGTTGTCCACAACAATTTGTTTAATTTTAGCACAAAAATGTATATTTCTCGTAAACAGTTCAATATTTTGACTTGAAATTTTCTGAATTTTCATAAGAAAAGATGCTCCTTCAGATAGAATAAAAGTAAAAATTTATGTAAAAGTAATGTGAAATGTCACTTTAAGAATTCAATGTAAATTTAAGAAAATTGACCATTTACTGTATTTCGAATCCTCTGTTTCCCGACCTTCAGTACTATCAGTACTTTGATTCCTACAAGGCTTTTTAAATTCATATCCAATTCGAGCGTCAAGATGCATCACTTTTTATTATACACCGCCGAAGGCGGACGTTTATTGGCGACATCTTCTCCGCCTGTCCGTCCGTCCATCCGTCCGTCCATCCATCCGTCCGTACGTTAGTCCACTTTTCTTGTCAACACAACTCCTCCTAAGTTTCAGGCTGGATCTCCTTGAAACTTGGTCAATATTATCACCTCAATTGGTAGATGTGCATGAAGGAAGGATTTTATGGTTCATTGATTTTTGCCTGAGTTATGCCCCTTAAAGACTTAGTCTCTGGGGCTTATTGAAATTGCAGCCTTGTCAATGCAACTCCTCCTAAGTTTCTGGCTGGATCTTAATGAAACTTGGTCAATGTTATAACCTCAATTTGTAGATGTGCTTGAAGGAAGGATTTTATGGTTCATTGATTTTTGCCAGAGTTATGTCCCTTTAAAACTTAGTCTCTGGGGCTTATTGAAATTGCAGCCTTGTCAACGCAACTCCTCTTAAGTTTCAGGCTAGATCTTAATGAAACTTGGTCAATTTTATCACCTCAATTGGTAGATGTGCATGAAGGAAGGATTTTATTGTCCATTGATTTTTGCCAGAGTTATGCCCCCTTCAATCTTAGTCTCTGGGGCTTATTGAAATTGCAGCCTTGTCAACGCAACTCCTCCTATGTTTCTGGCTGTATCTTAATGTCACTTGGTCAATGTTATCACTTCAATTAGTAGATGTGCATGTAGGAAGGATTTTATTGTTCATTGGTTTTTTCCAGAGTTATGCCCCCTTAAAACTTTGTCTCTGGGGCTTATTGAAATTGCAGCCTTGTCAACGCAACTCCTCCTAAGTTTCTGACTGGATCCTAATGAAACTTAGTGGATGTTATTACCTAAATTGGTAGATGTGCATGAAGTAAGGATTTTATGGTTCATTGATTTTTGCCTGAGTTATGCCCCCTTCAATCTTAGTCTCTGCGGCTTAATGATACAGTGCCCTCCAAAAGTCCTTGGACAAACTCTTTTTTTGGCCTTTTCAGTAAAGTTCATGGTAAAATTCCAATATTTAGGATATTTTTTGCTTTATTATTATAAAATCAACAATTACCATGAAAATATACAAAACGAGTTTTATAATTCTGGCAATTTATTAACAAAAACACATTTTTTGGAAAATGAGTGCTAAATGGCAATGATGCCAATAATTGTAAAGACTTAGTATGGCCTGCCATGGCATGTTTAAAAGCATGTTTACGATACGGCATACTTCAAACAAGGTGTTGGCATTACTCTGGAGTGACTTGGTCCCAACAAACCCTCACATTATGCTTAAGGGCTCGACGTTTTGGTTGCAGGTGTTCCGTAGACTGGTCTTCATTTGTTGCCAAAGATTTTCAATCAGAATGAGGTCAGGGGACTAAGGTGGACAATTCAATTATTGGAAATGGTTTTCCTGCTTCCACTCATTCACAATTTTCGCTCTATGGCGCAGTACTCCATCATCCTGGGATATAAAGTCATTTCCATGTTATAGTAGATGGGCTGGTGGCACTGCACGATCTTGTAAAATCTTGGTTTAACCGTGAGAATTCAGCCTCCCTTCAACATAAGCCATACACCCAGTGTCCCTGCAACTCATTGTCCCCCATACCATGACACTACAACCTCCAAACTTCACCCTGGGAGCAATACAGTCACTACGTAGCTGCTCACCAGATCTCTGTCTCTCGTACGTTCTACCATCAGTCAGAAACAGAATCAGTTTTGATCATCACTGACAAGTACAGCAGACCAATCCACTACTAACCAGTCCTGGTGTTCTTTGGCAAAGTCCAAGTGCAATTGTCAATGATGAGGGATTAGCAAAGGCTTCTGAACAGCCGAATAGCCATCTAGTCCAGCTGCATGGAGTCTTCTCCTTACTGTTAATGTTGACGCAAACACATTTGTGTCTCTCCAAGTAGACTGTAGCTGTGGAACGGTCGCATGTCTGTTCCCAAGTGAAGGATCAGTCTGTCATCCCAAGCACTTGAAACTCTTGGTTTGCCACTTCTAGGCCTGCCATCATGGCTTTCAGTCATTGCATACCTCTGCAGTAAATGGTAAATCGTCAATCCGTACAAGATAAAGAGCAAACATTTCGAGAAAATGTTACATTTTACTGTATTCATAACAGTAAGTTATCAATTCATCTAGTAGGCATTGAAATAAAAATGCAATTGCCTACCTTTGATGTCCAAACTGCCTAGAGATGTCTGCAACAGAGATACCCTGCTCTTTCATGAGTTGGCATCAAACTCTTCCCTCTTTGGTCAGCAAATTTTGGTAAATTCTTTTCCCAGGTGATCAGGGACTGATGTTCTGGTCACCAGTTATATGATGTTTCCATTCGCTTTCGAAAATTGGTTCAAAAAGTTGCATATGGACATGAAATATTTATGCATCCGTTATTGTGTAAATAATGGATATTTTATAAAATTGATTTATTTCAATGACTCAAAGTCAAATTTCGCAGAAAAATACTAAAATTATCTTAAAGCGTGTTTAATTACCTCCCTGAATTAGAAAGAGGTAGAAAAATCCAGGCATTTTCTCTAAAACCCACGAAAAAGGGTAAAAATGCTTAATGAATTATTTGTCCAAGGACTTTTGGAGGGCACTGTATTTCAGCCTCGTGAACGCTATTCCTTCCAGGTTTTTGACTGGATATTTATAAAACCTTTTTGTGAACACAATTTTTTACAGGTTTTTGAGTGAATATTTATAAATTCCTGTCAATGTCATTTTTTTGTCTCAAGTTTTATAAGCGGCGGCGTATATTGTGATCATGGCACTCTTGTTGGAATAGGGTTAATCTTTCCCGATTTGCACAATTTTAGGGTGGTCAAAATTCAAAGCTGCTGCAGGTGACAAAATGGATCTAAAAAGATAGAATTTGTGTAGAATGTAGCATTGAAAATATTTAGGCAAAGGAAAATATTTTTATCAGCATTTTCTTCTTTGCCTCAATATTTTTCTAAGCAGTTTCTATTAGGAATGTCGAAACCAGGTCTTGTTCAGAAAAGGGTTAATTCTGTAAATGTTATGATTTTTAGGTTCGGTGCAAGTTATTCGTCGAATTGATTATGATGACATGAGACGCTTGAACCAAACATATTTTGTCGTAAATGTTAACGACCTGCCGGAGGATTCGATAACCACGACTCTGAATGTGACTGTGTTCTTCGAAAACATAAACGATAATGTTCCAGTATTTGTTGAAAGCGTAAGTAAAACTGTCTGGATTTTTTTTTGTAAGGTAGGAAAACAATCTAGATCCAGAATATTATTTTAACCCTTTCCCAAACGGCAAAATGCTAGGGTGATCAACTTCTAAAACTGGGCCGCGGCCTTAGCGCAGTTGGTAGCGCATCTGACCCTCATACGAGAGGTCCCGGGTTCGATACCCGGCCGCGGCTAATACCCTTTCTGACAAAATTGTCACCCACCAATGGGTTTGAAATTGTTAACCTAAGTGGGCGAGCAGCTGGAGGCTCGGTAAGGGTGTTGTGGTAGTACTGGTTTGAGAAACAACAGGAATCCATGGGTAGGTGCTCCAGCCGCCGCGATATGACCCTGGTAGTTGAAAACAGCGTAAAACCCCAATAAACTCAAACTCAAACTTCTAAAACTGCTACAAAATGACAAAATGGAAGTTATTAAAGATAGAATTTGTATACAATATAGCATAGAAAATATTGAGACAAAAGGAGAAACTGCTGATTATCAGCAGTTTCTTCTTTTGTTTCAATGTTTTCCCAAGCCTTTTCTATTAGAGACGTCAAAACCAGGTCTTGTTTGGGAAAGGGTTAACATTATACAACCCATCATTAGCTCACTGAAGGGCCAAAGGCGAAATTTGAAAAGTGCCAGTAATTCCTAAACTGTGTTTTATTTCCATTCCAAATACAAACATAAACATTTTATTTTGAACGGTTTAGAATTTGGAATTAATGCATACTTATGGAAATATTTGACAAAAATGTTCAAAATTACCTCCCTTGCATATATGAATAAAGAGTAAAATAATATTTGTAAATTATTTTCTTCTTGAAGCATAGTATTGAAATCCCACACGGTGAATCACCTTATGTGAAGTTTATTTACACATGTGTGTAATTTAAGGCATTTCGTATGGCTAGAAAGTGGTGTTTTTAATGATGGGTCATATACCTTAAGTAAAATGTTTTGAGCCTAGTCAGTCTGCGCAGTCTGTGAACAAAAGACTTGTCCGGAGCAAATCTCTGAAAGTAAAGTAGCTATGATCATAACACTTCATGGGTAGGTAGATCTAACTAAGGAGAAGTGCTGTTTGCAAGAAGCATAACTCTCCCTTGCTTATTTTGTGAGTAGATCGTAATTGACCTTTTTTTTGACAAAAATGTTTATCTGGACAAATGTAGTGGCCGGGTTATTTCATCACCTTAACCCTTTACCAAACAACAAAATTTTAGACGGGTCCAAATTCAAAGATGTTGCAGACAACAATTTCAAATCAATGATTTTTGGGTCATTTTGTGTAGAAAACATTGTGGGAAATGAAGAAATTGCTAGTCACAAGCAATTTCTTCATTTTCCACAATGTTTTCCAAAGCTATGATCTTGTGGAAAGTCAAAAAGAGTCACTGTGTTGTAATGGGTTAAGTAATTGATTTCTAGTTTGAAAAGTCAGATTATTTAATATTCTGTAATTTGTTTTTTCAGCGCACCGATTTAACACCAACGGTAAGTTTCTTTTTTTTATATGATATGTTTTATTGTTGTTTGTTTTGAAAATGAAATTTGGAGAAAAAAAAAGTGTCTACATTTCTATCGTATATTTCTAATTATGGTATAAAGAGTAAATTTGTCATATTTTATCAAATACAGTCGAAAAGTCATTGTGTCGACTTTTGTGGGCCGCCGTAAATTCCTCGACATATCTGGAGTTCAACACAAACACCAGCCATCAAACCGAAAGTTTTCCCGGAAGTCTTCGGCAAAAGTCGGGATATGGCTAATACAGCGATCTGAATAACGCTTCGGGAAAGGGGGGGGTTATACCCGTGTACATGTAACTAATTACGATGTTGAAGTATTTCAAATAAATTGAAATACTGTTGTTGACAAAATTTGCAACAATTTTCCTCTGCAAACAGCCTATGTTCGAGTGTTATTTTTCACGGTTTGTGCATTCTTGCAGTAAACTGACTGTAGAATGCTATCAGACCAGTTTTCACACCTTTACATCATGACTTTAATCCCTATTGTTCGAAAACATGTTAATCTCCACAATTGGGGGTTTGACAGCCTAGACAAAGTGACTTTGCTAATCAATTAACAACCTGAACAGGTAATTTTAAGGTGAAATTTTTTTCCGACCGGCAAAAAAAAATTGAATCATCCGAAGTTGACAATTTTCCCCCAACTCGACATAAACATCGAAATTTATGTGAAACAAAGAAGGGACAAAGTTAGGACTTTGAAAACACATCGACTTATCCAGAAAATCGACTCATCCTATGTCGACACAACGAGTAATAATATTGACCATCACAAACAAGAATTGGTCTTTTTTGTAGACATTTTTGACTTGTCTAAATTCAAAGGTGTTGCAGAAAGCAGTTATAAGTGAATGACATTTTCCTTTTTGCATATCTTACTGCATAAAAAACATTGACACAAGCAGTTTTCGTTTTCCTGCAAAGTTTTCCAAACACTTAATCTTTTTGCCTGTCAAAAAGCATCATTATGTAGGAATGGCTTAACCCATTACCAAACAACAAAATTTTAGGTTGATCCAAATTCAAAGATGCTACAGACGACAATTTCAAATGAATGAAATTTAAATTTCTGTTGTGTTTTGGGGTAGAAAACACTGTGGGAAATGAAGAAATTGCTTGTCACAAGCAATTTCTTCATTTTCCACAATGTTTTCAAAAGCCTTTATCTTGAAGGGCATCAAAAAGTGTCAATGTTTGGCAATGGGTTAAATAATCCTCTACCAATTCTTTTAGTTTATTTTAGGAGGAGCGCCTTAGCCCTTTTCCATACGGCATAATTAAATACTGATCCAAATTCTAAGATGGTGCAGATAACAATTTTAAGTGAATTAATTTTTTTTTCTGTAACAGCCATTGCTTTCTAACTTTGGAAATGCTTCTGTGACCATATTATCAGACTCTAGGCAAGAATTCGTTACCCTGGATTTAATGGAATTTTTACCCCTTTTGACTTAAAAACGCTTGGTTAAGTTTTTGCGTGCAACTTGCATGTATCTGTGACAATTTTTTTTCTGTAACAGCTATACCTTTCAAACTTTGCACATGCTTCATTTCTATGACATTTAATTTAATGGAATTTTTACCCTTTTCTGACTTTGAATTTTTTACTATCCAGCACTTGATATTCCTGTTTTTTCTGTCCTGACACAGCTCTTGTTATTTTTCATTCAGTTATATTACTTGGCTACGATACCAGAAAACTCAGAGGATGGTGATCCCGTCATAGATGTCTACGCAATTGACGGGGATCGAGTTGAACCTGGGAACCGATTCTATGAGGTCCAATACTTTATGAACGATGATCGATTTGATGTTGACCCAATAACGGTTAGTGCTCATATATTTTAATCGTTTTTAAACATAACCTGGTTTTGTCCGATACTTGAATGATGATTGATTTGATGTTGATAAAATAACGGTTAGTGCTCATATGTGACCCGTCACGCTGAAAGGGACCTTATCCGAACTAAAAAAATCCAAATTTTGACAAACTTGTCAGAGTCAGCACAGGTCAACCAGATACTGTATGAGAAAAACAAACATATAGTAAGACGAGGAAAACATTCCCGATTTAGAAAATTACATAAAAGTAAAAAGTGTGGGCCCTATTCTGGATACTTCATGAACGATGATCGATTTGATGCTGAAAATATACTGATTAGTTCATATGAGATTTAACTCTCTCCCAAATGACAGAATCTTAAAGTCTAAATAGCTGTCACGATTGAAGTTTTTCTATTACCGAGTTCTGATTATCTTATGATATGAACAAAGCCTATTCCAACTGCATAAGACCAATAAAATCAGTGAAAGAATAGTACATTGGTACATTTTCCCTTTCTTGCAATGTATGTCAGTATGTCATGTTTACAATGTCAAGGGCGAGTCGGAATTATCCGAGTCCTGAGCAGTTAAAAGCGAGAGTCTACGGAATCTATTTTTAAAATGAGTTGAATGACGTTAGAGAATAAACAGTAAAAATTTAAAAATGTGAGATGCCTCTTTAACCCTTTCCCAAACAAGACCTGGTTTTGACGTCCCTCATAGAAATTGCTTGGGAAAACATTGAGACAAAAGAAGAAACTGCTGATAACCAGCAGTTTCTCCTTTTGTCTCAATATTTTCTATGCCTTATTTTACACAAATCATGTCTTTATTATCATCATTTTTGTCGTCTGCAGCAGCTTTCAAATTGGATCACCCTAAAATTTGTCGTTTGGGAAAGGGTTAAAAGGGATCTTTTGGGAAGTGTGTAGCAACCCTAAACAGTCTGCGAGGAAAGCACAGACTGATCAGGATCGAAACTGTTGACACTAAGTTAATACTATGGATTTACATGTTTTTCCTATCACACTATACATTGTTATCTAAATATGGATATTGTTGGCGCCTACTAAATGTGATCTGTCTCTCGAAATATGGTCTTCTGTTGACTTCATAGAAGCACACTTTTAGCTTGACGTGTCAAGCAGAATCTAACTGACCCTTTCCCAATTATAGCTTTGTTTTGATGTCATCAATAGAAGGGATTGAAAACACATTGAGGCAATAAGGGTAGGAACAAGCAATTCCTCTAGTTGCTTAGATATTTTCTCAGTTTATTTAATTAAGTAAATCCTATCTTAACATGCATAGTTTGTCGTGTTTAAAACTTTCAAAATAGAATACCCAACTTATTGCCGTTTGGAATATAGTGAGGCATGACTATTAAAACAACTTCAGCTGGTTAACCCTTTCCCATACAAGGTCTGCTTTGGACTTCCTTTTTTCAAAAAAAAAAAATATATATATATATCGTCGTTGTAAATGCAAAACCTCGTATCTCATTTTTGGAAAATTTCAAAGGGGAAGGAAAAAAGTTTAATAACTTTTCCTAAACTGAAAGGATTTACTTGAAATTTGGACATATTGTACACAAATAATGTGTCGTTAATTCTTATCAGTGAAAACATCTCAAAACCTGCGTAAATT
This sequence comes from Fragum sueziense, assembly GCA_963680895.1. Lineage (NCBI taxonomy): Eukaryota > Metazoa > Mollusca > Bivalvia > Cardiida > Cardiidae > Fragum > Fragum sueziense. The sequence continues at coordinate 2,520,518 of OY804592.1, forward strand.
GTCTTAACAGGACTTACAAGTTTGTACTTTGAAAATTGCGACAATCGACATACGAGGTTTTGCATTTACACCGACGATATATACGAGGGTTGTTCGGGAAGTTCGTAGAATTATGCTCTAAAATTCCTGTTATTTGTTATTTATAGGTAAATATCAAGGTACAAATACTTTAACATACCTTGAGTTTATTTCCAAAAGATTATTCGAAAATATTGATTATAACCGAAAATATCGGTAACCGTAGCAACACAATATCGGGATACCGGAGCAGTCCATTTCTTGACAATGTAAAACATAGTATAACAGATTTTACATTGTCTCTTTTGTACTTTTGGTTGGCATCAAAATTGCATGAAAAGGTTGATCGTTTACACAACGTCAGGGGGTCGTTTCCTGTAAATTTCATAACGTTATCGGTTCTTTCAAAGTAGTTACACGGCTTTAGAGGAGATATCAAAAAGTTGCTGGCCGGAAGAGGTGACGTCAACCGGCGACGTCAAATTGACAAGTGTTGTGAATTTTTGTGTCGCGCACGAAAATCACCAACAGAAACGCTGAACATGATCAATTCTTTAGAAAAGAATAAAAATTTCGGCAGAGATACTGTGTATAAATGACACGAGCGTTGAAGAAGCTGATGTGATTATATTGATGACGATCCTAGATTTGGTGGGCCGGTCGTCGTAGTGTGTTTAGTTAGGGATCGGGTAAAAGACACTGTAAATTGTAATAGGAGAATTACTGTCAGGACGATTGTAGATATACTCGATAATGCGGTATCCAAGGTACATGGGACATTAACATATTAACTGGGCATGTTTAAAGTTAGTGCACGTTGGGAGCCACGATTGCTAAAGAAAAGTGAAAAAGAATCCCGGCTGCGATGGTCACAGGTATTTCTTACCCGATATGAAACAAAGGAAGACATGTTTTTCAGTATTATCACCACGGATAAGACCTGGGTGCATCACTTTGACGCGGAATCTAAGCGCATGTCATCGGTGTGGAAACCCCGCGTACCCCATCGCCAAAATGCTCGGGTCCAAACAAAAATGCACGTAAACAGGTCAAGGCTTAGTTACGGGAATATGGGGGAATACGGTTTAATATTCGGCTGAGGACCTCACTAAAAAGCCCAAGCAGTATTGTCGTCATTTTCGGGAGAATCGTATACAGAAACGTTCACTAAGTGGATAAACAGACATCGATAATGCGTCGACCTTGCTGGTGACTTCGTTGGAAAAGTGTGACGTTCGTCGATTTTAAATGACGTTTGACGTTACTTATGACGTCGGCGTGCTCCGGGTATGACTTACATACTGTTTTATTTCTGTTAGTAAAATTTTGATTTGTAAGATTCGGGTAAAATACACAGGGGATTGATAGAACAAAAGTTGAAATTTGTGCACATATATTTTATTTGATTAAATTGCGATTAAAACTTATCATATGAAAAAATTCTACGAACTTTCCGAACAACCCTCGTATATTCCTATAAGGTTCCTTTTAGCATGACATGTCAGTTTTATTAGATACCTTTGTATCACATCATCATCCGACTATAAATGCTGAGCCCGGATAGCTCAGTCGGTTACATCGGAGTCTGTCAATCCAGGGGTCTCGAGTTTGAACCCCGGCTCGGCCAGTATCCATTCTGACATTTGACAAAAGTCATTTGTCTCTCACCAATGGGTGTGAATCATCTATGTGAGAGAGCAGCTGGAGGCTCGGTTTGGATATTGTGGTTGTACTGGTGCGAGAAATACCAGGAACCCACGGTTAGGTGCTCCAGCCACCGCGATACAGTTGAGAACATCATGAAATTGACATTTATACCATTCCATTCCGATCAAAACCATTCCACTCAAGCATTCATTCATTCCGCTCACAAAAACATTCAAACCGCTCATAAAACATTCACACCGCTCAATAAACGTTCCCTGGTTTAATTGGTTGTTATAAAAAGAATGCATTTCATTGGCCGAAATATTATCGTAGGCGTTTTATCGATAAACCTTCATACCTATAATATTGGTAGATTTCCAATATCGGGCTGTTACTATTTAAAGATCACGTTTGATTGGTTGAACGGTTATCGTGGGCGTGTTATCGATTTTTTAGATACACAAAATCATTCAAAACGCTCATTCCATTCATCCATTCATTCGCTCATAAAACGATGCCATTCCACTCAGAATGTCAATTTCATGATGTTCTCAGCTGTATGACCCTGGTAGTTGAAAACGGCGTAAAACCCCAATAAACTCAAACTCCGACTATAAACGAATATTCACTGCTCTTGCAGGCACCCGAAATATATCTATATATAGACACAATTGTAAATACTCTGCAAACTTTTCAGCGCCGTGGAAAGTTAGAATGTCAATATATATGCGTTTGTTATGGGTAAACAGCACATGGTTACTCACTTGAAATGTGGTCTTTCTGCATCTTTTTACTCATGCTTTAACCATTTCCCACACATTGACGCTTTTGGACACCCCACAAATAAATGCTTTGGAAAACATTGTTGGAAATGAAGAAATTGCTTGTGACAAGCAATTTCTTCATTTCCGACATTGTTTTCTACCAAGAAAGACCAAAAAATGTTAAATTTTGTTCAATGGAAATTGTTGTCGTTTGGACGAGGCTAAAATTTTGTTGTTTGGTAATGTATCTGTAAACCTTTATTTGGCATATTGGCAGCTAATCAGACTTTAAGGCAGTCCTTTTGGTAAGCTTCTTCAGACAACAAAAATGATGATAATAAAGATAATATTTTTGACTGTGTAATATAGCCTGGAAAATATTCAGGTAAAAGGAGAAAATGCTGATTATCAGCATTTTCTTCTTTTGCCTCAATATTTTCCCAAGTCTATTCTCTTAGGGACATCCAAACCAGGTCTTTTTAGCGAGCTGGGACTTTATGTCCGGGTAGCTATTGTCACAGCCCTAGTGTCGGCGTCAAGTCGGCTTTACGTCTTCAAAAACTTTAACCTGGTCTATATCTCAGGCACTTAGAGATACAGCCTTGATACTTCACACATGGATACCTCCTGACAAGACCTTTCACCTAGTGACATTGACCTTGGAGTTTGACTTTTAAAAATTCAATACATTAAGTATCACGATACTTCATCATCTGTTGCTGTCTTTAGTTTACAAAAAAACAAACAAAAAAAACGATACGGGGGCAGATTGTTTCACTTGTGTCTGTCTGTCCATATGTGTGTCCGAAAACTTAACATTGGTCTTTTCTCCAAAAGTATTCCACATACAAAGCTAATACTTGGTATGTAAATTTATATCAATGATATCTATTTGCTCCATGCAGTATGACCTTCCTCAGAGTCATCCTTTAATCCTTATCAATCCTTAACATGGAAACTTAACCCATTACAACTCAGCCAGGTTGAATCCACTGAGATTTTGAACAAACAGATGCTGATAAGAATAATTGGTTTTTAACCCTTTCTGCACCTGATCTTACCTAGGAGTTAAAAAGAGCTACTGAGTGGTAATGGGTTAATGTGAAAACCACTCAGTAGCTCTTTTTAACTCCTAGGTCTTGAACAAACAGTAACTCTTTTTAACTCCTTTCATTTTCAACCTTAAAAAAGTATGGCAATCCTTTGAAATTTTAACTTTTCTTTTATATGATTAGTAAGTTTGATTTATTAGCTTTTAAGACCATTAAAGAAAACATGCACTTTGTTCTTTCAAAAAAAGAGTAATTTGCAATTAAACATGACTGGGGTCTGATAACTAAAAATTGCTTAAAAATTACTGTGGAAATACACATAATTAAAATAATTTTTACATCATTCATTTCCTTAATATTGTATTTCCTTGTAATAACAAAAAAAAAATCGTAAAAAATATATAAAATAGTTTTTATTTCTGTTTGAAGAAAAATAAAATTCAACTAAAAACATGAAAGGGTACTGTCCTGCAAAGTCATTTTATATAAAAAGGGCTTATTTCATCTGCTCCAAAGTTATATCATTGAAAAGGTATTTAAATTCTCTAAAAACTTTACTTATATCAAAAATGTGAAACATAATCAATTATGCATCTTTTTATAACTCAAAAGGGGGTACGGACAAAACCCCACCAGGACAAAACCCCCTCGGACAAAACCCCCTCGGACAAAACCCCCTCGGACAAAACCCCACCACTAAAATTGGCAAGGCGGACAAAACCCCACCAGTCTTATATTTTATTCTTTTTTCAAATCATTCAACAATAAATTATTATTGAAACAAATAAATTTGCATTTGATCAAGTATTGTAATAGTTATGCTTTGATAATTTATTTTCTATTTTTCTCATTTTTGATGTTTGATGAATAAAAATTACAGGAAAGAAATAACACTCATAATACTATTATAATGTAGGACTTATGTTATTTTTTCCATGGTATATATTATCATTGATTTATTTTTATAATATTCTTAGATTTATGATTTTTTTGAAGTTTTTTATGAAGCCTAAAAATTTGTTTTTGGAACAAAAAAGTATTTATTGCTAAATCATTAATTGATAATGAATGAAGAAGTTACCCCTGAATATCATGAATATGAAATGAATTTTTCCCCAAAAAAGTTTCAATTGAATAATGCTTTTGATAAATATTAACAAGCATGGTTCATGTGAATATACTTATTTGAAATTAGAAGTGTTACTTTCTTCTGAGGTGTCAAGTCTTCTGATGTCACCTATTGTCCTGATTATGATAGGTGATAATTGATTTCGTAGATAAGGGAACGATAAATAATGCATGCCAAATGACTTATTTAGGTGACAAAAATGTGATTTCAAGATAATATTTGGCTTCACTTCATTCCCAGTAACCTCTCCTTTTCTCACAATTGTTTCCATTTTTAAAGCAAAATTGCCTTATTTAGATATTTCAATAAACACATAACGGGAAAAAAGTATAAAAACAATGCTTTTAAAATACAATAAATACACATGTACACAATTTTTTTGAAGTTTCAAATAAATAATTGAATTATAAAGTAATAAATTGTTAAACATAATCAAATTTCTTATATTTAAAAATATTTTCCTTACCAAATATTTTTTCCTAAGTCATAAATTTGTTATACTATATTTTATATATTGGTGGGGTTTTGTCCTGGTGGGGTTTTGTCCTAATGGGGTTTTGTCCTGGTGGAAATGAAACCTTACACAGTTGTTGCCCATGACCCAAGGAGGTGCCCTTTTGTTTTTGGGTCACCAAGGTCAAAGGTCAAGGTCAAAATCAGACTTTGTTTAAAATCTGTTTCTGTGCTCTAAGTCAAGAACCTGTTGACTTAGGATCATGAAACTTCACACACTGGTTGCCCATGACCAAAGGAGGTGCCCTATTATTTTTGGGTCACCAAGGTCAAAGGTCAAGGTCAAAATCAGACTTTGTTTAAAATCTGTTTCTGTGCTCTAAGTCAAGAACCGGTTGACCTATAGCACTTTGTCAGTGACAAGGCGCTAGTGGGGGATATTTGTCTGCTTTGCGACAGTGCTAGTTAAGCTTCTTGTTTTAGAAAAGATTTACGAAATCTGTTGTCTTATTCAGGGAGCGATCACAGTTCGTCTAAGAAACAACGCGACTTTGGACAGAGAAATCAACCCGGTTTTTTCGACGCAGGTGGTTGCACGTGACAACCCAGGGGGTACGCCACAAAACAGTCGGGATGCTAGGGTAGGATTATGAGTATTTTGCTGCTTTTCAACAAAAACCTTGTAACTGCAGCTTAACCCTTTCCCAATCAAGACTGGGTTTTGACGTCCCTAAAAGAAAAGGATTGGGAAAACATTGAGACGAAAGAAGAAACTGCTGATAACCAGCAGTTTCTCCTTTTGTATCAATATTTTCCATGCTATATTGTATAAAAAGCCCTTCTCTTTTAACATCCATTTTGTAGTCTGTAGCAGCTTTCAAATAAGACAGCCCTAAAATTTTATTATTTTGGAAAGGGTTAATGGATAAACAGGCTACAAAATGTTGGTACTTTTCCTATTTGAAAGATTTTGCAGACAATGTTGATGAAAAATTTAAAAATATTCTCATTTTAGGTTAGAAAACATTGTGGAAAATGAAGACATTGCTTGTTACAAGCAATTCCTTAATTTCCACTATGATTTCGTAAGCCTTATCTTGTAAGGTAATCAAAAGGCATCACTTTGCAGTAATGGGTGAAAATGTGCTGTAACTTCAAGGCTTTTGCTGAAATTTTATTCTCGGCTGTTTTTAGCGAGATGCCCTATTGATTGTGGATCATGAAGGTTAAAGGTCAAGGTCACAATTGGACTTTGTATCAAATCCGTTTTTGTGCTTTAAGTCAAGAACTGTTTGACCTATAACCATGAAACTTTACACAGATGTTGCTCATGCCCGTAGGAGGTGCCCTATAGATTGTGGATCATGAAGGTTAAAGGTCAAGGTCACAATTGGACTTTGTAACAAATCCGTTTTTGTGCTTTAAGTCAAGAACTGTTTGACCTAGAACCATGAAACTTTACACAGATGTTGCTCATGCCCGTAGGAGGTGCCCTATTGATTGTGGATCATGAAGGTTTAAGGTCAAGGTCACAATTAGACTTTGTATCAAATCCGTTTTTGTGCTTTAAGTCAAGAACTGTTTGACCTAGAACCATGAAACTTTACACAGATGTTGCTCATGCCCGTAGGAGGTGCCCTATTGATTGTGGATCATGAAGGTTAAAGGTCAAGGTCACAATTGGACTTTGTATCAAATCCCTTTTTGTGCTTTAGAAATAATCTATCCCTGAGGTGCGTTCTTTAGAGTGAGATTTTTATGCTCCCCCCGAAGGGAGAGCATATAGTCGCCGCTTTGTCTGTCCGTCCCTCCATCCGTCCTGTCCGTCCGTCATTCCGTCCGTCCGAAGTGATTTCTCCATAACCCTTGGGCCAAATCAATTGAAACTTACCATGTGAACTCCCTATGACATAATGCCGATGTACTTTTCCCGGTTTTTGGATTTGAGGCCTCGTCATGGGAAAAGGGGACTTAAGGTAAAATATAGTTTTTCTCTAATTTCTCCTAGTCTAATGATAAGAATTTGATGAAATTTCATATTTGAGTAGTAAATCAGATGCCCTTGACAATAAACTATGTGAAATTTGGTTATGAAAATTATGTCATGCAAAAAGGGGGCTTAACATTTGCTAGCTTTATTTTAGCTCTGCATTGCATACATTTATTGTGACAATGCCTTATTCGGGGAGCATTGTCCATCTCTGACGGCTCTTGTTTATGATTTTTAAGATGTTTAAGATAAAGCATTTTTATGCTCCCCGAAAAAATTTCGGGGGAGCATATAGTCGCCATGCTGTCCGTCCGTCCGTCCGTCCGTCCGTGTGTCCGTCCGTCCGTCCGTCCACAGCCAGATCTCAGCAACCCTTGGACCAAATTCAATGAAACTTCACATGTGAATTCCCTTGGATAATACCTAGGGACCTTTTTCTCCGTTTCTTAATTTGAGGCTGCGTCATGGAAAAAGGGGCCTTAGTGTAAAAATTGGTTTTTCTCTAATTTCTCCTCATCTAATGGGCAGAATTTAATGAAATTTTGTACTTATGTAATAAATAGGATGTTCTAGACCATATTTTATAAATAATGTGTGTACAAAAAGGCTGTCGTGGGAAAAGGGGGCTTAATGTATGATAGTTTTTATTTTGTGACAAACACTTATTCGGGGAGCATAATCCGTCTGTGACGGCTCTTGTTAAGAACTAGATTCTGACCGAGGCATTCACAATGCTCCATACTTCGTACAAATGACATCATAATGACGTCATTTGTACGAAGTATTGAGCATTACCATGGTACCATGGAGCAGTCGTAACTAATCGGTCATTTCTCACTTATATTGGTTCTACAGACTTGACCGAGGATTTCCGCATGAAGCATTTAGTAATGGCACCTTAAAAATTGAGCGGCTTAAAAATCTTGCTCTAAGGAACGCTTTATCTTAAAATATCTTAAGAAATCTCGAGATATCTTAGGACATCTCACTCTAAAGAATGCGCCTCTTGTTGTCTGTTTTCAGCTCCAAATCAGACTGACTGACAAGAATGATAACCGGCCGGTATTTACACGATTGATCTACCGTGCCACGATTTACGACACAATCGAAGTTGGATCAAGCTTCCTGCAGTTGTTCATTACGGATCTAGATGCAGGAGATTTTGGACGATCGATTTTCAGGAAAAAGGCCAATGGGACTGGTAAGCTGTAAACTTGACCTTCGGTTGCAATCGCGACCCTCGAGACTGTTTGCAGCCTTTTGCCGTTTGTAACGAGTTTGCAACATGATCTCGAGTGTAATACAGTGACCACCATATTGAACGTGAAAGTAGACGCTTGTAAATGACGTCATCAAAACAAATCGATCCTTTAGCTAACGTTATAATTCAAGAGAAATATACTGTCAATAATCGGTATATCATATCAATTATTTTATCTGGTAAATTTTGTAACAAGCAATTTCTTTCTTTTCCACAATGTTTTCTACCCAAAAAGACCAAAAAATGTAAGACTATATTCGCTTGAAATTGTCGTCTGCACCATCTTTGAATTTAGACCAGTCCAAAATTTTGCCCTCTGGTAATGGGTTAAAATGACACAACAATCCGTCCGACTGGCTGAGTGAGACATACGTCTCCTCCAATCAGTTTGTTTGTATTGTAATTTGGATTTAGACAAGGAATTTAGAGTGGCATGAATTTTGTGCTTGATATAGACTGAGTTTACCTTTATGTATTGATAAACTGACATTGATGTTCTATAATCGTGTAACTACGGCTAGATACAAGCCTTAGTTACAAGATTTTACAACACACCTACGATATACTATAATTTGTTGGAAATTATGTCATAATAAAATTGTTCCCTATTGGTGAAGAAAACAGCCCCTGGTTTTGATGCTTTCTTAAACGGAAGATATGGATGATTGACTTTCAGAAAAAAGCAAATGGAACTGAATTGTCACTAGATATACTCAAAGCAGCATTTCCAACTTGTAACCTTAAATTTATCTATACCAGTAGTCTTTATGCTCCCCTAAGGGAGAGCATATAGTCGCCGCTTTGTCCGTCCGTCTGTCCGTCCGGAGTGATTTCTCCATAACCCTAAGGCCAAATCAAATGAAACTTATTATGTGAACTCCCTATGACATAGTGCCAATGTCCCTTTCCCGGTTTTTGGATTTGAAGCCTCGTTATGGGAAAAGGAGACTTAAGGTCAAATACAGTTTTTCTCTTATTTCTCCTAGTCTAATAGTCAGAAATTGATGAAATTTCATATTTGAGTAGTAAATCAGATGCCCTTGACAATAAACTATGTGAAATTTGGGTATAAAAATTATATCATGCAAAAAGGGGGCTTAACATTTGTGAGATTTATGTTAGCTCTACGTGGCATACATTTATTGTGACAATGCCTTATTCGGGGAGCATTGTCCGTCTCTGACGGCTCTTGTTCAAACTGGTTACAAGGTCAAGGCCATTAGTTAATCGATCAATTACCCAATGGCAGAATTTAAGCTGATCCAAATTCTTATACAATTTTTGCAGATTTCATAAGCTTTTATCATGTGGGGCATCACTAGAATTATGTTAACCCTTTCCCAAACAAGACCTGGATTTGATGTCCCTAATAGAACAGGCTTGGGAAAACATTGAGGCAAAAGAAGAAACTGCTGATAACCAGCAGTTTCTCCTTTTGTCCCAATATTTTCTTGGCTATATCACACATATTAACATCCATTTTGTCATTTGTAGCAGTTTTTGAACTAGATCACCCAAATATTTTGCCGTTTGGGAAAGGGTTAAGAAACTGATTGACAAAATTTTATCATTATTTTGCTGTTGGGTTTCTCTTCTCAGATTTCTTCGATGTTAACAGAGAACTGGGTAGCGTGTTTGTCGCAAAAAGCCTTGACGGTTTCCCAGGATTCTACGAGTTCCAAGTTGAAGCTATTGACAATCTCGGACGAGATCCATTCAACATCGCCGAGGCAACAGTTCAGATTGAAGTTATCCGACAAAGAAATGAAATCCCGATCTGGGTCATTCCTCCACTTGCAAATATGACCATCAATGTTCTAGAGGTAAAATGTTTGTTTAAGTTATTTTTATTTGAGATGAAAAAATTTGACCAGTCCAAATTAAAAAGATGTTGCAGATAACAATTACAAGAGACTGAAATTTAAAATTCTTTGGCCTTTTGGTTATAAAACATTAAGGGAAATGAAGAAATTGCTTGTCACAGCAATTTTTTCATTTCCACAATGATGTTAGAGCCTTTATCTTTTAGGGAGTCCAACCAAGTCAATGGGTTAACCGTAAATCCTTTCCCCAACAGTGGCCGCGGCCTTAGCGCAGTTGGTAGCGCATCTGACCCTCATTCGAGAGGTCCCGGGTTTGATACCCGGCCGCGGCCGATACCCTTTCTGACAAAATTGTCACCCACCAATGGGTTTGATATCGTTAATCTAAGTGGGCGAGCAGCTGGAGGCTCGGTAAGGGTGTTGTGGTAGTACTGGTTTGAGAAACAACAGGAATCCATGGGTAGGTGCTCCAGCCGCCGCGATATGACCCTGGTAGTTGAAAACGGCGTAAAACCCCTATAAACTCAATTTCCCCAACAGTGACTAGTCTTTATGAACCTGCTATAGAAAAGGTTAACCCATTACCAAATGACAAAATTTTGGACTTGTCCAAATTCAAAGATGATGCAGACGGAATTTTCAAGTGAATGAAATTTAACAATATTTGGTCTTTTTACATAGAAAACATCATGGAAATTGAAGAAATTGCTTGTCGCAAGCAATTTCTTCATTTTCCACGATGTTTTCCAAAGCCATTATCTTTTGGGGAGTCAAAAGGAGTCACTGTGTGGTAATGGGTTATTTTTTGACATTATAAACTGCATTGCATTAAATGTCACCTCTATGTATATATATGACAAAGTAGAAATTTTAATTTTGGTCCAATCTTCATAAGATTATGTAAATATCTCGACAAATAATCATGTAATTCAATTCCGGAAATTTGTGTGATTTGATTTATTACTGTAGAGTAATGCATGTGTTGTGTCAACAAACCTTTTCAAAATGGTTAATCACGTGACTTGGTTTATCTTCAATAACTTTTTATCAGTTGATTTTTAAAAAATTCAGCATGTTCATCTAATGTGTGATGTCTGTCCACTTTCTCTGCTTCAAACCAAATTCAAACCGGTTTCGTATTAACAAAATTACTTAAGCTTTTCTGAAATTGTTATATCACGTGATTATCCACCGTGCTTTTGATCGTACATATTTGATTGTATTTATAGGAGCAATACAATGGTATGCTGGTCTATGACGTGTTAGCGGAGGATCGTGACACCGGACTGAACGGAATTGTGGAATACAGCTTTGTTTACAAAGGAGCTACGACACAACACACACCGGAGTTTACGATCAACAGTATAACGGGAGTTATCCATGCTAATATCATATATGACCGAGAAACAGTGGATAGATATGTGGTATGTTTTACAATTATAAACAAGTAATTTCTTTGTTTTCCATGGAGATTTTTTAGCTCGGCTTTTCGAAGAAAATGAGAGCTTATACTGTCACCTTGGCGTCGGCGTTGCAACAAAGGTTAAAGTTTTTTCAAACATCAATGACTTCCATACTATCAAAGGGATTCAACCCACACTTGGAATACTTATTCACCATCACACCCTCTACCTTACTACCAGGGCTCATGACCCTGGCTCCACTATATTTGGAGTTATGCCCCCTTTATACTAAGCAACTTAGAAAGTCGATCGCGCTGTCTTCGGACAGTTCTTGTTATAACTGTTTTCCTGAAGGCCGGCAAAATGTGGTAATGTGCAGAATTGATTCAAGATAACTTCACAAATAGTTAATTGTCACAAATACACAGGTCCAAGCTCTGTGAGTCTTAACATATAACAAGAATTGATATGTTAAGGAGACCTGCACAGAGATGCAGTCTGATCTTAAACTACACTGACTTCTTTTTCCTGAATTATTGTGGCAAAAACTTGAGATAAACTTTTTGAAATGTCTCTTAAATTTTCAATTTCGAAACAAAAATTTAAAGTCAGTAGGACATGGGTACATGCATTGTTTCTTTGAAGAATTTAAGACAAACAATGTGGTTGTGACATTTATCTGATCATTCATTGGCTAATCGATGGTTTTGATTGACAGCCGGCGTTTGGTCAATTATTGAAACTTTGATGCCAAGCAGTTTAAAACTAAATTTTAGACAGACATTTAATGTTTATTTTAGCTTCTTCTGAAAGCCACAGACAAGGGAGAACAACGTCTGGAAGCCACACGATTCTTGACCATCAACGTTAAAGATGTCAACGATAATCGTCCAATATTTGCACTGAATGAGGCAAGTGGTTTTAATATTTGTCGTTACTTTTCGTAGATAAATAGTGGTAAATGTCTGTTGTAAATTTGTTTCTGCTAGAGCTAAGCTTAACCTTCAAATATGTGTCCCATATAGTTAACAAAGGCATAGGCAGACAACTTTTGTTGAAGTTTTTATTGCATTTTAACCCTTTCCCAAACAAGACCTGGCTTTGATGTCCCTAACAGAAATTGCTTGGGAAAGCATTGAGACAAAAGAAGAAACTGCTGATAATCAGCAGTTTCTCCTTTTGCCTCAATATTTTCTATGCTATATTATACTCAATCTTATCTTTAACAACATCTATTTTGTCGTTTTCAGCAGTTTTCATATAGAAAAAGTCCAAATTTTAGCTGTTTGGGAAAGAGTTAAAACAATTCTTTACAAGCATGCAAATCACATTTTAGAATGAGCTTCTTGTTACTTAATTATTTAATATTTTGTTTTTAGCTCCACTGGCCGAAGGCCAGCGAGCTATTGTCATGGCGTTGTGTCCGTCGTGCGTGCGTGCGTCCGTCCGTCCGTGCGTCCGTCCGTCCGTCCGTTAACTTTTTCTTTAAAAATCTTCTCCTCAGAAACTACTGGATGTATTTCAACCAAACTTCACAGGAATGATCCTTGGGTGACCCTTTCTCAGATTCCTTCAAAGAATTTTGATCGAACCAGAATAACCTGAGTTATCTGCCCTTGAATGTCAAAAATAGCTGGTTTTGACTTTATTTTTACTCTAAAATCTACAAATATCAACTAATCAAGACAAAACTTGGACAGAATATATATAAGCATAATATCCTGCCTGGGTATAATTTTTAGCTTGATCGGAATTATATATCATGAGTTATGTGCCCTTGAATTTGACAAAATTGCCATTTTCAACTCTATTTTGACTTTGATTTCACTCTAGCAACTACAAATATTGACAAATCTAAACAAAACTTTCACAAAATGTTGGTGACTATAAGATCTTGCCTTGGTGTAATTTTCAGCTTGTTTACATTTGTCAAAAAATGTGGCCATGGCAGGGAGGAAGGGGCTTATCAGACTTAAAGAAATCATAAGAAAATTCTTAAAAAATCAACCAGTGTGCCCAATTGAACCAAACTTTGCAGGAATGAGCCTTTAGTCGTTCTTTTTAAAATTTGTTCACAAATTTTTATATTTGTCAAAAAAATGTGGCTGTGGCAGGGAGAAAGGGGCTTATCAGACTTACAGAAATCATAAGAAAATTCTTTAAAAATCAACCATAAGGCCAATTGTAACCAGACTTTGCAAGAATGTTCTTTGAGTCTCTTTTCAAAATTTATTCACAAATATCAAGATTTGGCTGCCCCTGTGTAAGGCTTACAAGAAATCGTGGGATAATTCTTCCACTTTAACCAGTGGAGCGATTCAGGCCCTCCTGGGCCTCTTGTTTAAGTTTGACGATGTTTTGCGCATCAGATCCACAGCTGCCACAAACAGCCTTTTAGACGTTTTCTCCCATCAATGGTAGGCCGCGGCCTTAGCGCAGTTGGTAGCGCATCTGCCTCTGTCATTCGAGAGGTCCTGGGTTCGATGCCCGGCCGCGGCTAATACCCTTTCTGACAAAATTGTCACCCACCAATGGGTTTGAAATCGTTAACCTAAGTGGGCGAGCAGCTGGAGGCTCGGTAAGGGTGTTGTGGTAGTACTGGTTTGAGAAATAACAAGAATCCATGGTTAGGTGCTCCAGCCGCCGCAATATGACCCTGGCAGTTGAAAACAGCGTAAAACCCCAATAAACTCAAATTCAAACTCCCATCAATGGTTGGATAATTGTTAACCTATGTGGGCAGGCAGCTGGAGGCATGGAAACAATGTTGTGGTAGAACCAGTAAAGGAAATGACAGGAAACTATGGTTAGGTGCTCAGCAATATGACCTGGTTTTGACGTCCTTAATAGACATGGCTTGGGAAAACATTGAGACAAATGAAGAAACAGCTGAAAACCATCCGTTTCTCTTTTTGCCTCAATATTTTCTCAGCTATTTTGTTTACAAATCCAGTCTTTATCAACGTCAATTTTGTCGTCTGCAGATGCTTTTGAATTGGACCACCCTAAAAGGTTGTCGTTTGGGAAATTGTTTATCAATTAATATTATGGTTAATGTGTACATAGTTAGTTCAATCTTGGCTGAGGCCCCAAGATGATGATTATGAATGGTATGGGAGAATTTTCTATTTTTATGATATTTTCTACAGGCTGACTTTGAAGTAAATGAAGATGTTGGTATTGGTTTCTTGGTTGGTGCTGTGCAAGCCACAGACAGAGATCTTAATCCAGTCATATATTACAGAATCATTTGTGAGTTGAAATTTATCATAAATGTCTGTCCATCTGTCTGTCTGTCTGTCTGTCTGTTTGTCCGAAAAATTAACATTAGCCTTTCTTCCAAAAGAATCTTAACAAACGAAGTTCTGATTTGGGGCATTTGTGTTTCACAAACACATCTTGTTTAGAAATATGTTTATTGTGGCTGTCCAACTAAAACCTTGTAACTGCAGCTTAAAACAAGCTGCAGTTACAAGGATTTTGAAGAGATCAATGTTATGTTGGTATTGGTTTCTTGGTCATAGCAACTAGTGCAAGTCACAGATAGGGATCTAAACTCGTTATATATTACAGAATTATCTGTGAGTAAAGCAATGGTATCTTAAAAAAAATACATTAAAGTGGAAATGTGTAATAATTCATTTCATAAATTGTATGCTTGGTAATTGGTTTCTTTGATAAACAATAATTTAATATATCCCATGCACTATACATTATCCCATTACCACACAGTGACTCTTTTTGACTCCCCACAAGAAAATACAGTTGGAAAACACTGTGGAAAATGAAAAAAAAAATGCTTTTGACAAAGCAATTTCTTCATTTACCACATTGTTTTCTATACAAAAAGAGGTAAAAATGTAAAATTCCATTAATTTTAAATTGTTGTCTGCAACATCTTTGAATTTGGAAAAGTCTTAAAATGTGCTGTTTGGTAATGGGTTTAATAGAGATATGAGGTTAAGGTGTCCTATTTATTATTCCAACCCTAATAGTAGACTGTCCTTTGTTCTCGCCAATTTGGAAAATTTTAATATATTTTTAGTATAAAAACATAATTCATTACTATATATTATGCCTCCACTAAAGATTTGATTGTACGTTGTTCTACCTTTATCCATTTGCATGTCATTCTTACCAAACACTGAATGTTGCCATTTTGGGGGACAATTGTGTAATATAGTCCTTCACAAATATTATGGATTTCAATTGACCTGACACTGACCTTTACGCAAAATGCGTTCATATTTCTTCAAAAAAACTTGTATCATAGTACACTAATATAACAGGTATACAAGAAAATATTACTGAATTGTTATTTGTAAAAAGCGCTTGCGTGTAATTTATGACAGTAAAAGCCAAAGCTGCGCCATGTGAAATGAAATCCGTAATACATTTGAGCCAGGATCTGGAAAAACGTCCCTTATAGCATTTGAGCCCAACATATATCCAGATCAGCCTGTGCATACGCACAGTCTGATCAGGATCCATGTTGGTCTCTAATAGCTTCTTCGTGACCTGTAGTAACTTAAAGAGAGCAACATGGGTGCATATTTGACTACATTTGACAACAGGTTGATCTTCAAACTCAATTTTTAAAAATGCCATAAGGGACGTTTTTCCAGATTTATTTTTTATGATCAACAGCTGGAAATGAGGATGGAGTTTTCCGCGTTGATGAACTAACCGGACAAATCTTCACGCTCAAACCGCTGGACACGGAACTGAAGAGCGTATACTACCTCAACATCCTGGCCACAAACAACGAACCTGACTACACGGTGATCCGTAACCGACGTAAACGAGCGACGGACCCGAGCATTATCCGAGTCCGCATCCGTGTTGGAGACATCAACGATCTGGCTCCTGTATTCTTGGATGATAATTACTATGGATGTATGTATATGATTTGTTCTTAACCCTTTCCCAAACAAGACCTGGGGGCCGTATTACTAACGATCGTACGTTTGATTTTTGCATAATTACTTGTAACAACAGTCCTGATTGACTCAGTCGAATTTCTCGTGCAATCAGATGTCTTGTTACACAGTTTACACAAAAACTTGATCGTAAGATGTTTAGTAATACGGGGCCCTGGTTTTGACGTCCTTTTGATAGAAATGGCTTGGGAAAACATTTAGACAAAAGAAGAAACTGCTGATAACCAGCAGTTTCTCCTTTTGCCTAAATATTTTCTAAGCTATATTGTACACAAATCTTATCTTTATTCACATATAATTTGTTTTCTGCAGCTGCTTTTAAATTGGACCACCCTAAAATTTTGTCGTTTGGGAAAGGGTTAAGGTAGAATACCGGTTATATGGCAATTTTGATATTCACAAAACATCAGATTTTGTCTAGGATCGTCGTTACGTATCCAAACTTATTTGGGCATGGTCGTAAACATTAGTCAGTGGAAAGCTCCACCACCGAATGTTTTCAACCTCACCCGAATAATTCGGACGTCACATGAATCTCATTAGGGGTATTCTACCTTAATTTGATTACCCCATTTCAACATTATGTCGCCTTTTCAAGCCTCATGAGAGAAATGCTTTAGAACATATTGTGGAAAATGAAGAAACTATTTCTTCTTTTGCCACTGTGTTTTCTTCCCTTATTCCATTACCCAATATTAACATATTTTGATGCCCCACTAGATAAAGGTTTTGGAAAACATCTTGGAAAATGAAGAAATTGCCTGTGACGAGCAATTTCTTCATTTCTCATTATATTTTCCACTCAAAAAGACCAAACAGTATTTGATTTATCGTCTGCAACATCTTTGAATTTAGACAAGGCTAAAATTTTGTCATCTGGTAATGGGTTAAGGACCAAAACATGTAAACTATCTTCTGAAACATCTTTGAATTTAGATAAGTCTTAAAAAAAACATTGGGGAAAGGGTTGATAAATATCCTTTTCTTTAAGGTTAGACTGGTCTTTTCTTTCTAAAAATGGATTTTGTTGTTTGTAGCAGCTTTCAAATTAGACCACAACTAAATGTTATTGATTGGGAAACTCAATTCAGATTCAGTGTTTCATTATTTCAATAGTTCCAAAATTAAGATTTATGAATTTTCTAAAAAGTAATTGATATTTTCATGCATTTTATGAGTAAGACATAAACCTCACTAGTTCATAACAATTTACCAACATTTTACAGGTATTTCTACAAGATCAGAATATGGTAAGAGCATCCTAACAATCCGAGCTGTGGACAGAGACGCCGTTGGAACAAGCATTGTTAAATACGCCATCAATAACACTCGAGGTGGGATCGGAAACATCGACAACAGCAACTATTTTGCCATTGATGAAGACTTCGGTATCATTACAAACACGATCTTAATGAGGTCACAAGCTGACGTGACCTTTGACCTGACTGTTCAAGCGAGAGACGGGATTGATCCAGCAACTTCGGAATCCTCAAACACTAATGTGAAGGTAGAGTGATTGATATTGTTATCTCATTACTGCACAGTGACACCTTTTGACTCCTTCAAAAGAAAAGGCTTGGGAAAACATTGTGAAAAATGAAGAAATTGCTTGTTGCAAGCAATTTCTTCATTTTCCACAATGTTTTCTAACCCAATATGGAAAGATTTGTAAAATTTCATGAACTTGACATTGTTGTCTGCAACACCTTTCAAATTGGAACCGTCAAAAAATTTGTCGTCTGGTAATGGGTTATACTTAATTTGAATTTAACCATGTCCCAAAAATCCGAATTTCTGGGTTGTTCAATTTTAAATCTGATGCTGACAAGAAAATGGTTGTTATTAAAGCTAAAAGATGTGAATGATATGGCACAAAAAATATTGATTCAAAAGGAGAAAATGCTGATTAGCAGCATTTAGTTCTTTTGTGTCAATGTTTTCAAAGGGTTGGGGGTTTTATGGTTGTCAAAATCAAGTATTGTTTGGGAAAGGATTAAAAATGCCTTTGGCTTTTACAAGTTTCTTTTCAATGATTCTTTCAACAATTCAGACAGACAGACCATTCTGCATTTCCATACAAAATTCCTTATGCATACAGCAAAATGTAAAAATCAGCTTGACGATGTATGTACTGATGCAAGATATAAAATGGTTACGTCGGAGTCTGTCAATCCAGTGGTCTCGAGTTCGAACCCCAAAAGTCATTTGTCTCTCACCAATTGGTGTGAATCATCTATTTGAGAGAGCAGCTGGAGGCTTGGTTTAGATATTGTGGTTGTACTGGTGCGAGAAATACCAGGAACCCACGGTTAGTTGCTCCAGCCGCCGCGATATGACCATAGAAGTTGAAAACGTCGTAAAACCCCAATAAAATCAAAGCAAGATATAAAATCATAATCTAAATCTTATCATTGGCTAGATCAATTTATTTTAGTTGTAAGTGATAGGGCTTTTATTTTTCACAGGATTCACATATTTTACTTTTCCTGGTAACCAGGGCCGCGCTTTACTAACATATATTTTTGCAAAAACCTTGTAACAACACATCTGATTGAACGAGAAATAATAACAGTAATTATTCGGCCAATCAGATTTGTTGTTGTTTTAAAAATGTTTGTAAGTTTGTTGGTAAAACGGGCCCCAAGAGCATTGTTGTAGGTTTATTATAACAACCCCCCCCCCCCCCCAAAGAAAAAAAAACACAACAAATGTTTCATTATTCCCCCCCCACCCCCACCCCAAAATAAAGAATGTTTTAGGGGGTATTCTGGAATCAGCCTATCTGTTCGACCATCTGTCTGTCCATCTGTGTACAAAATACTTGTCTAGAGCTATGATCATGAAACTTCATGGGAAGATAGATCTCACTACGCAGATGTGCAGTGTACAAGGAGCATACCACTACATTGCTTATTTCGTGAGTTATTGCCCTTTGTTTTCAACAAAAATACATGTCCAGGTAAATGTAGTAGCTTGGGTATTTTATAACCTTTAGTGATAGATTTCTAGTTTTAAAATGTCAAGGTCACATTAAAAAAAAAATCTGTTACATGTGTGGGGCCTAGGTGTTTCACACTTACATGTTGTCATTACAGATTTTTGTGACCCAGCCTGGTAAAGAAGTTAAGCTGGTCATCACACAGAATACAGCAGAGGTTAGATTGTACCAGTCTCAAATACAGAGGTAAGCATGGAGTTTAGCTGGTCTAAATTTGTTTGATATCATCAAGTATATACTCCTTTCCCAAACAGCAAAAAGGGCTTGATTCACGAAAAGCTAAACATGGCCCTGTAAAATCACAATTTGAAAATGTTTGAATATCTCATTGATGACAGTATTTTTGTACAATATATTCTTCCCCCTTATCAACCTCATTGCAAATGTTTTATAAATCTTTTATTATTCCGGAAAGAAAACATCCCAAATACCCCCTTTATATGCTAAAATGGCACATTCTCACTATTTTTTGTCCAATACGGTCCCAAAAACTATTTTCGCACAATTGCGACACCTTTATATTTTTACCACAGATGCCAACTTGCATAATCTAACATATACAGAAAACTGGTGGTGTCGCATGCATGCGAACATAGTTTTTATGGACATCTTTAGCAAAAATCAGTAAAAATGTGCTAATTTAGCATAAAAAGTGGATATTTGAGTTGGTTTCTATGGAAAAATTAAAGAGACCCAGAAAACATGTGTGATGTTGTTGATAACGGGGGAGAACATGTTGTACAAAAATGCTGTCATCAATGAGATTTTCCAACATTTTAGAAAAGCCATTCCTCAGGGCCATTTTTAGCTGTACATGAACCTAGCCCTTTGGACTGTTCCAATTAAAAAACTGCTGCAGACAACAAAATAGACGATGGTGACGAAAGCATTAGTGTACAATACAGTGCAGAAAATATTGAGGCAAAAGGAGAAACTGCTGGTTATCAGCAGTTTCTTCTTTTGCCTCAATGTTTTCCAAAGCTTTTTCTAATAGGGACGTCAAAACCAGGTCTTGTTTTGGGAAAGGGGTATTAAAATTGTTTCTCTTTCATAGTCCATCTCAAGATCATGTTCTTGAAATGTACAATGCACTGTAGGACAGCAAAGTCTACTCCATGTAATGTACAGGAGTATTGAAGTTATTGCCATTAACCCTTTCCCAAACGGCAAAATTTTACGGTGATCCACTTCAAAAACGGCCAAAAATGACAAAATGGAAGTTATTAAGTTAGATACACTATAAAATCACTTACGACTCAATATTTTGGCGAATTGCCTTTTTCAAGATAAAATGGATTTCAACACTTTCTTTTACTACATAATTATAATCATAATTACATATTTTTTTATTATTATTATACGCCCGAAGGGTCGTATTATGTTATGGCCCCGCTCGTCTGTCTGTCCGTCAGTCCGTCCGTATGTTAGCAATTTCTTGTGTGCGCAACTCCTCCTACAGTTTTTATCAGAATCAGATCAAACTTGCCACAATGAATCTCCATGGTGTCTTGTTGTGCATACCACTTATGGAATTCAATTAACTCTTTTCGTTCTTGAATTATCTGCCCTTGAATTAAAAAAAATGCCCATTTTCTTATGTGCGCAACTTCTCCTACAGTTTGGATCAGAATTTGATCAAGCTTGCCACAATGAATCTTCATGGTGTTTAGTTGTGCACGCTCCTTATGGAATTTAGATACCTGTTTTCGTTCTTGAATTATCTGCCCTTGAATTTAAGTAAAAATGCCCATTTTCTCAAAAATGCCCATTTTCTCCTGTGGGCAACTCCTAGTTTCAACCAGAATTTATTCAAACTAGCTACAATGAATCTCTATGGTGTCTTGTTGTGCAAACAAAGTTTTGATAACTTTTCATGTTTGAATTATCTGCCCTTGAATTGAAAAAATGCCCAATTTTACTGACAAGCCCCTCTCGGGCGTATATGCGCCGCTCTGCGAAGCTCTTGTTACATAATTATTGAAATCCATGTTATCAGTGTTATTGCAAATCTTGTAACTCCAGCTTTAGACAAGCTGTAGGTTCAAGGTTTAGCAAGAATACTGATGATACGGCTTTTCATTTCATCTTTTTCAGAATTGTAGAACAATCAGCCAACATTGACTATTTGTGTATTGTGGATATACAAGACCATGTTGTGGATTCAGTTGGTGCAACCTCCACATTATGGTAAGTCCTTGAGAGGTGTTTACAGGTGTCAATATGTGGGAATAGGTAAGGGCGTTTAAAGATGTCAATATCATGTTGAATCATGGTTAAACTTATTCCCACACATTGATTAACCTTAAGAAAATTGTCAAATATGCTGGAGAGAACTTGTTGGAAGAAAATGTGCATTGTGGATATACAAGACCATGTTGTTGATTCAGTTGGTGCAACTTCCACATTATGGTAAGTTTCTTGTGAGGCGTTTACAGGTGTCAATATGTGGGAATAGGTAAGGGCGTTTAAAGGTGTCAACATCATGTTGAAATGGTTAAATTTATTCCCACACATTGTTTTCCCAAACAAGAAGTGGTTTTGATGCCCTAATCGAAAAGGCTTGAGAAAACATTGAAACAAAAGAAGAAACTGCTGATAACCAGCAGTTTCTCCTTTTGTCTCAATATTTTCTTTGTCATATTTTAAACAAATAAGAAAATTGTCAAATATGCTGGAGAGAACTTGTTGGAAGTTGTATAGTGGATATTCATGACCGTTTTGTTGATTCAGTTGGTGCCACTTCCACACTATGGTAAGTTTCTTGAGAGGTGTTTACAGGTGTCAATATGAGGGAATAGGTAAGGGCGTTTAAAGGTGTCAACATCATGTTGAAATGGTTAAATTTATTCCCACACATTGATAACCCATAAGAAATATGTCAAATATTCTAGAAAGAACTTGTTGAAATAAATTGTTTATTGTGGATATTCATGACCGTTTTGTTGATTCAGTTGGTGCCACTTCCACACTATGGTAAGTTCCTTGAGAGGCATTTACAGGTGTCAGTGTGTGGGAATAGGTAAGGGCATTTACAGGTGTCAACATGTGGGAATAGGTAAAGGTGTTTAAAGGTGTCAACATTATGTTGAAATGGTTAAATTTATTCCCACACATTGATAACTCTAAACCCTTCCCCAAATGGCAAAATTTTAGGTTGATCCACTTCAAAAACTGCAAAAAAAAATGACAAAATGGACGTAATCCTAAGAAAGAATTTGTGTAAAATATGGAAGAGAAAACATTGAGGCAAAAGGAGAAACTGCTGGTTATCAGCAGTTTCTTCTTTTGTCTCAATGTTTTCTCAAGCCTTTTCAGTTGTAGACGTCAAAACCAGGTCTTGTTTGGGAAAGGGTTAAAGGTGTCAACATCATGTTGAATCATGGTTAAACTTATTCCCACACATTGATAACCCATAAGAAAATTGTCAAATATTCTAGAGAGAACTTGTTGAAATAAATTGTTTATTGTGGATATTCATGACCGTTTTGTTGACCCAGTCAGTGCCAATTCCACACTATGGTTAGTTTCTTGAGAGGCGTTTACAGCTGTCAATATGTAGGAAAATGTTAGGGCGTTTAAAGGTGTCAACATCATGTTGAAATGGGCAAACTTATTCCAACACATTGATTGCTCTTAAGATAATTGTCAAAGAACTTGTTGGAAGAAGTTGTGTATTGTGGATATACAAGACCATGTTGTCAATTCAGTTGGAGCCACTTCCACATGATAAGTTTCTTGTGAATTGTTTGAAAGTGTCAATGTGTTGGAATAGGTTAGGGTGTAAAAAGGTGTCAATGTGTCGGAATAGGTTACGGCGTCAAAAGGTGTCAATGTGTGGGAAAAGGTTACGGCGTCAAAAGGTGTCAATGTGTGGGAATAGGTTACAAGCTATTTTCACAAATTGAGACCTTTTTATACCTTCAAGTCAAAAGTTGGAGAAGAAATTGTGGACAAAAATACTTTTGATACAAAAAATGCACATTGATAAGTAAGCTTTGGTATTATGTGAGCGAAATTATTGAAATAAAAATTTGACTTGTCATGATAAATTGGACCTTCTGAGTAATCAAAAAAACCTAATTTCCAGAAAAGGATCAGACTTTCAGATCACACTTATTATGGGAGTATATCATTGCTTATCAACAAAAACCTTGTAACTGCAGCTTATTTCAAGCTGCAGTTACGAGGTTTTTGTTGATAAGCAATGATAACTTGTCTCTGTTGGCTCCTGTTTTTATGATTGAGACCCAAGTCCTTAACCCTTTCCCAAACAAGACCTGGTTTTGACGTCCCTAATAGAAACGGTTTGGGAAAACATTGAGACAAAAGAAGAAATTGCTGATAACCAGCAGTTTCTCCTTTTGCCTCAATATTTTCTTTGCTATAAGATAAACATTTGACCTTTTGTGATCATTTACTTTGTCGTCTGCAGCAGCTTTCAAATTGGACCGCCTTAAAATTTTGCCGTTTGGGAAAGGGTTGAATATGCAATTTTACTTCCAGGTCTGATGTTTATGTATCCGGGGTCCAAGTTCGTGATGATGGATCCAACAGAATTCTGGGATCTCGCGAACTGATGAACATCATCGACTTTGAACGGACCAGCAGAGAGGATGATTTTGATCTACTCTACATTAAAGATGTTGAGGTACTGTCATTTACCCATTCCCAAATGGCAACAGTTAGGGCAGTTCCAAATTCTAAAGAGCTGAAGACAAAACACAAAACAAAACTGATATTACTACAGATAGGCTTTGAATGTAAAGTATTTCAGAAAATATGAGGCAAAGGAGAAAATGCTGGTTATCAGCATTTTCTTCTTTTGCCTCAATGTTTTTCCAAGCCTTTTCTAGAATGGACATCAAAACCAGGCCTTGTTTGGGATAGCGTTAATCTAAAATGACAAAATTGTAAACTTGTCCCAATTCAAAGGTGTTTCAGAGGACAAAATTATTCTCACTGTAAGAATTCAAATTCTCTACAAAAGGGTAGAAAAATTGATGTTAAAGAATTTTCTTACTTTTCTCCAATATTTTTTAAAGCTTTATTATGCTCCTGAATCAAAAGATTGTTGTATATTGATTTACTTGTGTCTGTCTGTCTGTCTGTCTTTCAGTCCATCCATCCGTTTATCTGTCTGAAAACTTAATATTTGCCATTTTGGGAGCAATGGTGTTTCACAAACACATCTTGTTACCTAGTTGTGTCAAATGGCGTCACTGTTTGGGACAGAGTGAATCTATTCCTGAATAATTACTATCTTAAGCACAAGAAAAGCCTAATTAAACCTCACAGAAACAATTCCAGATTTTTGAAAAGTTTTGATATACAGTGAAATAATAAATACCTAAACTTTATGCCATGTTACAATGTATTAGTATTGATATCTTTTGTTGCATGTCATCTGTCTATCTGACAAACAAAATATTTCATTTCTTGTAAATTGTATGTATACTTGAAGCACTATATATTCATTTTTCTTCACCAATTTCTGTTGTTGATAAATCATGTTTATATTTTGCAGACCGCCAGTAGTACGGATGAGCTTGACTTGGACGACAAAGCTGTCATCATTATATTGGTGATCATTGCTGTGCTGATATTCCTCGTCATCATTTTCTGTATTGTCGCATTCATGTGCATTAAAGCTGCGTAAGTATTGTGCTAGTACAAATGATTACTAAAGCGACAAAATGTACATATCAAACAACAAAATTTTAGGGGATCCAAAAACGAAAGATCCAGCAGACAACAATTTCAAGTGAAAGAATTTTGTAATTTCTAGGTCTTTTTGGATGGAAAACATTGTGGGAAATGAAGGAACAAGCAACTTCTTCATTTTCCATGATGTTTTCCATAGCCATTATTTTGTGGGGAGCAAAAAAGCCATTGTTTGGTAATGGGTTAATTCAAATAAAGATTTTTCATCATGTGCAATACATTAATGTGAAACCTTTCTAAAGCTTCTTGTTTGCTTTACTCTTGTTCTAAAAGTGAATTCTACCAAATTTTCCAAAATAGACCATATCTATTTTACCCCAAAGTTACTTGTCAAAAGGTACACTTTTAGGCATAACATCACTTATCAAATATGTGAAAACATTTGAGACATGGGATAAAAAAAAAAAAACACCAAAACATTTCATCTGTGATCAAAAGTTTTGATAGCACTCTTGAACAAAGAAATTTTGGTGAAAAATTCATATGAACAGTATAGCTCCTGATAAATGACCTGGCAGAGCTTCCCTAGCTATTAGGCCGTGATGCTCTGCCAGGTCATTTATCGTGAGCTATACTTGGATGAACATTGTAAATGACACATTATAGATCTTAATATAGATCTTAATATTGTTCCTTACATCTGATGTTAATTCTATTTATCTCAATCTTTCCAGGAAAACACAGAAAAAGAGAATTTTAGGTAAGCATTAATGAGCCATGATCTGGAAAAACATCCCCTATGGCATTTGAGAACAACATGGATCCAGATCAGCCTGTGCATATGTACAGCCTGATCAAGATCCATGTTGTTCTCTAACAGGTTGTTGATGACCTGTAGTAACTATAAGTCGGCAGCAGGGTTCCCTATCATACTGCATTTGACCACAGGCCAATATGGAAATAACATTGTCAAAAATGCTTTAACCCTTTCCCAAACAAGACCTGGTTTTGACGTCCTTAAGAGAAAAAGACTTGAGAAAACATTGAGACAAAAGAAGAAACTGCTGATAACCAGCAAGTTCTCCTTTTGTCTCAATATTTTCTGTGCAATAATTTTACAAAATCTTATTGTTATCAACATATATGTTGTCGTTTAACCCTTTCCCAAACAAGACCTGGTTTTGACGTCTCTAATAGAAAAGGCTTGGAAAAACATTGAAACAAAAGGAGAAACTGCTGATAACCAGCAGTTTCTCCTTTTGTCTCAATATTTTCACTGCTATATTGTACACAAATCCTATCTTTATTCACATATAATTTGTTGTCTGCAACTGCTTTCAAATTGGATCACTCTAAAATTTTGTCGTTTGGTAATGGGTTAAGGGCCCTTTTTCCAGATCCAGGCTCATTTGTAATGTTGTTAAGGTAGTCTATAACCCCTAATGAGATCCGTGCTATGTCAAAATTATTTGGGCGGCGGATTTATTTTGGCAACGTTGAAAACATTTGGTGGTTGAATTTTCCACCGCTGAATGTTTACGACCACGCCCAAATAGGTTTGGACACATAACGAGGCAGCCCGAAAAAAATCCAAAGTTTTATGAATTTCAAAAAGGTGACGTAATGGGTATTCTACCTTAAACAATTTTCTATTTTCATGCCCCCGATAGGGAGGCATCATAAATTTGACTTGTCCGTCCGTCCGTCCGTCTGTCTGTCCGTCTGTCCGTCATTCCGTCCAAAAACTTTAACATTGGCCATAACTTCCTTATTACTTAACATATTCGCTTCATACTTTACCACAACATTCCTTGGTACATTACCTTTCTGTAGGCACATACTTTGGTGACCTTGACCCCTGGATGACCTTGACCTTGATCATAGATTGGCCATAATTTAAAATCAAAGCGGTGTCGGGGGCATTGTCATCTTACAGTGACAGCTTTTGTTATAATTTAAATGCGATTACAATTTAAGTTTTTCCTTCAAGTCCCATTATATTAAAGGCCAAAACTTACTTATCTATAAAACAGGAATAAATCTCACTTGTAGATTTGACCCTTTCCTGAATGTTGAAATTTTAGAACATTCATATTTGAAAGCTGCTACAGGCCCCCTAATTTATAAGGATAAGAGTAAAATTCTGTACATTATTGCTCAGAAAATATTGAGGGAAATGAGAAAATGTTGTTTTCTTTGATTGCATTTATGTCTTCCAAAGTCTTCTGTTAGGGACATCAAATCAAGGTCTTGTTTGGAAATGAGTTAAAGTGTCAGTAAATTACTTTGACTTATTTAGTTTGTTTGCAACTGTACATCTTTGAATTTGAGCTAATCTGTATTTTGTTATCCAAAGGAAAGCCTGATTGACTTTCAACAAATCTGATTCTTCTCTTTCAGTTCACAAGACCAATTCACCACCCCCACCCGCTCCAGTTATCATGGCTGTAAGTATCACATTAACCCTTTCCCAAACGACAAAAATTCCGACAGTTCCAATTTGAAAACTGCTGCAGACGACAACATACATGTTGTAAAAGATTGAATTTGTGCAAATTGTAGCACAGAAAACATTGAGGCAAAAGAAGAAACTGCTGGTTATCAACAGTTTCTTCTTTTGTCTCAATGTTTTCCCTAGCCTTTTCTATTAGGGCTGTCAAAAGCAGGTCTTGTTTGGGAAAGGGTTAATCTTGAATAATGTGGGCAAACAATTGGACATTATTGGATACTTTTATGCCCCCCCCCCCATATCTAAAGATCGGGGCATATTGTTTTACTCATGTCCATCTGTCTGTCTGTACAAAAACTTAACATTGGCTATTTTTAGCTCCACTGGCCTTTCAGGCCAGCGGGCTATTGTCATGGCGTTGTGTCCGTCGTGCGTGCGTCCGTGCGTGCGTCCGTCCGGTCGTCAACTTTTTATGCCCCCGTATTGAGAGATCGGGGGCATATTGTTTTACTCATGTCCGTCTGTCTGTCTGTCTGTCTGTCCGTCTGTCTGTCTGTCCGTCTGTCTGTCCGTCCGTCCGTCTGTCCGAAAACTTAACCTGAAAACTTAACCTTTGCCTTTTCTCCAAAACTATTTGACATACAAAGCTCAAATTTGGTATGCAACTTCCTTTCAATGATATCTATCTGTTCCAAGCAATTTGACCTTCCTCAAGGTCATCCATTAACCCTTATCAACCCTTTACTGTACGAAAACCGAAAACTTAACCTGAAAACTTAACCTTTGCCTTTTCTCCAAAACTATTTGACATACAAAGCTCAAATTTGGTATGCAACTTCCTTTCAATGATATCTATCTGTTCCAAGCAATTTGACCTTCCTCAAGGTCATCCGTTAACCCTTATCAACCCTTTTCTCTACGAAAACCGAAAACTTAACCTGAAAACTTAACCTTTGCCTTTTCTCCAAAACTATTTGACATACAAAGCTCAAATTTGGTATGCAACTTCCTTTTAATGATATCTATCTGTTCCAAGCAATTTGACCTTCCTCAAGGCCATCCGTTAACCCTTATCAACCCTTACTCTACGAAAACTCAACATTTTAGAAAATTGGCCATTTCGGGGGCATTTGTGTTTCACAAACACATCTTGTTCTTTAAAGATCTTCTTCTCAGAAACTACTAAATGGATTTCAATCAAACTTCACAGGAATGATCCTTGGGTGACCCTCTCTCAGATTTCTCAAAATGATTCAGATTGAACAAGAAAGGCTGGAGTTATCTGCCCTTGAATATCAAAATGTCCGTTTTGGCTGTTTATCACTCTAGCAACAACAAAATTTTAATATTGACCAATCAATAGAAAATTTGGACAGAATGTTGGTGACTGGTAGATCTTGCATGAGTGTATATTTCAGTATGATCGGAATTTCACTGCCTGAGTTAAGAGCTCATTTATATGGCATAAACTCAGTCAGGTAATGAGTAAAGTGTGAAATGGGTGGAAGGGTTACTCCTTGCAGTATATTTATCTTAGAGGTTTTGAAGGGGTGTATTTGGAAGTGCAGAGAGGGTCACCCAAAGGGTATTAATTAAACAACAGAGTGGTTATTATTGTGTTGTTTGAAGCTTTGTTTGTGACTATCATGAAAATGTGATACAAGTTAACCCATTACCAGAGGGCAAAATTTTAGGCTAGTTTAAATTCTAAGACCTTGCAGACAACAGTTTTAGGTTAATTTTTGGTCTTGTGGGGAAGTTAACATTGTGGAAAATGAAGAAAGTGATAGTCACATGCAATTTCTTCATTTTCCACAATGTTTTTAAATCTGTTATCTTGAGGGGCGACAAAAAGTGTCTTTGTGTGGAAATGGGTTAAACTAGCTATAGATAGTTTCAATTGTTCATTGAGCAATTTTATTGACTATGTATCTGTTTACATTGCCAGTATCATCCTAAGCTGGAATTTCCACTCTTTCCTTTACTTTCTTCTTGTTTTAGAGTCACTGTGTGGTAATGAGTTAAGGGTTTACTTAGAGGGCACAGTGTGTCCCCAAATGTGTCAACTAAATAGAAAAGTGGGTCATAGTGAAGTGTTAACCCATTAGCAGATGGCAAATTTTTAGGCTGGGTCAATTCAAAGACCTTAACAGTGAATGGAATTTCACCCTTTCCCAAATGGCAAAACATTTATTAGAAATATGGTATATTTAGGAAAATCTACAATTCATAAGTAAATTTAGATTTATTTGGCACAAGGAAGATTTTAATTACTATTATCATCCTAAACTGAAATTATCTCCCATTTCATTTAACCCATTACCAAACGACAAAATTTTGGGTTGGCCGAAATTCAAAGATGTTGCAGACTACAATTTCAAGTGAATGAAATTGCACATTTTTTGGCCTTTCTTGGTAGAAAATATTGTGGGAAATGAAGTAATTGCTTGTCACAAGTAATTTCTTCATTTTCCACAATGTTTACCAAAGCCTTCATCTCGAAGGGCGTCAAAAAGCGTCAATGTTTGGGAATGGGTTAACCCTTTCCGAAATGGCAATTATCTGGTTAGAAACATAGCTAGATATTAAGGAGTAATTGATAAATAAATTTAGATCTGTTTGGAAGAAGGAAAATATTCATTGCTAATATGGACCTAAGCTGGAATTTCCTTCAACCCTTTTATAACATAGTAAGCCTGGTAAGGGTTTTGTACATGTATATACTTAGGGTCAACTGAATATAAGCTACAGTTTTGACCACTATGTAGGGTCACGTCCCAGTAATTGAAAGTAATTGAAAATTAAACAGTATCTTAACTACTATACGATATCGTAATTAGAATTCATTGTATAATGGATACGGCATTAGTATCTTAATTAACACAATTAAAGTTGTTTACATTTATAATGATTGGTCAGAATGGACTCTTCCACCAAATGGACTAGTCTATCCTGTCCCTTTATTATTTGATATAAAAAGGAGAGACGTCATACTTTTGGGAGAATTTTAGACTTTTGAGAATTGTTGGATTTTGGGAACTTTTCGAACTTTCTTTTTGGCTCTCTGAGCCTTTGTAGAGACTGGGCTGTTTGATTAAAAATATGTAGACAAAAGACACAACGCTTAGTACTTTGTTTTATTTTGTTGGTTCTTTATCTCGCTACGGTACATAACCGTCTTTGTTGCCAACGTGACCAGGATTAATCTACACTGGCTGGACGCGATGGAGAATTCAGGTAATTTTCTTGTTTCTTTTTGTTGGAAGTAACTGAGTATTTTGTTTTCTTTTTCTCTCTTTCTTTCTTTGCTCTCTTTTCTTAGCGGCAGTGATTGCTAGAATGGTTGTCCTTGGCAAGTAATAACTAGTTTATTTTACAAAACAAAATAATAATAATAATAAAATAAATGAACCAATAATAATGAATAAATAATAAATGAATAAATACAAAAAAAAAAAAAAAATAAATAATAAATAAATATGGCAGAAGGGGGAGACATTTCTCAAATATTTCTTGGTTTAAAAGAGGAATTGGAAAATGTGTCAAAGGCCCTCACAACCCAAAGTATCAACCAAGCAATTCCTTTCTTTGATGGCAATCCGAAGAATTTTCGGCCATGGATTAAAGCTATTGATAAATATAGCATCTTGACAGATTTAAGTGATGAGAAAAAAAAGTTAGTTGCTTATCAATCTTCTGGCGGGGCCGTCAGTGGATTTATTGAAAGATATATTACAGCGAACCAAGGTTGTTCATGGTCAGAATTGAGAGATGAGCTTGCCCCCAGATTTGCAGAAATTGCCAATCCTGGGATGGCAATGTCTCTGTTGAAATTCATTAAACAGGCACCCGGTGAGTCAATCCATGGGTATGCAGAACGTATTATAACTCTAGCCGAGGAGGCTTATCAAGGGGTTCAAGTTGGTCCCGTTATCGAACAAACCATGGTCGATTCCTTTGCAGAGGGGTTAGTCAATCCACATTTAAAATTAAGGATTTTTAGGGACAGGCCACAGACTTTGCAAATGGCCATTAATATTGCAACAAACGAAACCAACTTATACAACAGAGTGTATGGTGGTCAACCATCCTCTTCCACACAAGAACCCATGGATGTTAGCCATTTCCGTGGAGTTAAATGCTTTAAATGCGGGAAAAAAGGGCATAAGAGCAAGGACTGTAAAACTGTCAATGAGACTACTGGGGAATATAGAAAACCCATTTGTTGGCGATGTGGTGAGGAAGGCCACATGATGGCGTTCTGCCCAACTAATCCACAAGATAAAAAACCAATTGGCCGCGGTAGGGGAATTTTAAATTTAAATTAGATTCATCTGTCCATGTAGAGGTCGATGGACCGATGAATACAAAATGTCCTGAAAATTATTCAATAAACATTTCCGGCAATCCTAATTCTTGTTTAGTTAAGATTGGCAAACAGAAATATAGAAGTCTTGTCGACACTGGAGCGGAAGTTTCGTTAATGCATCGTCGAGTGTATAACCAATTAGCAAATAGGCCAAAATTGGCAAAGAAATATGTTAATTTGCAATCAGCCAATGGAACGAGTTTAACGGTTGATGGATGCATTACTGTCACTTTAAGTATCGGTGGTACCGAAATGTCACAAGAATTCTATGTTGTAGCGGATCTTAATAGGAACTTGATATTGGGTTTGGATTGGTTGAAGCAGAATAAAGTTAGGCTATATTTTGATTTACGACTTCTACGCATTAACCAGAAGACATATGTTAATTTAGAACAAGATATCCACATTGCATCTACAGTTAGACTGAAACATAGCACAACTCTAAAACCAAACACTGCACAAATTTGTTATGGAAAAATAAGGCCTAATCCTGATTTGCCGCCAAATGAAAATTATGAAATAACTCAAATTGATAGGGGATTCATAGCCAATGAACCTGGCTTACAAGTTGTAAATTCATTAGCAAAATTAAGTAATGACAGAACATTGCCAATTTTAATAGTGAATAATACCAATAAGTGGATGAAAATATATAGACATGGATTAGTTGCAAAAGTTTCAAAAATAGTTGACAACGACACTAAATCAATTAATTCCCTTAAACCTGTATCCATGCCAACTTTTATAGACAAATCAGAAATAATTGTTTCCGATGAATTTAGGCCACCGATTGAAAATATAATCTATGAAAATAAGGATCTTTTTGCAAAAGATGATTCCTCATTAGGACAAACTGATGTGGTAAAAATGAAAATTGACACTGGTAATCACCCTCCAATTAAATTGAAGCCATATAGAACTCCTTTACAGAGCAGGGAAATAATTGATAAGGCAATTACGGACATGTTAGATGCCGGGATTATTGAAAGATCAAGATCTCCATGGTCATTTCCGGTAGTGATTGTAGACAAAAAAGATGGGTCAAAGAGATTTTGTGTAGATTTTAGGAAGTTAAATCAAATTACTAAGAAAAATTCCTACCCCTTACCCTTAATAGACGATATTTTGGCACTATTAGGCAAGGCAAAATATTTTACATCTTTAGACTTGAAATCTGGATATTGGCAAGTATCCATGGATCCAAGGCATAAAGAAAAGACTGCTTTTACTTGTTACTCAGGTCTCTATCAGTTCAGGGTCATGCCGTTTGGATTATCCAATGCCCCAGCCATCTTCCAAGAGTTAATGGCCGTAGTTCTTGCAGGGTTTGGTCATTTTGCAGTTGCATATCTTGACGACATTTTGATATTCAGTCCCACATTCGATGATCACTTAAAACACATTAGGTCAGTGTTTG
This sequence comes from Fragum sueziense, assembly GCA_963680895.1. NCBI lineage: Eukaryota > Metazoa > Mollusca > Bivalvia > Cardiida > Cardiidae > Fragum > Fragum sueziense. Next base: position 2,553,892 of record OY804592.1, read on the forward strand.
ATAGGCTAAGAGATCACAATCTACGTTTAAAATTGAAAAAGTGCAGTTTTGTGCAAACTGAGACGAATTATCTCGGATTTGTAGTTGGCTCTAATGGAATTAAACCAGACGAAAAGAAATGCGAAGTCATTAAATCCCTTCCAGCTCCAACATGTGTTCGTGAAGTAAGAGCTTTTGTTGGCATGTGCTCATATTATCGCAGATTTATTCCTAATTTCTCTAAAATAGCAGAACCAATAATTGACCTTACAAAGAAATATTCCCGTTTTAAATGGTCTAAAGAACACCAAGAAGCTTTCGATTTCATTAAGGACAGCTTAACTGTTGTACCAATGTTATCATACCCAAATGTCAATGAACCATATACATTATACACAGACGCAAGCGACACTTGCATAGGTGCATGTTTGACTCAGACAGAAGGAAATGAAGAAAAACCTATTTACTTCCTTTCACATAAGTTAAGTAAAACTCAAAGCAAGTGGTCTACCATTGAAAAAGAAGCGTATGCAATACATTACTCACTACAAAAACTAGATTATTATCTCCACAATGCCACTTTCACCATCAAAACAGATCACGCACCACTGAGATATTTGTTAGAATCACCAATGCAAAATAAGAAAATTCAACTCTGGGCATTGAACATTGCAAGTTACAATTGTAACATTGAATACATAGCAGGACCCACAAATACTTGTGCAGATCTATTGTCAAGACAACCGAACAAAATAAGTGAAGCTCTGTGCACTGAAAAGGAGGAGGTTTTGGACCTTAACGATAATACTTTTGAAGTAAATGTTTTGGATTCGAGCCAATTCGATCCAAAGCATTTTGCTAGTCGCAGAATTGACAATACAGATCAGCTACAACTTCCTGAAATTGCAGAATTAATAAAAAATGGACTAAATATGGTCACTGAACAAGGGATCGATAATGAAGCCCAATATTTAATACAGTTGTTAAGAAGTGGGAATACAAGTAAAAAGATAATGAAACATTACATTATCATTGACGACCTCCTATATTATATCTCTGACACTGACGACGATCCTTGTCTCCGTTTGTTTATACCTTCAAGGTTACGGGGAATTGTGATCAAGGAATACCATGATCTTAATGGTCACATGGGTGTGCAGAAAACATTTGATGCAATTAGACAAAAATATTATTGGCCTAATCTATTTAAGGAAATAAATGAATATGTTGTTAATTGTCTGATTTGTCAGTCTCGGTCATCACAAAGGAATAAACAGCCCCTACAAGAAACTGACTTTCCTCCCTATGCTATGGCAAAGCTAAGCTTAGACCTGTCAGGTCCTTATAGCGAAACATTGTCAGGCAACAAATACATAGTTGCGTTTGTTGACTGGTACAGTGGTTGGCCAGAAGCATTTAGTGTTCCTGACAAAACAGCTAACACAATTGCACATTTAATAATTGAAGAAATATTTCCACGTTACGGTTGTCCATTGCAAATTGTTACAGATAATGGCACAGAAAATGTGAATAAAGCAGTGCAAGAAACACTTCAATCGTTGAGAATTGATCACATAAAGACAAGTGTGTACCATCCACAGAGTAATTCACGTGTTGAAAGATTTCATAGAACATTGCACGACATTTTGGCAAAGAAAGTGCAAGAAAATCAAAATGCTTGGGATCTCTATCTGAACCAAACTTTGGCAGCAATACGATTTAATATCAGTGAATCGTCAAAATATTCACCATTTTTCCTTCTCTTTAACCGAGACGTTGTTCTACCTGTCGATAATCTGCTGAAACCACGCAGGAAATATGCAGGTGAAGATATGCATTTAATTGCTCTTCAGGAACAACATAAATCATTCATAAAGGTACAAAAACATATGAAAAAGGCAAAACAGCGACAAGCTGAATACGCTGATAAAAATTCAAAAATCATTGACTTTGAAATAGGGGATCCCGTGTATTACAAAAATCACCAGCGAAAAGGTAAGTTAGACTTAAAATGGAAACCTTTCTATCGTGTTATTGAAAAGAAAGGCCCTGTCTCTTATGTTATTAAAAATCAATTGGATGGTACTACAAGTCATGTTCATGCAGATTCATTACGTCATGCAAACATAGATAACTGGGACATTACACATAATAAGGATTCCCGGTTCAGAGATGCAACATTAGCTGCACCCATGCACGATGAGTCAGACAGTGATACTGATTCTGATCCATCAAATCAACCACCACAAAGCATTATCCACAAATACAGGCACGAACGCAAAGATTCAGAGGATGAAGAGGACATTCCTCTTATGGAGTTAGCAAAACGTATGAAACAGAAATATAACTCAGAGGAATCAGATCCTGCATCTTCTTCTGGGGAAGAGCCAATGCAAGTTGGTAACATACAGATGAAAAAACAAAAACTGTCTAAGACAAAGACAGATAAGGTTAAGAACCTGTTGAAGGTAATAGCTGACATTTTGTAGACCTCGACATTGTACATAATGTTTTATTTTATTTTTTTTATTTACAGGTCTTATCTGTAAGACCAGGTATTTGTTTTTTGTGTTACCGTTAATAACGGCTGAACTGACAATACAGGACAATGTTATTTTTCAAAAAGTTCATGATGTGTACATGAACAATGGAAGATGGTTAGTCACATTTGTTCATGATTTAAAGCCCTATTATTCATTCATTGATGCTGTCGCAAAAGATGTGAAGCTCAGTGAAACTATTTTATCAAGTGAATTGCAGTTTCTGCAAAAATATAATTACACTGGAATATATGAGACATATAATAGTCTTAGTCTCGAAATTGACATGATAAAAGATACCCTTTTATCAATTACAGAGAGTTTTGATCAATTCAATATACTGAATAAACCGAGAAATAAAAGATCATTGTTACCCATTATTGGTCAAGCCATGAGTGCTTTATTTGGCACATTATCAGAAGATGACCTTGACGGCATAAACCGAAATATCAAAGTTCTGGCAACCAATCAAAGAAATATTGTTCATGACTTAAAGTTAGGGTTATCAGTTCTTAATATGTCGAGAATTGAAATTGCTGAAAATAGAAGAAGTATTATAGACTTAATCAAATGTATACAACAATTCGATGACGAAATACTCACACTGAAACAGAATTTGGCTAAAAACTTCTTACGCCTTGAACAATTTTTAGTTTCTTACATGCAATTCTATTTAATAATTGATGAAATCAAGACTATGAGTCTTAATGCAGTCACATATTTAAATAATTTGAAAATTGAGTTGAACAGCCTTGCAATTAATCAACTCTCGGTTAACACAATATCTCCCATAGAGCTGAAATCTATTTTAACGGATATACAATCAAGATCTCCCAACAACTTCAAATTGCCAGTAAACCCTGAGAAAGATATTTGGCATTTTTACAAAGTAGTATCTTGCTTAGCATATCTACAAGATAATGAGATCAGGATTGTAATGAAAATTCCTCTGATTAACACTAAGGAAAAACACCAAGTATATGCAAGTCATAATCTTCCAATTCCAGTTTATACCGCAAATGGAAGCACGTTGACAGTTAAATATGACCTTGAAAGTAATTATTTTATGATTTCTCAGGATAGAAGTAAATATGTACTTATGACTAAGGATGAATATAAAACATGCTCGAACACAGACATTAATTTCTGTACACACAAACAAGCTCTTTATACGACAAGTTTCAGTACCACATGCTTAATTGCACTATTTTTGCACGACAAGCCAAAAATTACAGAATTGTGTCAAAAGACTGTTTCATCCTATAAAGGATTCACTACAGTCAAATATATTTTACCTGGAATTTGGGTTCTGGTTTCAAATTTGCCCCACGATCTTACAGTTGTTTGCAAGAATTTGTCACCAAATCAACAACAAATCAAAACCAAACCACCTTTATTTGTAATACATCTCAATGATTCTTGTCGGGCAGTAAGTAATAGTTTCTTAATTCCAGAATACTATGAATGGGATGAGCAACTAAGCAATTATGATTCATTCAACAGGTTGTTGAAAATCTATGAACTGTCAAGTCAAACATTTCAGGACGAAATTAAAACCGAATTCGACAATATAAGTCATATTGCAATACCAAGGTCATTACAAAATGTAGAAGAAATGAAGTTAAACTCTTTTCTGGATCAAATGACAATTTATGATTTGGGAAGCATAGACGACATTGAGCAAAGTTATAATCCTTGGGGTATAGTTATTATTATCATAGGATTTGGCATTATAGCTATCACTGCTTTAGTCATATGTTGCAAAATTGGCATTTGTCCATGCTCGGATAGGTTTACTCAGTTCTTTCATTCAAGAGGTAACACAGAAACAATGCCTGTCTCGTACAGAGCCCGTCCACGTGAAGAGATGGTGGAACAAGTCGTTTACGGCGCTAGTGACGCCGGCGGAAGGCCAGAACCTTCCACATCATCACAAGTCTTGGAAACGCTTCTGCGAGGCGGAAGTGAAATGTAATGGAATTTACTGTGCACAATTGACAGTTGAAAGAAAATTATGTAAATAGCCATATAAATGGACATATACAACTATAGTACTATTGAATGTATTGGACATAACGATGTAAATAGCATATATACACGTACAACCCAGCTTACACTGATATATAACATATTACTGTGCCCTGGTTAACCCTCAAGGTTTATTAGGGACGAAGATTTTAAGACTCTACTATAAAAATTAAGTCCTTCTGTGTCATCCTCAAGATGCACAAAGGTGAAGAAAAATTTCAATTTTGAATTAAGTCCTTCTGTGTCATCCTCAAGATGCACAAAGGTGAAGACATTTTGTAACATTGTCATTACAGATTGTAAAGTTATGCGCGAGTATTACGGACCGGCGCCACAACCGACTTCTCTGATAATCAATATCCACACAAGGCCTACCACAATCGAGAAAACCATCCTACATTGTAGTTTACCATGGAGACCACAAACACTTCAGGAGTACCTAGTTAAACATCACCGACATTCGACAATCGCCATCAACCATACACACAGAACATAAACATTTACATTCTACATTTAGGACATTGAAATTTTCTTTGTGTTCTTATTGTTCTTATTGTATTTATGCGACTGATCCATGGCAAGAAAAATAATGACTGAGTACAAGCAACTTATACTTTTATGAAAGAAATACATATATATACACTGTTACTTGGTAATTTCTTTGAATGTTATTACTTTAAATAAATTACCTAAGATGGATAGGTATATAACATAGTAAGCCTGGTAAGGGTTTTGTACATGTATATACTTAGGGTCAACTGAATATAAGCTACAGTTTTGACCACTATGTAGGGTCACGTCCCAGTAATTGAAAGTAATTGAAAATTAAACAGTATCTTAACTACTATACGATATCGTAATTAGAATTCATTGTATAATGGATACGGCATTAGTATCTTAATTAACACAATTAAAGTTGTTTACATTTATAATGATTGGTCAGAATGGACTCTTCCACCAAATGGACTAGTCTATCCTGTCCCTTTATTATTTGATATAAAAAGGAGAGACGTCATACTTTTGGGAGAATTTTAGACTTTTGAGAATTGTTGGATTTTGGGAACTTTTCGAACTTTCTTTTTGGCTCTCTGAGCCTTTGTAGAGACTGGGCTGTTTGATTAAAAATATGTAGACAAAAGACACAACGCTTAGTACTTTGTTTTATTTTGTTGGTTCTTTATCTCGCTACGGTACACTTTCCCAAGTAGCAAACATTTAGTGTTACATTCTTCTTGCTCTAAGAACCACCTATATTGAACATTTTAATCAAGATTTGGATTAAATATTAAATGGAGCTCAGGCCTGTGGAGCGACTCAAGACCTTCAGGTCTTTCTAGTTTTGGATTATTTTGTGTTTCACTAACACATCATTCTTTTTCAACAATAATTTATTTGGCCTCAATTAAACTTGAAACCACTTGCCTTTTGATGCCCCACAAGATAAATTTAAAATCTTTGGAAAACATTGTGGATAATGAAGAAACAAGCTTTAAAATAGTTTAGAAATTGACATTTACAGATTTACTTACTTTGTATGTCGGTTTTTAGCTCGACTTTTCGAAGAAAATAAGAGCTTATACTGTCACCCGGGCGTTGGCGTTGGCGTCGGCGTTGCAACCAAGGTTAAAGTTTTTTCAATCATCAAAAACTTCCATACTATCAAAGGGATTCAACCCAAACTTGGAATACTTATTCACCATCACACCCTCTACCTTACAATCGGGCCCATGACCCTGGCTCCACTATATTTGGAGTTATGCCCCCTTTATACTAAGCAACTTAGAAAGTTGAGCGCAATGTCTTCGGACAGCTCTTGTTGGATTATTTTGTGTTTCACTAACACATCATTCTTTTTCAACAATAATTTATTTGGCCTCAATTAAACTCGGTACCACACTGGGACGCCTTTTAATGCCCCACAAGATAAATTTAAAGTCTTTGGAAAACATTGTGGATACTGAAGAAACAAGCTTTCAAATGTTTTAGAAATTGACATTTACAGATTTACTTACTTTGTATGTCCGTTTTTGTGGTACAATACATGTTTTTCTACAATAGAGTTTAAATGTATTTTATCTTAATGAATGAATTGGCAGACCATCTCTAAGCTATTTAACCCTTTCCCAAGCAAGACCTGGTTTTGACGTCCCTGGTATAAAAGGCTTGGGAAAACATTGAAACAAAAGAAGAAACTGCTGATAACCAGCAGTTTGTCCTTTTGTCTCAATATTTTCTATGCCATATCTTATACAAACTGTATCTTTAATAACATGCATTTTGCCATTTGTGGCAATTTTTGAAGTATATCACCCAAACATTTTGCCGTTTGGGAAAGGGTTAATATAAATAGTGTGTAGCAATAAGAGCTGCTCTGCCAGACCATTTATCCATATCTGTTTCAAATTACATATCAACATGTACACATGATAATATAAAACGTGTCAGCATGTACACATACAAAAAATATTGATGTTTTTCAACAAAAACCTTGTAGCTGCAGCTTGTTTTAAAGTGACATTTCACAATTATTTTTACATAAATTCTACTTTTTATGCTCCCCGAAAAAATTTTGGCGGAGCATATAGTCGCCACGCTGTCCGTCCGTCTGTGTGTCCGTGTGTCTGTGTGTCCGTCCACAGCCATATCTCAGCAACCCTTAGACCAAATTCAATGAAACTTCACATGTGAACTTCTTGGGTCAATACCTAGGGACTTTTTTCTCCGTTTGTAAATTTAAGGCTGCGTCGTGGAAAAAGGGGCCTTAGTGTAAAAATTAGTTTTTCTCTTATTCCTCTTCATCTAATGGGCAGAATTTAATGAAATTTTGTGCTCATGTAATATATAGGATGTTCTAGACCATATTCTATAAATAATGTGTGTACAAAAAAGCTGTCATGGGAAAAGGGGGTTTAATGTATGATAGTTTTTATTTTGTGACAAACACTTATTCGGGGAGCATAATCCGTCTATGACGGCTCTTGCATTCTATCAGAAAGAGCATCTTTTCTTATGAAAATTCTAAAAATTTCAAGTCAAAATATTGAACCGTTTACCAGAAATATATATTTTTGTCCTAAAATTAAACGAATTGTTGTGGACAACAGTTCAGATTTATTTAGAATTTGTCATTTCTGTCTCAACTTTAAAGGCATATTTTTCGCTTATAATTGACAACTTCAAAAAACCGATTGCATTTTTAAGCATAAGAATAAACAATCTTTGCATCAAGACATACTTTTAAAAAATAAAATGAATGTGAACTGTCACTTTAAGCTGCAGTTACGAGATTTTTGTTGAAAAGCATTGATATTTTTAATCTCTCGTATTTCGAAATTTTAATGCATATTTGTTTCAAATCAACAATGTTTCACTTTCCGCAGGTACAAGAGCCCGAACCGGAGCCCATTATCTACGATAATCGCGGATATATTGAGGAAGTTGAACCACCAGTGATTCAAGAACAAGAGATCATCTCAACCGAACCCGTTCATGTGCAATATGCTGTCGTTCAGAAGCGTGCGCCGTCGCCGGTGGTTTACGAGACAGAGTATCGAACCTCGGACCCCGTGGATGATGATCAGGTGATCATTGTGCCGTTAGATGATGGAGAACCGCAGCAAGTTTCGGTGTACGAAACCCAGCCTGTAGAGCCGGAGGGGGAGTATAGAATTGAAACGGAAGTTGTACAAGAATGATCTGTATGATAATTGAAAGGTTGTTATATAAATCGATGGCTCAGCGCGAAACTGTTGTAACTGCCTATTTGTTATAGGCAGTTACAACTGTTTCATGCTGAGTCATTGAAATGAGAATATTAGCAGAGTGAGAAAATGTAAAATGTTGATATCAAAGATTGAGTAAGTTGACGAATTAGTTGACCAATGATAAAAAATGATTGCTTTTGACCCTTTTTCAAAACAAAACCTTTTGATGTCCCAAATAGGCAAGTTTTCGAAAAACATTGAGACAAAAGAAGGTTATGATTAGCAGAATTTTCTCATTTGTCTTGATAATTTCTATGCTACAACATACAATGTTCTACTATTGATACCATTAATTTGTTGTCTGCAGAAGCTTTCTAATTAACTCTTTCCCAAATGACAAGATTTTAGGATGATCCAATTTGAAAGCTGCTGCAGATTACAAAATTGATGATAAAAAAAGACATGATTTGTGTAAAATATGGCACAGAAAATATTAAGACAAAAAGAGAAACTGCTGGTTATCGGCAGTTTCTTCTTTTGTTTCAATATTTTCCCAAGCCTGTTCTATTAGGGACGTAGCCGAGCCCGGATAGCTCAGTCGGTTACGTCGGAGTCTGTCAATCCAGGGGTCTCGAGTTCGAACCCCGGCTCGGCCAGTATCCATTCTGACATTTGACAAAAGTCATTTGTCTCTCACCAATGGGTGTGAATCATCTATGTGAGAGAGCAGCTGGAGGCTCGGTTTGGATATTGTGGTTGTACTGGTGCGAGAAATACCAGGAACCCACGGTTAGGTGCTCCAGCCGCCGCGATATGACCCTGGTAGTTGAAAACGGCGTAAAACCCCAATAAACTCAAACTCTATTAGGGACGTCAAAATCAGGTCTTGTTTGGCAAAGGGTTAAACTACCCTTAAAACTTTTTTAGCTCGACTTTTCCAAGAAAATGAGAGCTTATACTGTCACCCGGACGTTGGCGTCGGCGTTGCAACAAAGGTTAAACTTTTTTCAATCATCAATAACTTCCATACTATCAAAGGGATTCAACCCAAACTTGGAATACTTATTCACTATCACACACTCTACCCTACTATTAGGGCCCATGACCCTGGCTCCACTATATTTGGAGTTATGCCCCCTTTATACTAAGCAACTTAGAAAGTCCAGCGCGCTGTCTTCGGACAGCTCTTGTGTCTTTTTGGAAGGAGTTAAGATCTAAAATGTCATACTTAGGTTATGCGCTTGCCTATGCTAATGAATAAATTGAAAGAAGTTCATTTTCTGTCGTATGGGCAAAGGCTGTTATAAGTGCATAAAATGTATATGTACATACATGAGCTTTTCACAAGGCCAACAAATTACCCCTTTCCTAGGAAAGTGAAAGTGTCCGCATCACAAATTATATTATTGTAAATTTTGCTTGTATGGTTGCGAGAAGTAGTTTCAGTGAGTTTGGTGTAGTTTCAATGAGTTTGGTGTACAAGGAAAGATTTAAAGTCTTGACTCAAAGATTTTTATAACAACATTGAAAACTAAGACATACATGCAAATTGAACAGGTATATTTATATGTATGTTTATAGTGCTATAATTAACCCATTACCAAACAGCAAAATTTCGACTTGTCCAAATTCAAAGATGTTGCAGACAACATCTAAAAATGAATGAAAAAGTATAATTTTTAATCATTTTATAAGGAAAATATTGTGGGAAATGAAGAAATTGCTTGTCACAAGCAATTTCTTCATTTTCCACAATGTTTTACATAGCCATTATCTTGTTGGGAGCCAAAAAGAGTCTCTGTGTGGTAATGGCTTAAGGGTATTCTATTGATATGTGCAATACCATACTGAATACTTATTTACATATAGAGCTATATATGAAACAACCAATCTATGAAATCAGCCATTTTTTGGAATGGGTGAAAAATTTAGCCATTTCATGAAATTGCTGATTAAACAGATTGGCTGAAACATAAAACACGATGGTTAATCACGTGACTCAGAATTTCAGAAAATCGTCGATATTTTTGTCATTGCTAGACCATTTTGAACTCGGTTTGAAGCAGAGAAGTTGTGAAAATGTCAGGAATAAGCTGTATGTGTTGGATTTTTGAAAAATCAACCGATGAAAAAGTTATTGAAGATAAACCAAAATTTTGGTTTATCTTCAATAACTTTTTTATCAGTTGATTTTTCAAAAATCCAACATGTTCATCTAGTGTGTGACGTCTGTCCACCTTCTCTGCTTCAAACTGAATTCAAATCGGTCCCGTATTAACAAAATCATTGAAGATTTTCTGAAACTGTTGCATCACATGATTATCCACCGTGTATATGAGTATATTTCTTTCGTTGCAAAGAGATAATAAATTCATTAATACTCAAACCCTATTTCAGTTGGTACTCATTGGAATAGTTTCAAGGAGACAGAATTGTCTCAATGAGACAACTCTAATGGGTACAAACAATATATATAGAGGTTAGATTTGAAATAATAACAGAAAGAAATCCTTTTCCCTCCTTATTACTTTCTGTGGTTATATTTGGGCCAATATTGCACTTACAATTATTTAGTTTGAAACCGTGAGTGTCTGTATTTGCCTGTTGTTGCCTACATATCATGTTAATGTATAATTATGCCACAATTTAGATTTGTATAAATACAACAATGTTTATATATTTTCATAAGAACATTTTCAAACTAAATTCAATTATTTGTTATTATCTTGAATGCCCCTGTAATGAAAGCTATAGTCTGACAACAATATTATGGCACATGTTTACACATTTTATAAATGTAAACAGGGGAAAAATTTCTTAAATTACAAAACAATTTTGCATGTGTCGGTTGGAATCTTGCACGTGCATGACACCTGCAAGATTCAAACCGTCGCATACAAAATTGCAGTTGTTTCTACATGTGTAGTTAAATATTGTACTGTTTCCATAGGTAAATTTTGTTAACGCATTTTATTACACTGTCACTGGTCTACAGCTCTTGTTGATATTTCGTCAACTTGAAATTGTCGTCTGCAAAATTTTGCTGTCTTGTAATGGGTTAAAAACGCTGAACAGAGCAACATGTTAGAAGTGGTAGAGTCTCCCTAAATTACATGTATTTATAATCCAAAACCTATAGTCTTTGAAATCATTGTATACCCACAACGTAGGGTTTGATGAAAGTTTAAAGATATTTGCATTTTTAACCCATTACCACACAATGACTCTTTTTGACTCCCCCCCAAAAAATAATGGCCAACGGAAAACATCGCAGAAAATGAAGAAATTGCTTGTGACAAGCAATTTCTTCATTTCCCACAATGTTTTCCACCCAAAAAGACCTGAAAATTAAAAATTCCATTCATTTGAAATTGTCGTCTGGAGGATCTTTCAATTTGGACCGCCCTAATATTTTGTCATTTGGTAATGGGTTATTATGTTTGTATATTGACATGATTGAGTTTAACCATGCTAATAAAGGTAACGCTCAATCATGTCAATCTGCAAACACAATAAAAGCTATTAGCCTATCTTATCTGTAGCTCTGAAGTCTGAGTATGTGACCCGTCACGCTAAAAGGGACCTTATCCGAACTACAAAAATCCACATTTTGACAAGCTTTTCAGACTCATCACAGGTCAACCAGATCCTGTGTGCAAAAAATGAACATATAGTAAGATAGGGAAAACATTCCAGATTTAAAAAAATTACATACAAGTGAAAAGTGTCGCCCCAGTCTTGCTGCGCGGACTGCACAGACTGACTAGGGTCAATATTTTTCACACTTCCTATAAGATCCCTTTTTATGTGACATGTCACAAATATACAAAATCAGCGATATCTTTCGCACAAGGCCGTACAGTCAGGGTGCCCGTAAGATGTCCTGTCCACGCGTAAAGTGTTCTCCCAAGCAATATCAACCCACTGACCATCCGATTCTAACCAAAATATTTTGCAGCTTTCCTTACTCATAAAACATTGAGTATTTATAAAATTACTGATATTTTTCACACACAGCCCTGCTCCAAGGATGCCCATATGACAATCCCTCCGCGCGTAAAGTGTTCTCACAAGCAATATTGTGCAGCTCTCCTTACCATCAAAACTTTGTTTTCGTTTGGGAAATGTTGAAAACTTTGAATATACACATAATTAGGGATATCTTTCGCAAACGGCCCTGTTCAAAGGATACCCATAAGTCACTCCATCTGGGCGTATAGTGTTGTCGCACGCAATATCCACCCACTGGTAGTCTTCTTCAACCCAAAATATCGTGCAGCTCTCTTTACCCATATAATCATCTGGGTTATCTTTGTGCCATCCTGAAACTATGTAGCAAAATATCACAAATAGTTATACCTTTCCCCAACAAGACCATGTTTTGGTGCCATTATTGTAAAAGGCTTAGGAAAACACTGAGACAAAAGGAGAAAATGCTGATGACCAGCATTTTCTCCTTTTGCCTCAATATTTTCTGTGCTATATTATACACATATTTTCTGTTTATCAAATTCCATTTTGTCATGTTCAAATTAAACCACCCTGAAATTTTGTTGCTTGGGAAAGAGTCAAAAACATGGAATGTACGGTATACAAATTGATTGATTATGAAACTATAGTACGATCAAGATACATTGTATAGTCCAGCAAGACCTTGGACATCTGCATATGTAATGACCCCATTTGGCAATGTTTTGTTGAGACAATCAACTAACAGACTTTGCACACGAAAATTAAGTTGTCCCGGTTTTATTTTGGGTGGACAATACTATGGTACATGTTTACAAAATTCACATATGTTTACAATACAATTTAAAAATCACTATAATTTTACATGTGATGGTCGAATCTTGCATGTGTCTCACACCTGCAAAATTCGAACCAACACATGCAAAATTGTATTGAAAATTAAGGACTTTTTCCCCTTGTTCTCATAGATGAAAATTGTAAACATGTGTTGTAATATCTTGACTAGACTAATGTATAATTTTGATAGACAGTACTTGACAAACCCACTATGCACATTTCATCATACGCTATCATGTGCTACCCTTGTGAAAAATGTTCAAGAACGCATTTCTAGTTCTGGAACTGTTCTAGAACGTTAAGTGGTACTTCTAGAACTGTTCTAGAACAGTTCTAGAAGTGCCATTTAATGTTCTAGAACAGTTCTCAAACTTAAATAAACTTTTCGGGAGTATTAATGGGACTATTCTTATGCTTATCAATTAACCCTTTCCAAACAAACCCTGGTTTAGATGTGCTTTGAAGAAAATATTTTGAAAAACATTTAGACAAAAGATCCTAGTGCATTATCTACATTTCTCAGCATGTTCTTGTTATATTGTACACAAACCTTATATTTACTAACAGCCATATTGTCATTTGTAGCAGTTTTTTAACTAGACCTGACTAAAATTGTGCTGATTTGAAAAGGGTTAAAGTTAAGATAGTCCAATCTAATGAGATTTATGCGACGTCGTTCCAACACTGAATGGTTATGCGGTCGCTAGAATAGATTCTGATACATAACTAATATTAACAAAAAAAAAAAATGTAGTCGCATGAATCTCATTAGGGATGGACTACCTTAACCCTGTTCCTAACGATGAAATTTTAGGGTGGTCTTATTCAAAAGCTGCTGCAGACAACTTAGGGCGTGTTGTTAAAGATTCCATTTGTGTGCAGTTTACAATGGAAAATATTGAGGCAAAAGGAGAAATTGCTGATCAGCAGCAATTTCTTCTTTTGTCTCGATGTTTTTCCAAGCCTTTCATTTTTAGGGACGTCAAAAGCAGGTCTTGTTTGGGAAAGGGTTAAAGAGAAAACGAATTCAATTAAACCTACACGTAATAGGATCGCCGGTTGTTCTCCATATTTCGTTACCATTCGTCGTCATTTCAAACAAGTCGTTCCAATAACCTAGGGTAGACAAAAATGTGCAGTTAACCGAAATAAGAAATTTGTGACATATCAGGCTAAAATGGACCTTCGTTGAAGTACGCAAATTATTTTTAAACAAAACGAACCAGGCTTTGCAGGCGTCAACCAAATGTCACACTCCGCATTTGGAAAAAGAACAAATAGTAAGTTAGGAAAATTGATTTATAATACAGCAAATCACTTTAGAGTGAGGAAATACGACCCGCAGACTGACAAGGACCGATCTTCACACTTCAAAGAAGGTCCCTTTTCACCCTTTCCGAAACAACACAATTTTTGGGTGGTTCAATTTGAAAGCCGCTGATGATATCAAAACAGATGTTGATAAAGACAGGATTTGTATAGAAAAAAGTACAGGAAATATAGAGGCAAAAGGAGAAACTGCTGGTTATCAGCAGTTTCTTCTTTTGTCTCAATGTTTTCCCAAGCCATATCAATTAGGAACGCCAAAACCAGGTCTTCTTTGGGAAAGGGTTAACATGACGGGCCACGGAATCATATTTTTTCCAAAGTTTCTATTTATAAGCACTTGACTATAAGTCTTGTCTGAAATATCTCTGTGCACGTACAAACTTTTAGATAAATGGCCAATCAATTTAGATTGTTCCTAAAAGAACAAGAAAACAGGAAAATGTGATTGTCTTGCAATGAATAATTGACACTGGTACAATCAGATCACAGATAGGTTCTGGTAAAAAGCGGGTAAATATTAAACAAGTTATGAATATTCATTGCTTGATTGTCTGGCACGCATTTTGGCATGTAAATTATATTGAAAACTGTCAATTATAGGGAACGATTTTATCCTGTAAACCGTGACGTAATTTTGGACAAAGAAATGGTATTTCGTGTGTGTTGTTATCAAATTTATAACAACATCGACGGGTTATCAAAACATAACGTGAAACTTAGTCTATTTTTAACACAAAATTCATTGCAATTGCAATCTGTAAGAAACGTTTTGATTTGAATACTGGATACTCTTTGTTATGAATAGTCGGAAAAACGAAGTTCATTTTTGTTGTGTCTATTGGCCTATACACGTTGTTTTACCAAAGTGGATGGAGAATTGCAATGAATTTTGAGCTGAAAATAGACTGGGTTTCCTGTTATGATTTGATAAACCGTCGGTGTATTTTTTTCATTTTATAACAACACCCATGAAATACTATTTGTTTGTCCGAAATTACGTCACGATAAACTGGATAAAATCGTTCCCTATTACGTTGCATGCCATAATGTTATGTATCTTACGAATTTTGAGTTGTCTTAAGGCCTGTATAGCTTAATCCAGATTGGGATAAAATTACTGCAAATAGGGAATGATTTTATCCGGTTAATCGTGACATGATTTCGGACAGCCAATTGTATTTCCACAGGCGTTGTTATAAAATCTCGTTACTACGGCTTGATTCAAGCCGTAGTTACGAAATTTTATAACAACACCGACGGTATATCAAAACATAACGGGTAACACAGCTTATTTTTAGCACAAAAATTCATTGCTATTCATTTGCACTTACATGATGAAAATAATCAGAAGTCCTATAATCCTATTAGGCCAAAATCATTCAGGTCGGCATTTAACCCATTACCAGAGGATTTTTTTTTAGACTTTTCTAAAGTCAGAGATTTTGCAGTCGAAAATGCTGTAGCTGTAGAAAAAGTTGTACATAGTTACTGCGTTTTCGAACTTAGCCATCGGTACATTGGTAAAGCAAGTGACATTATCATAACGCATCAAGAAAGGCAAACATTGCCTACGTAGATGTCTACCGTGGTAAGAAATGGTAAGAACATTACCCGAATTAGGGGCTGGAGTAATATTTCTCATTCCCTCCCGCAAGAAGTCGTTTTCTGCTGATGTTTCCACTTGAACCAAAGAACTGTTTAGATTCCAACAATAGACCTACAATGCAGAGAAAATGATTATAGGCAAGTTATCCTAAACAACACAATTGTTATCTATGAAACCAGATTATGTGCCCTGTTTGACCAATGAACTATTTGAGGAAAAAGAGAAAGTTGGCACGCTAAAATGTCATTTTAAGCATTGAAATAGATACTTTTCATGAAGATATGAAATAATATAGCCTAGTAAACTCCTTTATTTTTTCCACGTGTAATTATTAAATCGTTTTTTTATCTAGACACCATAATTTCGAATTTGGATTAGGTAGTTTTTTTACCCCTAATAAGATTTGCGCGACGTCGGAATCATCCGGGCAACGTCGAAAATATTCGGCGGTGGAACTTTCATATTACTTATCTACATGTATAATGTACTTCTGTGAAAAAGTCTAAAACACATATTGGGAGAAAATTCTGGCTATCGGCATTTTCTTCTTTTCTGCCAATGTCTTGTACATATGTTCGTGTTACAGCAGTCAAAATCAGGATATTTTATTGTATAATATTATCTCATCTCGACGCTTGTAACGTACCCTAGCATCAGGATATGGCATCTCCTCTGTCGTTATATAATAGCACTTGTCTTCAAATGATAACCAGTCAGCCTCACAGCCTGAAAGTGGTGGGCAAAACACATCGGAGAAAATAATTTGTCAGAAATAAAGGGCTACTTGGGCTGATACGGAATGAAGAAGTAAAGGTCCGTCTTCTGTGGCAGATCAAGTATTCTGTGAAGGAGGTTCGAACCTATAAATATGGGGTTCGTTTGTACAGACCTATACAATTTCAACTGTATTTCTATACTGAACAAAAGTGAAAACGCTACACTGCAATATTTCTTATTTCTGGAAAAGTATCGAACTAATAGCATCAAATATAAACATTATTTCCCAGGCTTTCATCAATCGTTTTGTCGAAATTTCATTGCCTTGTCTCCTTTCATGTCAGAGTTTCAGCCCTTAATGCGTTTAGAGCTAATTTCATCGAATGCCGCATATGCGCATGTGCAGAAAATGCTTCATTATTTTTTCGGAAAAGGTCATATCTGGGTTGCTGTTAAAACGCTTAAAATCTCAGTTATCTCTTGTTAGCAAGCTCTAAAATCAAGGTCTAATTTGTCAATTTTGCAAATTACCTCCTTTTTACATAAACAAATAGGGAATTTAAAATGTTTGGTATTCACAAATTTATCACGTTTTTTGTGGTTTTTTTTTGCAACATCATGTAGGCCTTACAGGGGATTTTTGAACCGTTTCTTCGACTAGGATTATTCCAAGATGTCCATGCAATAGTGATTTCAATTTTCTATGGAGATTACATTGTAAAATTTTCAAGCTTTGGAACATAATGAAAATTCTGCTTTTCAAACATCATTTCTAAATTCTGAAACAATGTTATGCAAGCTTCTTTACATTTCTTGACTGGTAACTTGTCGAACTACCATTCCGTATAGTCCGGTTTGGTTTCGATTCTTCTGCTTTGATTTCTGAAGGTTTAAATTGTGTAAAATTACCGTTCAAATTGTGCACCTGAAAAACGGACCCCTGTCACATTAAAAGGGTCCGATTTTCATCCCCGTAGTTAATATCCACAAAACGTTTAGTGCGTGGCACAACCAAGTCAATGAACAATGCGAAACGCCTTCATTTAATTTTTTACTCGTTGTATTTAGAAGAAATCTGACAAGCAAAGTAGCTGTAGCGTTTCACATTTGTTCAGTATATATTAAAATGAAATAATCAGGCAAAAGAGGGGTTTCGCTGTAACCCCGAATCCCATCTAGATCCCCCACTGACCTTTATTCCACATTGGCCCAACGAGACCTCCTATACTACTTTTGTTCTTCATAACTTGCTAGTTCTCCTGTACACAAAAACCGAAAACCGTTTTATACGTTAATTTGTACGTCTGTACCTTAACCCTTTCCCAAACGGTGAGGTTTTAGGCTGTCTCAATTTGAAGGATGCTGCAGACGTCAAAATTAATGGAAGTTGATAAAGATAGGATTTGTGTACAAAATAACACAGACAATATTGAGGCAAAAAGAGAAAATGCTGGTTACCAGCATTTTCACCTTTTGTCTCAATGTTTTCCCGAGCCTTTTCTATTAGGGACGTCAAAACCAGATCTTGTTTGCGAAATGGTTAACAGAATACACGTAGACTAGCAAAATTTTAAAAAAAAATGCTAAAAGCTACAGGTCGGTCTTGAATTAAATGAACCTTTTCCCAAACATGACCTGGTTTTGACGTCCCTAAGAGAATAGGCTTGGGAAAACATTAAGGCAAAAGAAGAAACTGCTGAAAACCAGCAGTTTCTCCTTTTGTCTCAATATTGTTTATGCCATATTTTACACAAATTCTATCTTTGATACCTTCCGTTTTGTCATTTGTGTCAGTTTTTGAATTGGATCAACCTAAGATTTTGCCATTCGGGAAAGAGTTAAAAAGGTTGATAACACTTATGATAAGAAAAATCTCTTGTCAGTTGCCTATAGTTGCACAATAATAAAAATTCTGAACAAAGAGAAGATATCGACCAAGTTGCATGCACATTTCATGCATTAGATTATGTTTGTCTTTCATGGCAGCTCCATAGTAAATGGCTCATCGATTTTGATTGTTAATTTGCACTGATTTCATTATTATATTCTACCTGCATTCGACACAGGTTCTCAAAGTTACCACGGTTGTGATTCACTTGACTCCGAATTTCAGAAAACATCAACAGTTTTGTTAAATACTTGACCAATTTGAATTCGGTTTGAAGAGAAGAAAAGGAGAAGGTGTGAAAATGCCAAGAATAAGCTAGACGTGGTGGATTTTTGGAAAATCAACTGATAAAAAAAGTTATTGCAGATCAACCAAAAATCAACCCAAACTATTGAAGATCTTCTGAAATTGCTGTATCACGTGATTATCCATCATGGTTACACAGTTGCAAATAGAGTAGTCATTGAGTGGGATGCACTCTGCGTCAACAACACAGGCTGAGCATTGGCTACCAGGGCTGCGTTCAAGAACGCATTTCTAGTTCTAGAACTATTCTAGAACGTTAACATAGTTTTAGAAGTGCCATTTAACGTTGTAGAACGTTTAAATGAACTTTTCACAGGAGTAGGTCATATCGCTGCTTTTCAACAAAATCCTCATATCTGCAGCTTAAAACAATCTGCAGTTATGAGGTTTTTGTTGAAAAGCTACGAAATTAGCATTAGCTTTAAGTATACAAATCAAAGTACTGTAAGCACTGCAAACCGGGAAGAAGTACCATACCTTTGACGCATGTTGCCACAGCTGCGTCATAGTAGAATGGTTGAACACACTGGCACGTAGTGTTGATACAGAAGCCCCCGATCGGGATGCACTCTGAGTCCTCCCAACAGGCCGAGTCGTGTACAGCTGTATGAATATAAAATTAAATACACTGTATATCGAAATTTGAATGTATTACCCGTTTCCCAAACAAGACCTGACTTAAATGTCCCTAAAACGGTGTCCGTAGTCGAGAAGTAGATCGTCGGCCTAGCGACTAAGAGGTTCCGAGTTCGATCCCCGGTAGCGGAGGTTGTTCAAGGCTTCTCATTGGCCCACATATTCGGCGCAAGTACTCGTGGATTTCCAGGAAGCTCAACCGGGAGGGATTAAAATAAGTTGAAGAAACTTGCTTCCAATCGATGTAAAATAAATGCGTTCAAAGGAACGTCTGAAGAAAGAAAGAAAGAAAGAAAGATAATAAAAGGCGTTTGAAACCATTGAAACAAAAGAAGAAACTGCTGATAACAATATTTTCTATGCCATATTTTACACAGATCCTATCTTAAATAGCACCCATTTTGTTGTGTGTGCCATTTTTAAGTGGATTGTGCTGATTGGGAAAGGGTTAACTCGGAATTTTAATAAATCATTGATCTTCACTTTGTTGCATGTAAATTAATATCGCGGGATTAGACTTCAGAGCGACAGATAAGAGGGGGTGAAACCATACTAAATTTGCCATTATAAATCTTAACCCTTTGTTGTGGGTACTCATCGAATCGTTTCATTGAGACAAATTCTAATGAGTACCCACAACACAGGGTGTGATGTATATCTCTCGTGGTAATAAATATTGAATTTAAGCACAATATAACACATACGATATTGA
This sequence comes from Fragum sueziense, assembly GCA_963680895.1. NCBI lineage: Eukaryota > Metazoa > Mollusca > Bivalvia > Cardiida > Cardiidae > Fragum > Fragum sueziense. Next base: position 2,574,143 of record OY804592.1, read on the forward strand.
TACGAAAGCAGAAAATGCTGGTTATCAGCATTTTCTTCTTTTGCCTCAATGTTTTTCCAAACATTTTCTATCAGGGACACCAAAACAAATCATTGTTTTGGGAATTGATTAAAATTGGTGCTAACTAATTAACCACGGATATAGCGCTCGATGAATAACCTGGCAGAGCATCACATTCGATTAACATGGACTGCTCTGCCAGGTCATTTATCGTGAGCTATAACCTACGTGTACATGTAGTATTGATGTCTTTATCCCAGTTGCCAGATTCTAGACATCTCGCGGAGTCCCCGCCCACATATCCTCTATCACATGTAAAGACGAGGGTGGAGCCAACCGTCCTGGACTGGTTGGTAAATATCCCCTCCGGTAGTGGACACCGAAATGCTGGAATGAAAAGGTGACATGATTGTAGGACTAATAAACCGTGGACTACCTATGCACATGTGCAAGTTTTGCTGATATCTTTATCCCAGTTGCCTGATTCTAGACACTTCGCTGAGTCCCCGCCCACATATCCTCTATCACACGTAAAGACGAGGGTGGAGCCAACCGTCCTGGACTGGTTGGTAAATATCCCCTCCGGAAGTGGACACCGAAATGCTGGAATAAAAAGTTGACGCATTTGTAGACCTACCATTGCTTTTGTTACAAAAACAATTTAAGATGGTCCGATTTGAAAGGAGCTACATGTACATACCACAAAAACAGTACATATCAAAGGTAGATATTGTGCTTTTTAATGTAAAAAAATATTGGGGGAAATGAGACTAGATCATGTTTGAGAAAGGTATAAACATTGACGGGTTTTGACAACCCCAATAGATGCTATTGACTTCGAATGCCAGTATAGTACACTAGGACCTAGACAGTACGTATACCGTCGCTTTTCTTCCCAAGCTCTCATTGCAAGCTGTATCACTGACGGCAATCAAGTGACCTTGTTATGATATGCTTTCCTAACATTTGTAAACAAAAACACTCGGTAAATATACATTTTCTCAAATTTTAAATCAAGTATTTTAAAACACTCAATATTGAGATTTATGCCATTCGATACGCCGTACTCTCCAGTCTATTTTGTGACCAAGATCTTCACTCAATCCCTGTCAAAGCTGTGAACATTCGTGCAAAGGATTTTTGAATGCCGTGATATATTTTCTTTAAAAGTGCTTGCAATTTGCACGAATGTTCCCAGCGTTGACAGGGATTTGAGAGAAGATCTTAGTACAGTGATTTTTTTTCTTAAAGAAATGGTCGTTATTGGGCCCCTTTCCCCTCTCTGAGGAATATACTTTTTTCCCCCATTTCAGAGAAATTTTCCCCTCCTGGAACTAAAACTTTTGTTTCAAAGAACAATCCAAATCATATTTAGATTCTAGGCATCTCTAGCAGTTCTAATGGTTGTTTGAAGGTCCCATTATGATATACAAGCAAGTTAAATGCATTTATAACACTGTATTTGAGAGTACAAGCATGTATTGAAATTTCCCCTTTTTGGGCGTTCACACGCAAATTTTCCCCCACCTATGGGCCCTGACCCCCTTCCCCCAAAATTAAAAATAAACACTGTAGTATCAAAATGAACCGGAGAGTACAACATATCGTCGGTGTAAATGCAAAACCTCGTATGTCGATTGTTGCGATTTTCAAAGTACAAACTTGTGTGCCCAGTTAACCCTTTCCCAAACGGCAAAATTTTAGGGTGATCCACTTCAAAAAATGCTACAAATGACGAAATCGATGTAACTAAAGATAGGATTTGTGTAAAATATGGCATAGAAAATATTGAGACAAAAGGAGAAACTGCTGGTTATCAGCAGTTTCTTCTTTTGTCTCAATGTTTTCCCAAGCCTTTTCTACTAGGGACGTCAAAACCAGGTCTTGTTTGGGAAAGGGTTAAAGACAGTTATCTCAAGTAAATATAGTCGACACTCGTTGTGTCGAAGTCGGAGGGGCCCGTCAAAATACCTCGACATATCCGGAGTTCGACTCATCCGATTTTTTATTATTTTTCGATGAAAACTATATTTAACCAATTTTAATGGGCGTCATATGTGTCTATGATTGAAATATAGTAGGAAAAGGAAAGAAATTGCTCGTATCGAGCAATTTCTATCCTTTTCCTACTATATTTCAATGGCAATATTCAGTTCAAAATTATTTTGTTATGAAAAAATTATGTCAATAGATGAGGACGGGACCAGATTTGAACTTCGACTTAAGCGAAAATTCGACTTATCCGATGTCGACATAACGAGTGTCGACTGTATTTGATAAAAAAAATTGAGAGTAATGTGAACTTACCGAGTATTTTTGTTGACATAAGTTAGGAAAGTATATCATAACAAAGTCACGTGATTGCCGCCTGTGTGTATATAAATTTTAGGAGAAAAGCGCAGTGCTTGAATAATACATGTAGGTCTACATCATGGATTTTTTTTCTATTTTTCTAACGTCCCGCTTTAAAAGCTCGAGTTTGGGTCAAAACCAACATTATAATTAAATCTGAGTAACGTCTAATTATTTCGACAATGAGCTGCTTTGCATTCACTAGTTTCAAAACACATTTGCGGCATTTTGGTGTTATCTATAAATGCTTTCCTTTCTTGACTAACGGGGCTCACAAAGACCTATTATACTCTAGGTCTTATATCCATTTCGATTTCTATTTCAAATAATTGTTCAAATGCAGAATGTTTGCAAGCGGAAACTTGGGTGTGAATAGGATTCTGCTAAACCTATCTGTATATCGGTGCTTTTCAACAAAACACTCGTAACTGCAGCTTGTTTTAAGCTGCAGTTAAGAGTTTTTCGTTGAAATGCGGCGATATTTAAATATATTTCTATAGATCTCCCATTTCAAATATAGATGATAGAATGTATATCTATTAAGGATTAATGGTCGCATTGTATTCAGGCAACCTTTATATTTTAGCACGCAATTTCGGATAAAATAAAAAGTTGAAAGAGATTGACAAAATTTTAATCAATCTACAAAATAATGAAGCCCTTTATTGAACAATGTAGTAAAGTATTGAGACAAAATTGAAGCAAAAACGTAATTTCTGGTAATCGTCATTCTATCCTTTGTCTCAATATTTTGTGTTACAGTGCTGACAGAAACTAGAACAATTTAGCCGGCAATTCAAGCGAGGTTGTCACGTTTACATCCCATGACTATGTTTACAAGCTTGCCCCCCCCCCCAAGAAAAATTTGGATCCGCACATGGGTCCCTTACCTATTCTAAGACATACGACGACAACAATCTAATCATACGTAATCTTAGGCAGACATGTGAACATGTCGCCCCGCCCATGAATTGATCGGGGATGCAAACCTCGTCTTGCTAAGCCACCACCCCCACCACTAACACCACCATCAACAGCAACAAAACACTTACGTAATCTCAGACAGACATGTGAACATGTCGCCCCACCCATAAACTGACCAGGGATACAAACTTCGTCTTACAACAACAACAACAACAACAACAACAACAACAACAACAACAACAACAACAATAACAATATGTAAATACTTACGTAATCTAAGACAGGCGTGTGAACATGTCGCCCCACCCATAAACTGACCAGGGATACAAACTTCGTCTTACAACAACAACAACAACAACAACAACAACAACAACAACAACAACAACAACAACAACAATAACAATATGTAAATACTTACGTAATCTCAGACAGACATGTGAACATGTCGCCCCGCCCATAAACTGACCAGGGATACAAACTTCGTCTTCTTCACATGGTCTGTCAAAACAGTCAGGCTCAATCTGAAATTCAAAACAAGGTCAACGACGACATTAACCCTTTCCCAAACAAGACCTGGTTTTGACGTCTTTGATAGAAAAGGCTTGGGAAAACATTGAGACAAAAGAAGAAACTGCTGATAACCAGCAGTTTCTCCTTTTGTCTCATTATTTTCTGTGCCATATTTTACACAAATTCTATCATGAATAACTTCCATTTTGTCATTTGTTGCAGTTTTTGAAGTGGATTACTCTAAAATTTGGCGTTTGGAAAAGGGTTAAAGTCCATGTGTCGTATTCATCAGTATTTCGGAATTGATTTCCAAAGCAAAGGATGAGTGTCAACAAGGCCCTTTCCGTGATCCAGCCTGATCTTCTGAGGTTTTGCTGCTTTTCATATTTGAGTCTTGTTAAGAAAAAATATAAATATTTTTTTATGTTTGGGTCAACCGATTATGATGAAATTTACAGAAAATGTGTACATTTTATAGATTTATATTTGCTGAAAATTTCATGAAATATACTGCATTATTTATTTTATGATGAAAAAGTGTTGCGTTAGAAGTGTCTTTAAGTGTATGTCTATATGCTTTTTTGCCATCTTCGAGGGAGTCTTTTTTATTTAACCATGACGCAGACCCGCTGTATTAGGTACAGTGTAACAGCAGATATCAAAGGCGCCCTTGTCTTAAATTTCTTTCCAGCAAGCATTTTCTGCAGTTCTAGAAACAAATTAAAGTCATGAGGGACGAGGCCTTGGCTATAAAGAGGGTGAAACAACAATTGCCATTTGTAACCCAGCAAACATTCAGATCGGCCCGATATCGGCTCTGTCACCAAACGCTATCCGCCCGATATTCATGATCGGTCCGATATCGGCCTGACGTTGGCCCGTAATCGGGAAAAAGGTAGGAAATTCAGATTTCAATCTGATGCTAAGTTCCCACTGCCGATCTGATCAACTCGATCAACACGACCACCTAATTTACCCGATCAAGCCCGACCAAATGTGTATACACGACTTCTTCTCGATCTCTAGTCGATCAAACTAGACCCCCGCCCGAGCACTCCCGATCATTTCCCAATTGAAGCCCGACCATCTTTCCGATGTCTACCCGATCACCCCGTCCTTAATTCGAGCCCTACACGATTAATACCCGACCATCTCGATCTGTACACGACCAGATCGAGCTGATTCTATTCTAGGTGTTCTGAATTAGAATCAATTTGCAGCTTTTGTGATTATCACATATTCATGATAACTTCATAATATTGTCAGTTTAAATATGTACATAATTCGAATGTGACGTAAATGTACTTTTAGCTATTGACTCATCTTTAATCTGATTAAATATAAAGATTAATGCATTCTTTCAGGCGTTTAATACCATTATATTAATCGTACGTGTTATGTCTCAGAGCAGGGAATCATGTGAAACGCAATTTCGGATAATTTTCAATATTTCTGTTAATACACTTAGCGCGGGATCTCATGCTGTTTGTACACATTTATTACCACACGACCTGGTGTTCCCACTGCCG